>JARHVA010007784.1:0-602500 GCA_037957365.1 Torreya grandis
AAGGGAACACTATATAGTAGCTTCTTTCTGTCTCTATGCTTCTAGGTACAACTCTCCTTGTCACCTACAGGAATGGCACCTTATAGACAGCAGGTGCATTGGTGTTAACCCTATGAAAGCATTAGGAAGCAATGACTAAACACAAAACCAACACTCAAACACATAGAGATATCTAACTAGAATAGAGGTAAAATGCATTTATTGATTTCAGGTGAAAATTTGCCAGGTCTTTGCCTTACAAATTTGAAAGGATCCTTTTTCAAATGACAAGTCTACAATATATTGAAGAAGGAAGGAGGCTTTTGACACCCTTTTTACAAATGACCCATGTGCGCTCTGATCATTAAGAAGAGCAAGTTGCTTAAACATCATATGAGAAATTATGAACCGTGCCATTTGTCTGCTTGCAAGGCTGCTCCTTCAAAGGGATTACACGGCTTGTCTACTCATTAATGCGAAATGAAGAAAAATAGGTCACACCATTAGCCGTTTACACCTCTTAATGATCTATTCGTAGACACTATATCACCTACTAGAGTAACTTCTTGAATTGGTGCCTCCCTTCACAACCTGGACTATCGTACCTATTCCTACACTTGGCACTTTTCTCTCTTTGTTCTCTGGGCTCTTTGTCTTCTTCCTGCTTTGTCTCCTTTTGGCTCCTTCGGCCCTCAGGACTATCTTCTGGCGGGTCGCTGTGTTCTTTGGGCTCTTTTCTAGTTGGTGCTCAAGCAATTTAAAGGCAAATGGCTATTTCACCATCTTAAATTTGATGTCTGTGCACCCATCATCATTTAAAAAACAATGGATAATCTATCTTCTTAAAGTTGATGGGCTTTCAGGACGTCACCATCCTTGGAAAATTCCTTCGGGCCTTTTTTTTTACTCATCCTTTGTTTTAAACCCTCCCAAAGGGAAGTGTCCCTTTTGGATCTGGAGATATGCCCTTCATTTGGTCACTGGGAGCCCCCTGCAAGGGTACCTACCCTTCGGCGGCCTTTTATCTCTTCAGACTTTCTTGAGGGTTTTTTTCTCGTGGACAAAAAGTCTACGAGAATTGGCTACTTTGATTTCCCTGGGTCTTTTTGAGCTCGTGACCTTCCTCTGAATTCCTTTAGACTTTTTGTCTAAAGGGAATTCTTTTGGACAAAAAGTCTGAAAAAATTCAAAGCCTTAAGACTTTTTGCACATTTTTTTAAATCCTTTGGCTGCCTTCGAAGTGATCCCTGCCCTCTGCAAGGGATTTTAAACTCAAAACTGCCCCTCTGCAAGGGCACTTGCCCTTTGGGAGGCTTGAACCTTTCATGTTGAACTGATCCTTTGAACCAACCGTTGAACCAATCCATTAAACTGGTTTAATGGTTCAAACATTTGTTAAAACAAAGCATCGAACTGCTTGATTGAACCTGCTGATGAACTTTGCATTGAGCTTTGCGTTGAACTTTGCCGATGAACTTTAAGATTGAACCAAGGCATTAAACCAATGCATTGAACCAAGGCATTAAACCAATGTGTTGAACCAAGCTGATTAAACCAAGGCTTTGAGCTGAAGTAATGAACTTGCCAATTGAACCAAGGCGTTGAATCGAAGCAATGAACTTGCCAATTGAACCAAGGCATTGAACCGAAGAAATGAACTTGCCAATTGAACCAAGGTGTTGAAATGAAGTGATGAACTTGCCAATTGAACCAAGGCATTGAACTAAAGTGATGAACTTGCCGATTAAACTGGTTCAATGGTTCAACGGTTCAATGGTTTAATGGTGCTAACTCTCAGAAAGATTATGTCATTGAACCATTCTTCCAACCTTAAGGAAAAGTATCTTAGAACCATTTTAGCTCTCTTTCCTTATGAATTTATTCAGCCAAGAGTCTGAAGAAGCTTTGTAAAACCTTTCACTCTTTGAATTGGTTCTTCATCTACCAAAAGACAACACCTACAGAGTTCATAGAAAATCTTCATTGCAGAATCCATAGAAACTTCACCTGCAGAGTCCATAGAAATTTCTAGACTTGTGCAAAATCAAAAAATGAAATGGCCCAAAACAACAGGGGAAGAAGGGGACTAATTTTTGGCCTATTGAGAAAAAAATGGTCAACAAATTGGTGACTCCCAAGGGAAGCATGCTTGTTATGCTTAGAAACCAGTTGCCTCAAAATCCATTGGGCACGTAGTCAGATTGTAACTTAAAAATCAGCAATATCTCTGATAAATTCTAGAACCAATCACGTAGATTTATCCTCAAAAGGAAATGAAAACACACACAAAGCTAAGAAAACTAAGCACTTAGGGAAAATAGGATAAAATCAAGAGAAATATATACATGATGAAAATGGATTCATTGGTAGTGCATAAGATGTATCCCATTAACTGGGATATACAGTTCTTCACCATCCAACTTGGAGAGCTGGAATGCATTATGATGCTTGTACTGAGTGATTACGTATGGGCTACTCCATAGGGCATCAAAATTTACATGATTTCTAAGCTTAGCTTAGTCCTCATCCCATTTCAAAATAATGTCTCCTTCAGAGAAACCTTTTGATGAAGATTTCTTGTTGAAGTGTCTCTTCGTTTGCTGTTGGTAGCTGGTCATAGAAGCCATAGCCTAGTCCCTTGTCTCTTGGAGTTCCATCAGCTCACATAGTGAAAGATCCCAAACTAGATTTGAATGCAAATTCTTTTCAAAGGAAAACTGAGTTCAACTACTTGTAGCATTCAATCAAATGGACAAAGATATAAATCAGAATGCAATTGATAATATAGTCTAGATATCATAAAATTATTACAAATGTGGTTTCAAAACCCAATTATTACATCAAACTACCAAAATGGAAATAAAAAACCTAGATCTGCGTGCTCGGCCTGCTGTGTCCAAAAAACATAGTCGCCGACGTCGGTGCTTCTGCCGATGTCAGTCGACACACTGCCGTCGTCAGCTGTCTGGTGGCGATCTCTACCTACTAGTGACTCTGCCTGACTGCCTAACTGTCGACGTCGATCGCTGATCAGCCGATGTCGGTCTGTATGCCGATGCCGGTCACTTATCTGCCGATGTCGGCCTCTGAATCCCTATGGCCTGCAACTACGAACTGAACTTTTCCCTTTTCTGAATCCATTGGTACGGCCTGATGCCGATCTGTACAGATTCTGTACTGAACCTAATCTGATGATATAAATATATATAAATATCAAATCAAAACTAATCAATAAATACTTGGAAACCTCTGCATATGCTGAACCCCTGATATACTCAGTGAATGGCCTCTAAAGCTCCAGATCTGAACAATATGCACACTCTAAATTCCATCACGAATCCACCTCTGAAAAGTGCTGGGTTTTCCTCCAACTCTTCTCCAATCTGTAGAAGGTTTGCGTCCTCAGAGATTTCAGCTGAATCACAGATTCAACCTTCACAATACTCAGAATAATTTTTGCACAGAAGATATAAGATATTCCAAATGCTTTGCCTTCCCCTTCTTTTAAAGGTTTCCAGGAAACTTCTAGAAGAAGTCAACTTAATTTCCATAATAATTAAATTAATTAATTAAACCATTTTAATAGAAAATTGGGGACATTACAGTCCTCCCTTCCTGGAGATTGCTTGTCCTCAAGCAATTCGCTCCTGATACTCAACACTAACTTCCTGGATTCCATATTATTCTCAAAAATTTGCAAACTCTTCTGTCAGAAACACCATGCTAGAAAATATCTGTAACTACATTCTCCTTATTTCTCCTAGAGAGTAGTGTGATAATCTTCAATATGTAATTAGCAAATTCACCATCACATACCTTAGACTTAGAAAAAGGCCGTTGCGCTACTCTGATTATCAAACTCTCACAATCTCCATAAAGATGTTGACTTATAATTGGAAAGGAAAATGCCCTGCAACAAATAGAATTATTTACCACATCAGTTATAAAATGAGACTCCATCCTGTGAGATGACCCCTCCTTAGGTCCTCCATCTTGTGCTGCCTTCAAGATAATCTTCCTTCCCCCAGAAAGGAATTCTAACTGCATACGGTGGTGATCAATAATGTAGCGCCCAATACCCTGTAACCACTACATGCCCAAAACCACATCATAATCCTCTAAAGGAAACACATAAAAATCATCGGTCAGAGTGTAATCCCCCATCTGAATGCTAAGCTATGGAATCCATTTGGTGCAACCCAAAACTGCACCATCTGCCACTTTTACCCCAAAACCCCCAAACTTCTCATACTGCAATCCACACCTTCCCACTAACTTCTGATCAATGAAGTTATGTGTAGCACCTGTATCTACCAAGCTTACGACCCACTTACCCTTAAGTGTACCTTTCAACCGAAAGGCATGAAAGTTAGGATAACTGGAGAGGGTAGCCATAATTGCTTTGGCTGATGCCAAAGGCTCCGGGGTGTCTAACTCCAACTGTGTCTGAACCTGCTCAATATTATCCTCAATGTCTGTATTAGGAACCTCCTCATCTCCACACTCAGAAGTTACCTCAATCAAATGAACCTTTCCTTTACCCATGCAACGGTGTCCTGGTTCCCATGGATCTTTGCAGGAAAAACATAACTTTTTCCTCCTCAAGTCATTCCTAGTCTCCTGATTCATCCAAGGATTTATAGAAGATGACCCTTCTTTATTTTGGGGTGCATTGGCCTTCTGTAAAGGCCGAGAGTCCATGGCTATTTTCTTATCACCCTAATAAGAAGTAGGAACAGTATCCAGTCTCAATGTCACATCAATGGCATCCTTAAGAGTGGCTAGTTGGAAAGCACGTACCAGTCCCTTAAGTCTATCCTGTAATCCCTCAATAAATAACATCACACTCCGTTTCTGAGGCATATCAGGTACCATAACCGCAATACATTGAAACTCATTAATATAAGTTTCTACGTGACCACTCTGTCTAAGATGAGCCAACTCTCTGTAGTAAAGTTCTGTATCCTTATGGTCAAACCGTGCAATAAGTCACTCCGTGAACTCAACATAGGAGTGAACTAAAGCATGATCCTGGGTGACCAATCCATGGTGCCACCAATCATATGCAATCCCCTCTAAATGTAACACTGCAAACTGAATGGCCTCACACTCAGGCATGGGCCTCAAAGAAAGATATATGTCCAGCTTGTGGACCCAAGCTCTTGCACTAGTCTCTCCATAGCCATTATATGGAGCCAATGTAATCTTCCTCGTAGCTCTATTGAGGTCATGATTATGCTGCTACTATGGTCTATTACCCTGATCTCCCCTAAATCTGGCTGTGTCTCTATGCTGTGCACAATACTGGGGAAAAGGAAAAACCTCCCTAACCTCTGGGGGTAAAGCTCTCCACTCTGTTGTGGCTGCCAAAACAGACTCTTGGAACCCAATCTCTGGTGGATCCACCTATACTGGTTGTTCACCTGGTACAAACTGAGGCAGTAATGGTCTATTTGGGGTAGGTGTATGATGATGATTTTGCCTACAGGAATGACGGGAGCTCCCCACTGAAGAATGAGAATGGTGACTATGCTGACTGGACTGATGGGTATGATGACTCCCTGTCACTGAAACCGATCTATTCCTCCTATCTTTGTGTCTATCCACCTCTAAACGATCCATGGTATCATGTAATCGGTCTAGAGCCTGAACAATCCTGGGCTGGGTAGTGATAAGGGTCCTCATCATCTCTCTTTCTACCTCATCCTGGTTTCTATGGGCATTCCTCTATTCTTTGGCCATGATTGGTTCCTGTCCTAAACCCAACTCTTGCTCGTACTGAGCTCTACTACGTGTAAAATATCTATGGCTTCTATCAAATCTTCCAGGATGCATAGAAATAAAATATATTTACCCCTACAGGCTGGCAAGATGCATGGCTCTGATACCACTGAAAGATCCCAAACTAGATTTGAATGCAAATTCTTTTCAAAGGAAAACTGAGTTCAACTACTTGCAGCATTCAATCAAATGGACAAAGATATAAATCGGAATGCAATTGATAATATAGTCCAGATATCATAAAATTATTACAAATGTGGTTTCAAAACCTAATTATTACATCAAACTACCAAACTGGAAATAAAAAACCTAGATCTATGTGCTCGGCCTGCTGTGTCCAAAAAACACAGTCACCGACGTCGGTGCTTCTGCCGACATCGGTCGACACACTGCCATCGTCAGCTGTCTGGTGGCAATCTCTGCCTGCTAGTGACTCTGCCTGACTGCCTGACTGCCGACGTCGGTCACTGATCGGCCGATGTCGGTCTGTATGCCGATGCCGGTCACTTATCTGCCAATGTCAGCCTCTGAATCCCTGCGGCCTGCAATTGCGAATTGAACTTTTCCCTTTTTTGAATCTGCTGGTACGGCTTGATGCCGATCTGTACGGATTTTGTACCGAACTTGATCTGATGATATAAATATATATAAATATCAAATCAAAACTAATCAATAAATACCTAGAAACCTCTACATATGCTAAACCCCTGATATACTCAGTGAATGGCCTCTAAAGCTCCAGATCTGAACAATATGCACACTCTGAATTCCGTCATGAATCCACCTCTGAAAAGTGCTGGGTTTTTGTCCAACTCTTCTCCAATCTACTGAAGGTTTGCATCCTCAGAGATTTTAGCTGAATCACAGATTCAACCTTCACAATACTCAGAATAATTTTTGCACAGAAGATATAAGATATTCCAAATGCTTTGCCTTCCCCTTCTTTTAAAGGTTTCCAGGAAACTTCTAGAAGAAGTCAACTTAATTTCCATAATAATTAATTAATAATTAAATTAATTAATTAAACCATTTTAATAGAAAATTGGGGACATTACACATAGCCTAACCTCCATGCTATTTCCTTATTCTAATTACAGCTAGTGAGTGAGGTCCAAGGCTGGTAGCTCAAGTGAAATAGGGAGCCTAGCTTCCGTTCCATAGACGAGTGTGTATGGTAAGTTGCCAATTGCCCTCTTCGGGGTGACCCTATCTACCCACAGGGCTATTTTTAACTTGGCATGACAAGTCCTCTAATTTTCCTCCATGGTTCACTTGATGATCCTGATCAAGTTCTTATTTGTAGACTCAGCCAGTCCATTCCCCTACAGGTAGTAATTGGATGAAGTGTTAAGATATATACCATATCTTAGTGCCCATTCACTTGTTTTAGTTCCCAAAAAAGATAATGCATTATCTGATATTATGGTTGCTATAACCTCGAACCTTGCCACTAGGTCCTCATAAAAATCTAGGACCACACTTTCATTGGCCTCCTTCAGAGCAACAACCTCTACCCATCTTGTGAAATAGTCCATGGCAGTCAAGACCCACTTGTGTCTAACACTAGAGGGATGATTAATCATCCCTATGAAGTCTAGGCCCCATTGCATAAATGGGTGCTCCACTTGAATAGGCTGTAAAGGCATGGTATCCAACCATTACTTCCCATCAAAAAGCATGCACTTCTGGCACTTTCATACCTAGGCATGGGTGTCCCTAAAAAAAGTAGGCTAGAAATAGCCAACTCTCATTATTCTTACTATAGTATCCCTAGGAGCAAAATGACTACCAGCTGGTCCATCATGGAACTCAGATAGCACCCTATCGGCCTGACCTGAGTCCAAGCATCTTAAAAAGACTCCTGAGAGATCCCTTCTAAATATCACTCCATCAATCAGGGCATAAAGGAGACACTGGAGTCTGAAATACCTTCTCTTGGTCCTGTCAAGTGAGTGCAGGCACTCACCACTGAGAAGGAAATGCCTCACATCTGATGTCCAATCCTTCATGATAGTTGGTTCTTCTATTGTAGGTACATTGTGGATTAGCAGACTATCCTCCTTTTGCTACTTAAAGTCTATAGTGAGGTGTTCACACAGGCCTCTCCCTCTTACCAATTTGGTGATCTTGATATCTATATCATATTCCATCACCTTAGTGATCTACCTTGCTCTCTTCTCATTTAGGTCACAGTTGATCAAGAAATATTTGATGCTGAGATGTGGAACCATGAGGTGGATTCTGCTATTGGACAGCATGTGTCTAAATTTCTTCAAACTCTGTATGACCTCCAAGACTTGTTTTTCCACATATGTGTATCTGACTTCAAAACCTTCTAGGCCTTGGCTAAAAAATGCAATTGGCTACTCAAGGTTATCATCACTTGCTTGGGTAATCATGGCGGAGATTACCTCTTCATTGCCAAAGGTGTAGAGGTTGAAATCTTTGGTGAAGTCAGGGCTGATCAAAGTAGGAACCCAGGCTATGGCTTGCTTGATTTCTTTAAAACTGTATTTTATTTGTGTTGTTCATGTGAATTCCTCACCCTTCCTTAGCATAGAGGTCAATGGCTTGACCATCTTTGCAAAATTTGAGATAAATCTCCATATGAAATTTATCTTACTGAAAAAGCTTTGTAGGCCTTTCTTGTGCTTAGGTAAGGACAGCTCCAGAATGGAGCGAACTCTCTCTGGATCAATAGCCAAACCCTCTAAAGAAATAATGTGACCAAGGAGCTTCCCCTCATGGACAACGAACACACATTTCTTAGGATTTAGAGAGATACCAAACTCTCTACACCTCTCAAAGATTTGCCTTAGGTGTTTCATGTGTTGTCTCGCTTCCTTAGAAAAAACTGTCACATCATCAAGATATACCAACACAGTCTTATTTATCAGGCCTTGAAAGGCCATGTCCATATCTCGTTGGAAGGTGGCACAAGTATTAGATAGTCCAAAAGGCATTTTCCTATAAGCAAACATTCCCCACTTGGTTGTGAAGGTTGTCTTGTGCTGGTCACAGTCTTGCACCAAAATTTAGTTGTATCCTGAATACCCATCCAAGAGGGACAAATGCTCACTGCCTATCACCATTTGAAGGATCTTCTCCATGCTTGGGAGAGGATAATGGTCTTTCAAAGATAATCTATTGAGGTCTCTCAAATCACCACACAGTCTGATCTCCCCATTCTTTTTTTAAATAGGAACAAGATTGGCCAGCTAAGAAGAGTGTTTGATTGGAAATATTATCTTGGACTCAATAAACTTGGTGAGTTCCTTCCACATGAGAGGTTCAATCATTGGGTTACAGGCCTCTACCTCTACTTGATTGGCTTGGTACCTTCTTTTAGCTCAATGGTATGCTGGGCCAAGGTTGGGTCAAAACCCTTCAAATCACTATAATCCCAAGTGAAGATATCAGCAAATTCTTGGCACAACAAAATGAAGGCCTACCTTTCATGGTCTGTGCACACTTTCACAAGTGCAAGTAGCTTGTCCTTAAATGTTTCCACCTTCTCATAGTGCTCCTCCTTTATTGTAATGCACACCTTGTCACTTCTCAATTGGTCATCTCCACTGAAGATACTCTCTAGAGTGACCAAACCTTTGGGGAGCTTATTGTTCTTCAGTTGAACAATTTGGCTGCCATATTGTTGTTGTAGCTTTGCCTAGTTTTTTACAGTGAATTCCACTTCTTCTTGTAAGAAGAGTGCTATTTGATTATCACTATTGAAAACCTGCTAGTTGGTGATGTTTTCAGGTACAGAGGGCCAGATCACTACCTTCAAGTGACGTGAGTTGTGGTCTCAACCTATCTCCTAAGGGATATTGAACTGGGCACCAATTATTGCCAACCTATCTGCTTGCTTGTTTCATTCTCTAGGAATGGAGGTAATATTGAAAGTGAAGAAATTTTATACTAAGTCCCATACCCTATATTTGTAGGACTTCAGTGGAGAATTATTCATCAAATTATAGCCTCTTACCTGGTTGGCAATCAGCTCACTATCACCAAACACTTATAGCTCTTTGACTCCTCCTTTCCTTGCCCATTCCAAACTATGGATGAGGGATTCATATTTTTCAACATTGCATGTGTAGGGAAATTGGAGCTAGAAGGATAAAAAATACCTCTCTTTTGAAGGAGAGACCAACACTACTCCACCACCAGCTCCCAACTTAATTTTTGAACCATCAAAGAATAGCTGCCATAGACCTAATCTTTCCTAGCTGTCTTTCATCAAATTTGGTACCAATGTACTCTCTTCATGCATGCAATAAATTCCAAGGCCCACATCCTCTATGAATTTGTAAGGATCATGCTCGAAGTTGTCACTTTCCCATTCATCTAAGAGTAGGTCTGCAACTCCTTCAAGGGCAAAGGATGGAGATTGGTCTACTTGAGACTCTTCTTGGTCGATGATGGCGTAGCTAAAAATTGCTGCCTTGAGCGAGTAAGGTTCCAGATGATCTTTGTGGAGTGGCTCAGATTTAATCTTGACTTTAGTCCCATACTTGGTTTTAAAAACAAGATAAGACCAATTTGTTGCTAAGTAGTTGCCTATCTTGGATGTAAAATCCCTGGATAAGTAGATGGTAAAGTAGGGAGGGACATCTACCACTACCACATCATGAGGAACTGAGAAAGTCAGGCAAGCATGTAGCATCAAGCTCAAACCTCTTACCACCCCAAGTATCTTTGTTGGGGTTCCATCCAACTGTAGGACTCCCTTGGTCATTCCTTCATATTTCAAGCCCAGCTTGTTGGCTATACATTTGGGCATTATCGAGGTGCTTTCTCCACTATCAATGATGTAATTATGCACCAAAAAATATCCTATGACTAAGGACACATAAAAAGGAGGAACCTTTTCTTCTTTTTGGGCCTAACCTGAGGTGGAAGGTTGTCCATTCATCATCAAAACATTATTGGCTTTTGCTATGATAGCTTGTTCATTAAGCTCATGTAATTCCTTTTGCAACATGTCCTTTTTCCTTGATATTGACAGTAAATCCCATAAGGAGATGTTCATGTGCAGCTTCTTCATCTAGTCAACCATGTTGAATCGAGGGTTGCCTTCCTTCAAAATTTCTTTGGAATTATTTATAGCTTGAGGTGTAGGCCAAGGAGCTAAAGGTAAAACTGATGGTCTGAAACTTGGGACTTTTTGATTTACATGTGATGAAGAAGGTATTGATGACATTTGGGTAGTAGCCTGAGCCTCTTCCATTGATCTCCTTTTGAATCTTGTGTTGGCTGTAACATAGTCAACCTAATTGTCTGCAGCACCCACATAATTGACTGAATAGAATTCACCTTCCAGATGATTCATGAGAGTAGAATCAGGTTGGGTCTGACTTCTGCTCATGTTAGGTTATATTGGAGCCTCAAAACCTTGGGAATGGGTGGCTACCTAATTTTCTTGCACATTTGGGAAATAACCCATCATTTCATTTGTATAAACAACTTACTCTTAACCATATCCCATGGTTAAAAAACTTGGTTATTCTTACACTAGATTATTTTGAATGGGCACCATAACCTTAGATTATGAAGGGGTGCCTGGGTTGTAGCCTTGAAAGGGTCTGGTCTGAGTAAGCTGACCCTATCCTTGATTTTAATTTTGGAAAGGAGGTCTAGAATCTTGACCATACTACTGGTATCCTTGGTTTGGTTGGTTGTTTTGAGCTTGCTACCTTTTAAGAGCCACAAGTTCATTTGACATACTTTACAACAGACTCTTAACTTCATGAAGTTCATTGGATGGAGTAGCAGCTGGATTTTTTATGCTAGGCAGAAGAGCTAAGGTGGGAGTAGTGGTCTAGATTAGAGGTAGAATTTCAAGGAAAAGTGGCATATGGGGTCTAGGAGCTATCTTCCCAGCCTACACTAAGCAATTTTTAACTGCTATAGCTGTGTCATAGGTGGCAAGCAGCACATGTCCTCCCATAGATTGTATCATAACAGTGATATCACTATTTAATGCTCTTAAGTAATATAGGAAAGCATAGCTAGGAGTAGGTTTTACTAGAATGGGGATTCTATCCCATGTCTTCTGAAACTAAGTGTTGAAATCTTGCATGTATTAATGTGGGGCTCTTTTCATGGTAGTCAGCTTCCTGACAAGTGAGAGGTGATCACTCTTTTCCCCAAAATGGTCCATCAAGTGAGTGCCCAATTCATTCCAAGAACTGATTGAATTTATAATCAAAGTCCCATACCAGTCAAGAGCTTTGCCCTTGAGAGACAATGCCAGCAATTTGATTGCAATATTTTCCTCAGTGACATTGTGAATATTGCATAGGTTAGCAATATTTATGACATGTTTGATGACTATAATGGGCCCCTCTCCATCAAAGGAAGGCACACTTTTGAGGGTTGCTCCTAGAATTGGGTCATAATGTTGGAGATTCAAAGGACTCTAACCATGAAGAGTCATAAAGGGTAATGCCATAGCTATGACGAGATGTAACTATGGCCTTGTTGTGTATGTGTTCTTTACAACAAGTTTGGGAAAGTGGTTTTTTGAATAAGGACAGGTCCTCTCAAACCTCGGTCTCTTCACTGAGTTCAAAGGCAACTCAATGAATTTAAAAGGAACACCCCTGGCAGCAGACCGCATGGTGATTTTAGGCATAGGAGGTTAGACTGGTCTTTGATTAGAAAATTAAGTTCTTACTAGTGGAATCGCTAGATGCTAAAAATAGTTGATTTTGCTATAATAGGACCAACATCAATCCTAAAACTTTATTGAGTGTAAAAACTGAATCCCACCAAGCATGCCAAAAACTATTGACATAGTGGATTGTACTTGGGGTAGGAGGCCGAGCTCCTGTCTTCCACACATCAAAGTGGAAACTCCCCTCTCACCTATGGGACTAGCAAAGCTAGAGGGGAGAGTCTCTAGGTAAGGGATACCTCCCTTTGATGCATCTGATTTGTTCCAATGAGTTTTAATATATATATATATATACATATATATATATATATATATATATATATATATATATACATATATATATATACATATATATATATATATATATACATATATATATATATACATATATATATATATATATATATATATATATATATATATAATGAGGGAGATGAAAAGGGAGAAGGATTAAAGGAAAACAAAACTACTCTAAAAGAGGTGATGCACTAAATGATTCAATCTACTCACACTTACACTTGAAGCCAGACAAACACATACGTACACTTCAAACTAGCAGAAGGACCAAGTTATAGGAAGCTTAACAGGGAGGCTTTAATGGAATACATAGAAAATAGGGACTCACCATAGGTGCTGTGGAAAGGGCACACTGTATAGTAGCTTCTTTCTATCTCTGTGCTTCTAGGTACAACTCTCCTTATCACCTGTAGGAATGGAACCTTATAGATAGCAGGTGCATTGGTGTTAACCCTGTGAAAGCATTAGGAAGCAATGACTAAACACAAAATCAACACTCAGACACACACAGAGATATCTAACCAGAATAGAGGTAAAATACATTTATTGATTTTAGGTGAAAATTTGCTAAGGCTTTGCCTTACAAATGTGAAAGGATCCTTTTTCAAATGACAAGTCTACAATATATAGAAAAAGGAAGGAGGCCTTTTGGCACCCTTTTTACAAATGACCCATGTGCACTCTGATCATTGGGAAGAGCAAGCCACTTAAACATCATATGAGAAATTATGAGCCGCATCATTTGTCTACTTGTAAGACCACTCCTTCAAGGCAATTACGTGGCTTGTCTGCTCATTAATGCGAAATGAATAAAAATGGGTCGCACCGTTAGCCATTTTCACCTCCTAATGATCAATTCACAGACACTGTATCACCTGCTAGAGTAACTTTTTAAATCAGTGCCTCCCTTCACCACTTGGACTATCTACCTATTCCTACACTTGGCACTTTTCTCTCTTTATTCTCTAGGCTCTTTGTCTTCTTCTTGCTTTGTCTCCTTCTGGCTCCTTCAGCCCTTAGGTCTATTTTCTAATAGGTCGTTGCATTCCTTGGGCTCTTTTTTGGTTGGTGCTCAAGCAATTTAAAGGCAAATGGATATTTCACCATCTTAAATTTGATGTTCATACACCCGTCATCATTTTAAAAATAATAGCTAATCTATCTTATTAAAGTTGACGACTTCAAGGACGTCACCATCCTTGGCAAATTCCTTTGGGCCTTTTCCTTTGACTCATCCTTTGTTTCAGACCCTCTCGAAGGGGAAGTGTCCCTTTGGCTCTAGAGAGATGCCCTTCATTTGGCCATCAGGAGCCCCCCACAAGGGTACCTACCCTTTGATAGCCTTTTGTCTCTTTGGCCTTTCCTGTGGGCTTTTTTTGTGGGTTTTTTTCCCACAGATAAAAAGTCTGTGAGAATTGGCCGCTTTGATTTCCCTAGGTCCTTTTGAGCTCGTGACCTTCCTCCGAATTCCTTTAGAATTTTTGTCTAAAGGAATTCCTTCGAACAAAAAGTCTGAAAGAATTCAAAGCCTTAAGACTTTCTACGCATTTTTTGAAATCCTTCAACTACCTTCAAAGTGCTCCCTACCCTCCACAAGGGCTTTTGAACTCAAAACTACCCTCTGCAAGAGCACTTTCCCTTTAGGAGGCTTGAACCTTTCACATTGAATCACTCCTTTGATCCAATCATTGAACAAATCCATTGAACCGGTTCAATGGTTCAAACATTTGTTAAAATAAAGCATCGAATCGCTTGATTGAACCTGTCGATGAACTTTGCATTGAGATTTGCATTAAACTTTGACGATGAACTTTAAGATTGAACCAAAAAACATTGAACCAACGCATTAAACCAAGGCATTGGACCAATGCGTTGAACTAGGCCGATTAAACCAAGGCTTTGAACTAAAGCGATGAACTCGCTGATTGAATTAAGGTGTTAAACTGAAGCTATGAACTTGTCGATTGAACTAAGGCATTTAACTGAAGTAATGAACTTGATGATTGAACCAAGGTGTTAAACCAAAGTGATGAACTTTCTGATTGAACCAAGGCATTGAACCAAAGCGATGAACTTTCCAATTGAACCGGTTCAATGGTTCAATGGTTCAACGGTTCAATGGTGCTAACTCTCGAAAAGATTATGTCATTGAACCATTCTTCCAACCTTAAGGAAAAGTGTCTTTGAACCATTTGATCTCTCTTTCCTTACAAATTTATTCATCCAAGAGTTTGAAGAAGCTTTGTAAAACCTTACACTCTCTGAACTAGTTCTTCATCTGCCAAAAGACTACACCTATAGAGTTTGTAGAAAATCTTCTTTGCAGAATCCGTAAAAACTTCACATGTAGAGTCTGTAAAAATTTCTAGACTTGTGAAAAATCAAAAAATGAAATGGCCCAGAATAGCAGGGGAAGAAGGGGACCGATTTTTGGCTTGTTGAGCAAAAAATGGTCAACACTAGCTTCACTATTATCTATATAATCAACCACTTTTGGTTAAGTTTGTAAGATCCACACTTGGTATGGTGAAGCCCTACTAATTTGAATACTATATTTGTCTTTGAATAAAAATTTTAAATCTAGTTTTGAGTTCATATCTTCTTGTTTAAGTGTGTGAAGTAGTGCATAGTTGAATGACAAGTGATGATCATCTATCCATATATTCAATTTACTCTTTCATGTTCTATGTAAGTAATGGGCTCCCTAATAAGTCACATGAAGTGTATTTATTGTCATTGTCTATCTCTAGGTGTAAGTAATAGCATTATTGTCTACAATCAAACCTCTTTTTCATTCACCTTAAGAAGTGCAATGCATATTGCCTTCAGGTTTGAAACACTTTTGTTAGATTAATCTAGGATGTTGAAGTGAGTCTTATGAGTCATCTTTCATAGTGAAAGTATATGGTAGTCTAGTGGAGATCAAATTGGTGCATCACCTATTTATATTATGTTCCTTTCATTTTCTCTCTATATCTTTTCATCCAATCAAGCAAGTAGTATATGTGATAAGCTATCAAATACAAATATAAGGAGTTAGCCCTTTAATCTAGAGGTTTACCTCTACTATAAGCAACCCACAAACCTAGAGGTAATATAATTTTTCATTATATTTAGAGGAGGCCTAAACTACCTCTCCAAGGGTGTAAATTTGAGTGACAACTAGAATTAAAATGACTATATTTGGAGATGAAGTCTACCAAGACTAGGATCACTAATTTTCCTCTAGATTTAGGGAGCCCCTCATTAAAATCCATAGAATATCTATCTAGATCCTAGTAGGAATGAGAAAGATATTGAAAAAACCAATAATCACTATTATTTAACCCTTTTTGTATTGGTAGGTATCACATTTTACCACCATACATTTGATTTCCCCTTTTATCCCCTTCTAAAATAAGTTTCAGCATGCCCACTCATATGTTTTGAGAAATCCTGAGTGCCCTCCTAATGGAGAAGCATGGATTTCATAAAATATGGTCTAATGAAGGTCTATGATATGGGGAAGCAGTAGATGAACCTTGTATCACACAAAATCACCATCCATTGAATAATGTGGTACTATAGAGGGGTTAGTGGATAATTATTGATTGAGGTGGTGTAAGGAGGGATCATTTACATACCCTTTGTGTATAGATTCCAACCAATTCAAAATGGGCATTGAGATTGTAGAAAGAGAATTCTAGTCCTCAAATATGTGTGAGATCATCTACCACAACATTATCTTTACCCCTTTTGTATATTATCTCATAATCATAACCCATGAATTTGTTGACCCATTTCTATTGTGCCTATCATGAGACCCATTATTCTAAGAAATATTTCAAACTTTGGTGATCAATTTTAATGAAAAAATGATTCCTAAGTAATTTTGGCTATTATTTTTGTACTACATGATTTTCAATGATGGATTTTAAATTAGTAGGGTAGTTAATAGCAGTAGGGAGTTAGATTTGGATAGAGTGTAGTTGGGAAATGACCCCATGTGAGCCTTTATTTGGAATATTTTCCAGGTGATGGGAATTGGTGATGTGAGAAGATCTAGGTAATAACCCTTTTAAGGTGTGATTCTGGCCATTGTCTATGAACTGCATTCAAATCTTAGAGAATTTCCATAGAATATGTCCTAATGTGTGAAGGCACTATGCCTCTAAGACCACATCACATCCTCCTAAAGGTATGGAAAACATATCTAATTGAAGAGTTTAATATCCTATCATGATGTGAGCATTCCAACACTTCCATTTACATGGAAATAATGACCCATTATAAATCATTACATCAAATCTAAAACAAGGGTGTACAATGTTGTCTGCCTTCTTAGCAATGTGGGGATCGATGAAATTATGAGTGCTGCTAGAGTCAATGATGATTATGAAGGATAATTTTAAATAACCCCTTGACCTTCATGTTTTGAGGAGTGGTAACATCTTCTAGTTTATGTAGAGAGATCTTAGGTTGAATCTCCTAATCCATTCAATCCTCTGAAGGCTTTGTTCTACTTGAGCATCCTATAATTCCTGGATATCAAGATCACTGACCTGATATGGTAGTGATTCCACATATAGAAAGTATAGATTTTATGTGATGCAAATGTGACCCTTAACCCATTTTTAATAATAATTATAAAATAATCCTTTCTCCTTACAAACCCACATCTCTACCTTAATAAGGCACTTGACCAATGTGGTTGTGGTTGGTTGTTGGTTCACTATGCTTTTTTCAAGAGGAAAGTGGGAGGTTGATGTTGTAATGAGAATTTATCTTTTGCTAACTTATCTTTGCGCTAGGCATGCATCATGTTATTGGAGTTATACATTTTCACCTATGATTTTATTAGCTCTTGGAGGCCACTAATAAATAAAATCTTGAAGAAGTCATCTGATAACCCTTTAGTGTGATTAGTCAGTTCCTCAAATTCAATCTAATAATCATGAATGGTGATTTTCTGATAGAGTTTTGTGATATCTCATTTAAAGTCCTAGAATTTTTAGGGACCAAACATGCCCAAAAATAAGGATGCAAATGTTTTCCAATCAGATTCATCATTCAAATTGAGATACAGTACCATTGGAGTGATTTTTGTTCCAAGTGGAAAGAAGTAATTGGGACTTTATTGATAAAATAAGTATGGTAAAGGTTAAATAAATACTCATCTTGATATATCCATCATGTAGTATCTATAACATTGAGCCTTAGAAAGTCTATCTTAGGTCCATGTGATGTTTGGGGAGAAGGGAAAATAGTCTATGAAGAAGATTCCTATAATTTTTGGAGCAAAAATATATTTTGTTGATTTTTTCCATGCATCATATCAATTAACACAATGACCTAGGATTTCAATTTTGCAATTTCTTCCTCCATGATCTTTGTGCCTGCACGAGTGGCTACCATAACTAGTATTTTTTTGGCAAGGGATAAAAAATTCATTCTAAGACATGACCAGTAAGGGAAAATTTTAATTTGGACTCAATAAGAAGGGGTAAATGTAATTTTACTATTTTTTGGCACCTCTTGGTTAGGATTGCTGAAGGCAAAGGAAATTTCAAAATTGTAATGAAAAAAATGGAAAATTTGTCAATGAGGAATAGAGAAGAAGAAAAGGGAAAGGAACACTATGGGAAAACATTGAGATTTTTGTCTAATAGAGTGAAATTTGGATATGGAGCCTCAATGAAAAAATGTGCAAAATGGAATTTTAAGTGTTTGAGGAAATTTTGAGAATCAACGGAACTATAGAGGGAGAGATATGGAAAAAAATGATTTTTTCTCTTTTATTTTATATTTTTTTGAAAAATTGAATGTCACTTGGTTGTTCCTAACAAAATCCTATTTTCAAGTGTACATTTACCAATTCTTCTCAACTATGATCACTTTGTTGTTCATCTTTTGAAATTGTTATGTTGTATACGACCCCAAGTTTGTTTAGTTACCTAAGGGTTTTAAATAGTCTATTTGGCCACCAATGTTGTCTGAATGAGTACTTCTCTCTAAAAATGTTTTGGCCATGGATTTACCCCTATGTGACAACTCTTGGTTTATCTCATAGGCAGAAACTAGAAAATTGAGATGGGGTCATTGCCCTTTTCACTAGTAGGTCCTCTCAATGGGTAAACTACTTTGGGGGTCCTATGGTACTCTTCACATTGAGTTTTAGGGATTATGACCAAGTACTTCCCATGATTATGTAGAGAGGTGCTTACCCTTTTATAAACCTTCAATGAATATGTATAAAAAATATGCAAGGAAAAATATTTTCATAAATGGCACATCTCCTAGAAAGCTACTGTTGAAAAAAAAATCTCTAAAATATACCATCAAGCCAAGAAAGTACTCTAATACCAAATGTGAGGAAATTTTTACATATATTTATGATCTATATAAAATAAATGAATAATGTAATAAACTTTAGGAAAAAAACCCAAAATAACCTTTAGATTGTAAGCCTCTTTGAGGGGGCAACCTCCTTTGAGCAAGCTCAATATAGTAATATTCATGGATGCATGCGTAAGACCTCAAAATGTACTTAAATACTAAATTTATTCTAACAACTACTAATTTTCATGTATGTGGGATAATTCAAATATGATCAAAGGAGAACTTATAAAACATATGTGTCCATAGCGATTAATACACTAACAATGCAAATATAAGGGTAGGACATGGGTTCCTAACATTAGTTGACTATAACCACAAAATTGAATCTTTTGAATATGTGAAAACAAGTAATGTTGATTTTTCATCTCCTAATGAATGTATTGATTCACAAAAATTTACTTCTACATGGATTTAAAATTATGCAATCTACGGGTTATTTGGGCAGTGGCCTTGGTAAGTGTAAAAATTGTATTGTTGAGCCTCTTTTGTTTCAATATAACTCAAATTATAAAGGTATTGGTTTTAATGTTCCCACTAATTCTAATAAAAATTTGAAATCTTATTTTCCTCCTCAAAGGAGGAATTTATACACTAGTGCTCCTAATTAGCATACATTTTTTTATAATGCCTTTAATGCTCATTTTTTAGTTTAAAATGATAAAAATTATGAGTAATGTGAAAACATGAGCACTATATCTCTAAATATTGAAAATTTTATCCATTTAAATCTTATAGTAAATCCACTGATGACATTTTTGAATGTTCTAAAATGACTAAAACACCTTTTTCTAAGGTTAAAAATTATATTCCTAGAAATAATGGATCTTCTAGAGACTTTGATATGTCTTCATGTGATATTTAATCTATTGATTCATGACAAATATATTATGTTAGTGACACTTTTTCTTTGTCTAAATTTTGATAAATTCAAATTTTTATCTATTCTTTATTTTTTGTTAAAAAGGAATTATGCTTTGTTAGAGGTCATTTTGACTAACTTATTTTTGTGCATGATTTCACACTTTGTGATAGAAGTTGACTTTATCTCAATTTATATTTATTGGATCTAATTTTAGTACAATATTTTTTACGTAAATCATTTTTATGGTAGATTGGTTACTTAACTTGAAATATTGGTGTTAGCTTTTGTCTTGCAGGTTCTAGTGGATCATTTCTCCTTCTTACTAGTTTATGTTACATTAAAGATTAACCACCTTATTTGAAGAGGTTTCTTGTATATTCTTGATGATCACACCTTCATATTTGTGAATTTTTGTGACAACTTCTCTTCTTATTTATTTATCAAACTATTATAATTCCTATTAAATGAATTTTCCATAACGGGGGAGAATTATGTGATGTCAACTCCCTTCTTTTTTGGTAAAAAACATTCTCCACTTTTATAACACCAAATTAAGATTAAGGGGGAGTGTTGGAGATCAATATTATTTGGGTTCACATTTTCTAAGTGATTTATCTTAATTTATATTATCCTAGGTCTATCTTTTAGGTGTGAATTTATTATTATTAGAAATTCATTTTATCCTAGATTTATGAGGTGTATCTCACCTATTTTGTTATTTTTAAAGATTCTTAGAGATACTTGCACAAGTAACTCCTCCCCACACATCACACACTTTCCTTCACCTTTTGGTGAATATGACATTTTATTCACACTAAATAGGCATTATAAGGTCATTATGAAATTTTTGTAACTCCCTCATCCTTCCTCATGTTGTATTTAGAGAGCCCTCTCATCCTCTCTTCTACATAAATCTTTTTCTTGCCATCTTGTGATGCCTCTTTTGGATTGAGACAACTCTTATCTCTTTCTCTTTACTTCTACTTTCTATTGTACTTGGAGATGAAATTTTTATAAGCCTTATAATATATTGTGGGGATTTTCTCTTTTTGATGATTTTTTTCACTTTTGAACTCTCATCTCTCATTTTGTGTCTTGATTTACTCTTAAGGTAATATTTTTTTATTTTACATTTATTTTCTCTAAGTTTTCAACCATTTTTATGAAATATTGGAATAATTATTAATAAATAATGACAAATTAGAGTCAATTATGTGTACATAGCCCCAAATCAACCAACCACTCTTAATTAAGTTATTCAGTTGTCAAAATTTCTATAATAAAGATATATGAATTGACATAATAAATATAGACAAGAATAAATTGTGTGTGTAGAACTAATTAATCCTTCATTACTATGATTACACCTAATTATTGATTTGATTTTCAAATTTGATCTAATAACTACCTACAAACACTAAGTAATGATAAAAAAAAGTTAATTATGTTTGTAGAGCCCTAAATAAATCTTCATTACTCTAATTTATCCTAATTAGGGCATTGGTTTGTCCAATATGTTGTAATCATGACCTTTTAACACCAAACAATGAAAAATAAGGGCTGATGTTTTGCACATAGTCCTAAATAATACTTCATTACTTTAATCTCCCCTAAGCACCTTGGTTTATCAATTTTATTCTTATAATGATATATTAACAAAATATAATGACAAATGATAATAAAATATGTGTGTAGCCCCAAATCAACCTTCATTTATTTATTTCTAACTATTTAGGACCTAATTTTTTCAATTTCAATACAATATTTACCCAGAATACCGAATTATAAAAAATAGGGATAAATACTAATCTAATTAGCCCAACTAAATCATAACAATTATCCCATGTTACACCTCAACTCACACCATTTCGATTCTCCTATTTATATTGAATCACCTCCCAAGTAAAAATTATCTCCCATATATGTTAAGTGTAAAACATAATTTTTTTCATATATATTAAGATATAAACTACACTTTTAACATATAAAATAAATTATATTTACTATATACTTATATATATTTATCCTCTTAAATATGGGATATATTTTCTTAAGTACAATACACCCTTTTTTTTCCTTTAAAAAATATCAACTAAACTTATGGTTGAGGTATGGTTTCTATGACTTAAGGATTCTTTAAAAAATGCTTAAATGCTAAAAATGGTGGCTTAAGTTGATCTTATCAATTTGAAATAAAAATGATAGAAAAGTTTATAATTTAATAATCAAAAGTGTTATACCATGTAGCTTTTATAATTGTACCTTCAAAGTTAATTTATTTATGTTTGGTTATAATTTTAACTTATAGTTTCTTGTGTAAAAAGAAATATGATATTGAGCTATTACTTTTTGATTGGTAGATAAATATATTTTAATAAATATAAACACACAATAACTGAGGCATTAGGAATAAATTAAGAATAACATTTAATCTATGCTCTCTTCCTTTGTCCATTCTACTTCATTGAAAAATTTAGTGGTGAATATTAATATTTAGTAAAATAGTGGGGATTACTTGACTCAGGATTAGTTATGTGGATAACGTTGGGCCTCATAATAGTTCATCAAAAACCTCATACATGTTATTTTTTCCCACTAAAATATCCAAAATATTTATAATCCCAGTAAGGTTTTGTTTTTATATCACCAACAAATCAATGGTCCATGATTTTAAATAATTTTTGGATCATCACACATTTTATGGGCCCTAGGATCACACTTATAAAAAAATTATAGGAAAACTTTGAAATGTAATTAAATTCACCAATACACAAATATTTTAATATTCTAATATATATACTAAAAATTAGATGTTATTTTTCATCCTGGTGAGATTTGAATTTAGTTTATTTAGCAATTAGGCGAGTATGAAAGGATTTGAATAATCAAGAAATAATGGATGTGAACCAAAATAACTAATGATATAATTAAAACTATTCAAGTGTTTTAGTTTACATCCTATATGTAAACCCATTGATTTAATAAAAAATATTTTTGTTATCATTTATGATTTTTAATTACATTTACAACTTTTAGTAGATAGAGATACATTTCTAAGTCTTAAAAATTTTACAACCCTACGAAAACTTGTGTAGACTAACAATGTTTTTCCATAACTGTGATGTATTTATAAGCTCAAGATTATTTTCTAAGTAATTGCGATGTTTTTCTAAGCATGCAATGTATTTAGATCAATGTAATGCATTTTGAAGCTTACTGTAATGAAATTACTTAGATGTTTACATAATAGAATATTATATTATAGAAATAAGTGAAAAATATGTAGATACACAACAATAATTGATAAAAGAGAAAAATGATTGATACGTATAGTTGAGCCACTTCAAGGGGGGAACCTACATAATAATTTAATAATAACATAATTCACCATATGATGATAAAATACTAACCACTACCTCCTATATACTCTACTTAGTCATGTTTTTTCCATACACTAACATTATTAAGAACATAGAGAGATGAAAAAATATAATATGAGATGTATGTAAGCCACATGTTAGCTACATCCCTATACATGTCATAGGTTAATAGCGTAGCATGCCCCTCCCCTTTAGAACAATGTTGTCCTCAAAATTTAATCAAGCTAGAATATTTCTACAAGAATGCTTCATCCTTCCCTATTGTATCCTCAGAATGCATATTATTCCATTCATTCAAGTACTTCTTAATCACTTTGGTCTATAGTTTCTTAGTGCACATGTGAAATATCTATTCAAGATCTAGAATCACTTAAAATTATTCATCTAATTTAGGTAACTCAGTCTAGGTAGAAAATATACATCTAATTACCTTATTCAAGAAAGAGACATGGAATGTTGGATGTATGAGTGGATAGGGGAAATTAGAGCTTGTAGGCAACACTACCAATTTTATGCAATATTTGATAAGGACCATAACACTTAGGGGACAACTTGTTATCATTTTATTACTTTAGATACATCTAATTTTATGCTTATAAATTCCAAAAGACCCAATCACCTATGCCAAAATGTTTCTCGCCATTGACCCATTTATTTCTTCATTCTATTTTTTGTCATTGTTAAATTCTATTGCAAACAAGCTAGTACCTCATGATGATGGTGAATGTGTTACTCAATAACTTAGACCTTGGGATGTACCGTAAATTCTAAAGTGATGGATGGGGGGGTGATACCCATATAATGCCACAAAGGGAGATAGTTTAGAAGTGTTATACCACCATTTGGCAAGTGGCAACGAATGAAGCCATTTGTCATGTTTATAAAAAAAAAGTAGATACCCTTCTAGAAATTTGTTAAATACATCTATTTATCCACCATATTAAGGATTATAAGATGATCTATTAGCCAAATGGGTACCCAAACATGAAAATAATTTAGTCCAAAAATTACTATTAAATATGGGATCTTGGTCACTTACAATGATCTTTTGAGTATTATGTAATTTATGAACTATATTAAGAAAAACATAAGCTACTTTATTGTGATAAATGGTTGTAATGAGGGGAAAATTAGCATATTTGGTGATTATATCCACAACTACTATGAGGAAATTTTTACCCTCAAATCACATTAACCCAATAATGAAATACATGGAAACCTCCTCTGACCTCTAAATAGGGATGGATAAAGGATGCAAAATACCTGGGGTTTTAATGGTTTCACCTTTGTTGTATTGATATACCATGCATTGAACCACATATTTATGGAAATACCTCTTGAGTTATTCCAAAAATAAATATTGTTTGATTTTATGATATGTTTTTAAAAATATTGAATGACCTCTTATTGGATATGCATGAAGCTCTTGACAGATTTTATGTTTGTGGAGAGAATTATTATAGAGATATATTCTATATTTATACCATAGTGTGTTCTCATTCCTTGAAAATTATTCAGATCCCCATAACCAAACTAAATATTTTTAATTAAATACTAGGTATCCCTATTATTATTCCATTCTAATCTTTCTTCTTCTACCAATCCACCTATTAAATGGTCATTGTGCATAATAATGCCTCAACCAATTCATCCTTCTTGGATAATGCATATGTCACCAAATTCTCTTTTCCTTTATTATATACTTTCTACAAATCATATCCTAACATTTTATTAACCATTTATATTGTTATTTTGATGACAATAATTATTCCAAAAATATTTGAGGCTATCATTATCAGGATTTACTGAAAGTGTTGACCTATAGGATAAAGTCTCCATTGCTTGAGTATATGCAAAATATCCATCATCTCTTTCAAATAGATTGGATTGATCATAATTTTTCCATTTATTTGAGGACTCTAAAATTCAATTGGTCTACCTTATTTCATGAGTACATCCCTAATGTCGTATCTTGATGCATCACATTTAACAATAAAAGTTTTAGAAAAATCATAGGTAGCCAAAATTGGAGTGGTGCACCTAGCCATTTTTAGTTTTTTAAACAACTTGGTAGTTGTTTTAGTCCAATAAAAGGATTATTTATTTAAAAAATATGTGTGGGGATATTATTATGTAATAATTTTTGAAAAACCTATGATAGTAACATGTTAGCCCCATAAATCTTTGAAGGTTCTATTGACCAAATTTGACTTTTAAGTCAAATTAGGACCCCTGTAGGTAAAAAATTGATTTTTAGGTGTTTTGGGGTCTAATATATTATTTATAAAGGTGTATTATAGGTTAATTTATGTCATTTAATGTTATATTGGCCTTGTCCTTAGTCTTTTTAATCCTTTTAGTTGTAGGAGTCATTTTGAGGTAAAAAAAGGGAAATTTAATGGCTTGTATGGATTTATTAGGAAGTGTGAAGGTTCCAAACCCATGTTTCATCATATGTCTTAATAAATTTTTAGTAACTGAAAGTGGTAGATTATTCATAGGTAAGGGTGGTTTTCTTGAGAAAAAAGGAGAGTTAAGAACTTGTACGACCTATGGGGAGGTGTGCCACATGGGAGAAGATCATATAATGTCTCTTCAGCTTCCTAAATCTAAGTTATATGTTTTAAATTATCTAAAATTTCCATTTTAGGCCCAAACCCATTCTACTCCTTTTTTTATCCTTTTAGGCATACAAAAGTAGTCTTTCAGTTTGTACTTGGTATGATTAGCATGAGACATTTTAGGCAAAATGATATTAGGGGTGTATTATACACTCAAATACCTTAATTTTTATAATAATATTTTTTATAATGGTTTCATGTGCTTTATGAACCATCCTCATGAAGTTGACTGTGTTTTTCTACTTACAAATCTATGCACCCTATAGGTTTTGCTCCATTTTGGGCAATTCCAAATAAACCAATTACTTAGGTTGATTAAAAATGATGTTGAGATCATAAAAAAATGATTCCCATGATTTTTTTAATGTTTCAAGGTGGTTTGATAGGTCAAGTACATCAAATTTGTAAGAAGATACACCTTTTTGAGTTACAAGTAGTTTTTCACCATTTTTAGGAACTTCATGCTTGTGAATGTCTTCAGAGGGTTGTGATAAGTATATTTATATGTTTTCAATGTTTTATTAATTCACATTGACCTTTTAATCTCATTATTCAAGGTAATTCTCTATGAGAGTGTACTTATGAACACCATATAGTCAACTTTTGCTCATTGTTTCCTTGCAACCATGGTGAGACATATGCATTAAACTTGTATGTCATGTTCATAGAGGTGTATTTAATGTTTTGAGAATTTTTGTATCCTTTAGAATCACTAATGAGTGGATAAATATTTAATTTGATGCAAGAGAATGGGAATTATTGTAGTCATGAGCAACATTTGTACATAGTCTACCATTAGTAAGCACCTACAAGTGTGCTCATGAAAATTTTTATGTTGATAAGGAGTTTAGACTAGGAGAGGTCCTTGATTATGAAAGTATTATATTTTTTCATGCTTGAGAGTGATATAAAACATATATTTAATGCCAATACAATACTTAATACCCATACTCCTCTTCACTACTTGCATATAGGAAAATGGTCACCTACATGTGACAATACAGAGAACTGAAGAGTTTTGTTTTGAAGCATTAAAACATGTTATAACCCTCAAGAGGTCCTAATATGTTGAAAATGGAAAATAAAATTCATTTGAGGTGTCAATTTGGTAATTTGGAATGGAGAGACCTTAAAACACAAAATGACCAATTATGGGACCTAATTCCCCAAAAATGCAAAATAAAGGCCTAAGGCCATTTTGGCAGAGCTATATGGTAGGGTTTTCAATGATTATGATGTCTCCTATTGTGTTTTTTTAAAATCCCCTACATAGGATAAGATCCCTACCAATTTAGAGTGGAATATGAGAAATGGATGTTAGCTTTCTAGGAGACCAAAATCACACTTTTATGCTCTAAAAATAGTCAGTGTTATTTATAGTTTGGATTCAAAAGAGACCCCTTTTTGACCTAAGGTTGCAATTATGCCTTGCCACCATAGTGGAATATTCCTAAATGATTGTAAAGAGTAATTTTGACATAAATTATCATCAATAGGAGTTAATTGGTGATTTTATATGGTTTCAACATGCATCTATAGGTCTCTCTCTACAAGAAATACACATCTATAATTTTAGATAAGGTAACACACAATCCATGATGAAGGTGTAAGATGGGTCACCAAAGCATGCCTATATGATTAAATAGTTGTATTGGTCTAAAGGGCATGTGGAGAGGGTTGTAATTATTTATTACATATCCCATGATCACCTACAGGTGTCCTAGCATGCAAAATACTCATCTATAGCTGTAACTAAGTAGATAATGAGCAAAATATGTTATCTAAGTGATGTTTGAGCCTATATAGGGTGAAGTAACAAGTAAAAACCAATATAAAATGACATGATGGATTAAATTAATATAATTAAATGTTTTTAAAGTTATAACATGCATTTATACCTATAGGTACACTCCAAAAAATAAGAACACAGTTAGGCAAGGTACACATAGTCTTGACTAGTTAGGGTATTAGAAGAAGTATGGAGGGAGTTTAAGTGTTAAAGGGAAATATAACACACTAATCATGACCATTAAGTTATATATAATCTATTCATGATTAAATAAAATTAGAGAGAAGACCCTTTAAAATGCAATACACAGTCCTGATGAAAATCCTACATACACAATACTCTTTTGGCATGGTCTATTTTGGGTTTTAAAGCCTTTAAAGGGTAAAATGACCTAGAAAAGGGATGAGATTTTGTGTATATAATATATAACAATTATATAATCTTATTAAACTTTCAATTAGTCTCTAAAAATAGGGGAAGTACCCTTTATTTATTCTTAGACAGGGGGTACTTCCCCTTAAGCATAGACTGGCAGGTTGAGGAGAGAAGATGAAATGGCGCACCAAAAGTAAATGGGACCATTAAATATGGTATGATAAGTTGATATATATATATAAAAAAATAGTAATAACATCTCAAATAATTATGAAATCTAACAAGTGGACCAAACCTGCAAGAGTTGTAGTTAGGCTTAAGGACACGATTTTAGCCTAAAAATCAAATGAATAGTCACCTTCACTTTCCACATGAGGTGAAAATTATAAAATATTAGGAAATTTCTATGAGGTAATAATATATTTGTATAGTCTATTTAGATTTATGTATAACCATAAAAACTCGTCTTGGGCTTTAAGGTGTAGGTAGGCCTAATAAACATGACTAGGCCTAGAATCCAAAAGGGGGGTCAACTTTAGGTATAGCCTTAGATGATCACTCTAATGAATTGAAACATGTTTTATAGTGAATTAATAGGTTTTAAATCTATTTTAGTGCATAAAAAACCATATGAATCTCATTTTGAGGCTCAGACTAACTCAAACCTAAAGGAAATGGAAAAACAAGCTTATTAGAAAAGGTTAAAATGCTCACATCTTTCATGAGGCCTTGCATGGAAGCCAAAGGAGTTTATTAAGGTTATTAGGGGTCTTTAATAACATTTTTGTGCAATTTTTTTATCAATTATAATGTCATATCTTTATGAACAAAGCTTAAGAAGGAAAACTACCTAAAACCCTTACAAACCCTTGCTAGTGACCAATTCAAAGAAATGGAATTAAATAGCAGATCTAATGGACCATTTTGACCATAATGATGATTGGAACTTGTAGGATACTTCCTTAGGATACTCCCCATGTTTTTATACTATATGAAATTATATGTACATGGTATAAAATAGGGTAATTTTGACTATTTTATGTGTTTTTTAGGCTATAGGAGGTTTCAAGAGATGAAATCAAGTTCAAGGGAACTATTAATACTTATAATAACTCCATATGGACATTTAATTCCTTTAAATAACTCTTAGGTGCATCAACCATTACTTCATCTTAGCCAGTCAAAACTGGCATAGTGACCAAGCTAGTGAGAAGGGTGGAAAACTTTAAATGCACTAATTTTAAGGTGTGCCTAATGCCTATAAGGCATGGAGGATTTAAATAGGTGTAATATACTCCATCCCATGTATTTTAATGGACACATTATGATTTTTTTGAGGCCAAGTGTGTAGGGTGTATGAAGGAAGATTTTTTTTGGACTGCAAATGATGATAGCTCCTTTTCATATGATTCTAAATGACCAAGCCTACAACCAATGCATGGAGAGGAATGTCTGAAATCCTTCCCCTTAATCCCAATAATTATACCTATCCATAATCATTTTTGGGATGTTAAAATAGGTCCAAATCATGAAGGCAATTTTTTTAGTTAGAATGAGGAGTTTTATGCCACTTTGCAAGAGTTTCATGCCTTGTATGGACACTATTACTTCCTAACCTTGCATGGTTCATCCCACATCCTATTATCATTCATAATTAATTGATTTTATCATATTTACAAGTGTCCTTGTGGCCCTTGGACTTCTTTCTTATCCTCTCTCTCACAAGTTCTATAAGAATTAGCCATTTTGGCCAATGTAACTCATGCTCCACTTGAGTATGGCAAAGCCCTGCTCATTTACATACCATTTGATCAATAATAATTATTATTATTATTTACCTCTTCATGAATATTCATAGTGTGTTATACTTTATTGTTGGATCTTTCTTAGTGAAAACTATAAATTCCTTAGCATGTTGTCTCATTATTTCATCCTATTTATAGTTAGAAAGCTTCTTCTTGTAGGGCATGTGAAGTGTTCTAGGAAATTTCAAGGATTGAGTGAGTTAGTATATTCACTAGTGCCATTAAAATCCTCTTGTATATTAATCCTATCTTTTTACATTCATACCTAACCTCATAATGTAACTTTGATGTAAGAAGATGCAGATTGAAGGAGTGTATGTTTGGCTAGTCCTTTGTTCTCATGTGTAACATGTTGCTAGTTTGAAGTCATCATCTTATTTGGTGTATCACATTACTTATAATAGTTTGCTTTTATTTATTTCTCTCCCTCCTCCCCAAAAAATCTTAGGTTTATTTTTGATCCAAAGTGGTACATCAAGGGAGTTATCCCTATCTAAAGATTCAACTCATCCTTAGGCTATCCACAAGCCTATAAGTGTTTCAATTGTGCCATTTGGATGAGGAGATCTGAAACATCTCCTCAAAGGGTGTAAATACAAGTGACAATAAGTTATTTAGGGTCTTGGTCACTTGCCACAACATCATCTCTTGGATATTTTTAGGATCAAATTTCACAATTTCATGTGAAACAACATGACTCAACTACTCCACCTCTTTGATGCCAAAATCACATTTGGAAGGTTTAACACAAATTTGATGTTATTCTAGAATAAATATACATGTTTCACATCTTCTAATGGTCTCACCAAAAAAATTTATAAATTATAATGTCATAAAAATAATACCAATAAAAAATTTCTCAAAAATGGTCTAAAAATAGTATTCATCAAAGTTTGAAATGTAGATGGTTCATTTGTGAGACCAAAATCCATGACCATAAACTCATAATGGAATTCATGAGTTTGGAAAGTTGTTTTAGGGATGTCCTCTTCACAAATTTGAATCTAATGATATCTAGAGCAAAGATATAAATTTTAAAATAAATAATTCCATGTAATTCATCTAGAAAAACATCAATTAGTGAAATATGAAACTTATCTTTGATGGTGTACTTGATTTATCTATGTTCTAGGCACATCCTCTAAATATTATCCTTCTTATGCACTTTGACCACTGGGGGGAATATTCACTTTAGTTATGTCTAATAATTTTTGCCTCTATCATATCTTATACCTTATTTTCAGTTTAAATCTTTTAGGCATGGGGATACCTATAGGGTTTGATGTTGGGTGTCCCACTACCTAGAATTAGTCTAATGGAATGATCATGTACCCTATTTGGTGGAAGTATTTTAGCATGGCACAAAAAATAATATTATGGTCATACAACACCAGTTGTAAATAAGTATTAGTATAATCCTTGGTTGGTTGAACTTATATGTAAAATAATCACACAACAGATTCTTCAACACCCTTTATAATCATCTTTGTCATATGGTGAGAACTAACCAATTATGAATATTTAGCCTATAAAATATGAAATTTAAATATCATACATTCTAAATGAAAGTGCATCAAAATTTCCTATAAATTCATCTCAAGTGTGCTCAAAGTGGTGAGCCATTACACTCCTAAAACAATCTTAGCCCTGCCCATGGGAATAACAAACATAATATAATCTAATAGGTATTATTCCATAATAAGCTTAATATTATGTAATTTTCCACATTAATTGATTGTACCATCATTTGAAATCATGGCCTAAAATTTTGGTTCTAGGTAAATAAAAAAATTCACACGAGTAGCCAACTCATTATTGATGAAGTTGTGTTTACTCGTAGAATCAATCAACATAGTCACCTTATATTTCTTCAAGAAATCTACCACCTTAAGAGTTTGAGGAGTACTACTTATTTTTAGCTATTCAGTTTTCTTTTTAGTTTCAAGCCTATCTTTTATTGGGCTACTAAAAATACCAAGTCTTATGCTCTCATCTCACCCTTTGGGGATCTTGGTTGATCAAAAATTGGTGAATGTAGTGGGTACTAATGGTTTAAAAATATCAAAGTTATTTATTTGATCTAGAAATTTAACATATTTTATATTTTATCCCATATAAAAAATTGTCTTTCTACATCAAGTTCTAAAATGACCTTTGTATGGTAGTTTTGGGCTACTTTAGGATTCTTGAAAAAATAAAAGTGCTTAGATTTAAATAAAAATTTACCAGATGGCATATCTTAACTTTTAAAACAAACTATTCTTTTGTATCAAGTGTTAATTTTGTCTTTGTACGATAATTTTGGGTTGTATTAAGATTCATGTAATTAAACTATTTATTTTAACTTAAAATTTTACCATAAAGTATATCTTGGCATTTTAAAAAAAAATCTTTATTTGTTAGGTACATATGCATCATATTTCTTTATTGATATTAAAATTTGTGCCAAAAAATAAAATGTTTTTTGGGTTGGGTTGATTTTTATAGGTAGGTATATCATGTGTTTTTTACAACTTTTATCTTATGTTTATATTTATCAATATTTATTGTTTTTATGATATTTTAAATTCTTTGGACATGTAATATTTTTTAATTAGAAACACCATAGGTTAAAACTATGTTCCAATAGTTGTAACACTCGCATGACCCATCATTCTGGTTAAAGTAGTAATTAGTTTTGCCTTATTTATGGTGTGAGAGGTACTATCATGATACTCAAGCCATTAGATAAAATTACATGTGGATTTTAGCTTCCATGTACCTCATATTATATAATAAGTGCCTAGGATTTTTATTTTTTCCAATAGGAATCCTCTCAACTATTTAATTATGTAGTGCACTAGTAATTGGTTAGCCCTAAGATGTTATTATCCATACATTAGAGATGATATAGTGTGGATATGGTAATGGTGTAATCATTTAAAGTTAGTTCCTTCTGGGCCATGTTCACTCTTTACAATTATAAGAAGTATAAAAATATAAGAGATCCTAAATATCACACACAACCAACTTAGTAATTCCATAAAAATCTAAGGTATACCTTGAAGTTTTTCACATTATTGACATATCTTCATTTAGATTCAAAAATATTTTTCAATTATAATATATGAATACCTGTTCATTTACAATATAAAATTCTTATTTCAATTTAATTAAAAAAAATATATTTTTAGTTCTAGTATTAAAATAGAGTAGTAAAAGAGAAATGTAAAGGGTGTGTTTGGTAGAAAACAAAAATCCTAAATTTATTGTGATATGTTTGGAAAATAATACTACATATAAAAAAAATGTGCTACACCATGGCCAAAAAAAGTAATTCTTTCAATTTTAACTACTTTAATTGAAAATGATACATTATTGATGTGCTCTTTAGAAAGGACCTTTACCTCAGTGTGATGAATGAATAAGCTACACCATTAGATATTATTTAAAGGTAAAATTAGAAAAATTATTATGAAAAATTTGGAGGCATCCTTGGTTAGTCAGTAACCCCTGAATTGAAGTTTAATTTTTAGGTAATCATGGAACCTTTTAAAGTAAAGACTACCTTAGAAGACATTTTTAGAAAGCATAATAAGTTAAGGAATGCCAACTTGAAAATGAGCTTAGTGATCTTAGTCCAAATAACTTTACTTTAATTAAGGACTTCATCACTCAAGTCAAGCACTTAATTTTTATACTCTTTGATACTAGTCAAACCCAAACTGATGAAAATATCATTATGACTATTGTATCTAAATTTTGTCTCCTTAATTTATGTTTCAAACTACTACACACATCAAGAATCTATGGGATATTCATATGTTACACTAATTATTTATAAGTTATGTGATAAATTTTAGAGAGAATAATAAAAACTAAATTTTATTAGGTAAATATAACCTAAAAGTATTAAGCAATAGACATTAGTGTTTAATGATACTAGTGTAAAGTCACAACTAAACTCTAGCAAAGGGAGGTTCCCTACCAAGAAAAAATAAAATCATATCCCAATCCCAAGTAAATTAATTGGCTTCATAAAATACTTCCCAGAGTCAAAACAAAGGCAAAGGGAAATTAAATACAACATTCACCAAGAATGTTGTAATTGGTGTGATAAACAAGGCCATGTTGAACATAAATGTTTCAATAAAATGGCATGCTTAGAAGTGGAGATGAAAAAAATGTAGCTTCATCCTCCCCAAAAATAAGAATACCTATGTTTTAATGTATTCTAGATTCTAGAGCCTCTCACCATATAGTACATGATGTCTCATTGTTTAAAAATATTGATCAATGCCACACCACTAATTTTTTTGTCAAAAAGTCTATTACTCTATTTGTTGAGGGAAAAGGGATAATTGAGATTGAGAATGACATATTTAACAAATTTATCCATGTTCTAGACTTGTCTGTGAACCTCATCTCCATATATAAGATCACACATTCAAGTGAAAATTTTACACTTATCAATGTTCTCATCAAAAAATATCAAATATTAGTCCACTATTATACCCACTAACAAGGTTGATCATCAAGCATGATTCTACAAATTTGACAACTTTATTTTCACTCAACCTTCACAAGTCATTATTGCACATGTTAATGACTTGAGTAAAATTTTACATGTTGATTTTGGTCATATAAACTATTGCTCATTATAGGACCTCAATAAAAATCACATGGTTTTTGGTTTGGCATAATTTTATTTCAAAGATATAATTCTTCTAGGTTGTGCGCTTGGAGAACAACACAGGGATCCATTTCTCAAAGGCAAATCCTTAAGGGCAAGTGATAGATTATAGTTAGTTCATAAGTATCTTATGTCCTTTACCAAAGTTTATTTTTAGAAACATAAATATGTTCATAAATTCATTAATTATTTCTCTTGTATAATTTGGGTCTACTTTATAAAAAACAAAAGAGAAATATTTAAGAATTTCAAAATTTTCAAAGCCCTTGTTGAAAACCTATCAAAGAGAAAAAATCAGCATATCATAATAGATAATGGAGGATAATTTATCATAATCAAATAATTATCTTCTATGAATAGACATACATTTAACTTTATCATATATGACCTGACACCCTTTAATAAAATGGTGTAGTCAAGAGTAAAAATAACACAATAAAGGAAATGGCCAATTGCATGATACATTATAAAGACTTACCTTCATAGTATTAGGCTAAGGCAATTCAATGTGAAATCCATATCTAAAATCACACTTCCCACTTTACAGTGAAAATATTACTCATGAATAAAAATGGTCTAGTGTCAAACCAAATGTTTATGATTTCTAATTTTTTGGATGTAATATAAGGGAACTCATTCTAGATGAAATAAAAAACAATGTAAATTAATGGTTGTCCTTGTATCTTTGTCAGATATTGTGAAGATGTGAAGGCATATCACCTTCTTGTTTAGGGCACCACTAAATTTATTTACTAGTGGGATGTGTTATTTGTTTAACAATCCTAGGATTTCATGCAAACATATCCCATTCCTCCTCAATTACCTTTTATCAAGTTGGACACAACTTTATATGTATCTCATGAACAAAACATAGTTTAGATGACTCCTATTTTGAGAGTTACTATAATTTTAGATGATGATTCATAAGTGAGACAAAAAAACCTCCAATAGTGCCATAAAATATTAAGAATTCACCTACATAACCAACACAACCTATATCAAAATGGGTTTGCAAAGTTCATAATTGTGAGATAGGAATCCAAGAGGGGAGTTAGTGAAGTACTAGTATGATAAAAAAAAACAACTAAAAACTAACACCTCAAGCCTAGACACTCAAGGAGTAAGAGAACAATGGAAATACTAACAATGGAAGATAAAACAAATATTCTTTACCTTCCTTTGAGTAAGAGTTACATGTTGGCCATAGAGGAATGTGCTTTGTCATGTTCTTAAAGATTCTTTGATAATGGTTCTCCTTTCATCATTTCTCATTGTCACCTTGGTAATGTTTGTCTTGACTTTGGAAAGATATAAAAATCTATCAATATCTTTACATTATAACACTACAAGAATGATTTGTCTCTCAAATATTGAACAATATAACTTTGGATTGAGAGCTTGTTTTATAATGGTCTTGGCACTTCTATTTACAGCCTTTCAAAATAACTCTAACCCAAGTGTAGTTAGGTTTAGTTTAACCCTAGTTGAGTTAAGGAAGGGACAACCAATTAATATTTGGGATAGAGATCCCATTTATTAAGCATGTCTCTCTATTTATTAATTTAAGGATTTAAAGGAGATATTTTCAATTTCTTGACTTTGAGGATGATGAAATCATCATGACCTTAATTTTATTGGAATTTATTTTTAAAATAATTATTTTCACTAATTTCACATGGAAATTTCACTTAAACATTTAATTTTATTTTCTTAGTTAATTCATTTTGCTTAGCATTTTTGCACTTTAAGTATTGTTTAAGTGTTCCACTTAATGGGTCTAAAGCCCAAATTATTAATTTTCTAAGTTGAAAATTGATTAGAGATGAATCCATGAGATTTTATCATTGTGTACAGGATAATACACCAAATAGGGATGCCTCAACACAATTATGAGAATTAATTTTCAATGTGTGGATGAAACTAGGACATTAAGTGATTCCTAGGCTTAATTTGGACTATTTGGTAGAAATCAATCTGAAGTTCAGTTGGAGAAGGTGTTTTGAGATAGAGGCATAGTAATATATTCTCAAAGAATGAAAAAATCATTAATGCCTTGAATAAGAAGCAGTGATGGAATGATGCTCCAAACAAAGTTTGAGAATCCTATGATTCCCCTTCGAGGGAATGGCCAACACATATGATTGATGGATGGTCCCTCAAAAATAAATAAGAATAAGAATGAGATTTGTATGCAATAAAAATTACATGATGTAAAATGAATTAATCCTAAATCGCATAAGATAGAGCACAACTACACTTCTGATTGGGTATACATTTGTTAAGTGGGAGCATGAACAATATTAAGATCTAATAGACCCGATTAGGGGATCACTTGTATCACTTATCACAACACATCATGATAGGAAGGGTTCCAAAACCTACAATATAACACAATCATACAACAACCCTAAAATAGTCCTATGATTTGATGTTCACTTATGTAATAAAAAATAAAGTAAACTATTTTAATAAAAATAAAAGTAAACTAATCTAGTCCGCACCAAAGCTTGTGGCACAAAGTGGGGGTTAGAACAAAATAAATAAACAAAAACTAAACTAAACATGAATAGGATATATATATAATGATGTCAATGTATAAAAAATCTTAATACATGGAAGATAATAATACATATTAAATTATCTATCTACTCTTACAAAGGATAAATAAAGTTAGAAATACTTACCTTTGAAGATAAACCTACCAAGTCTCAACCTCTCCCTTGGCCAAGGTGATTTCAAAGAGATTGTTATGGCTTGTAAGGATAACCAAGATAAATTAGCTCTAGGCTACATGACTTACCTAAGCATCTAAAAAACTTCTCCACAAGACAAGATTAGAGATCCAAAGAAAGTATTAAACCCTAAAGATTTTTTCCTCAAGTAGAATGGTTAATAAGAAGATGTTTGTTTGCACTTATTCACTTGATTATTCTATTCTTATAAATGATGGGAAATGACCTTGTATATGTATTATCTTTCTTAATAAAACATTTAGACATGTCATATGTACTAGGTCAATCGGGTCAACCTAGTACATTCCCAAGATAATGCCTAAAGTTTGTACTAGGTTGGTCAGGATGCAAACATGTCAAAATAGCTAAAGTGTCCCTAGAATACACTAGGTTGACCAAGTCAACCTAGTGTATTGAATAGGTAAAAAGGGTAATAAGGCAATAAATGAAGGAATAAATCATGATAATGATTGAAATGGATAGGAAAGAGAAGACCAATCCCAAGGTTCATGGTTTTAGGGAAATAGTATGTAGATAGAAAGTGTTAAAAGGAATAACAATCTTACGAAGCACCGATGGTCTGCCCACCCCTTTACTAGTGTACCCATTAAGGCATGCACTTAGAGAGATTGAGACTCGATAGGTTCTTACAAGATATGAAGTTTCAGTAATCAATAAAAGTTTGAAAATATTATGTGTATATAGATGCCCCAGCTAAAGCTCATAACATGTCACATAAGTGCAACACGAAATGGTACTTTGAAGATATAACATGATAACACATAATGATAATGGTAATCATGGTGAAGTAAGAATCAAATAAGATAAATGAAAGGAATGAATTTAAAAATACATAACTTTAACTTACCTTAGTGCTATAGATAAATAAGAAGAATATAATAAAGCTAAGGCATCCAATGTAAAGCACACTAGGTAAACCTATAGAAGTTAGTACAAAAAAAATCCAAAAATCAAAAAATTTAGAAGATAGGAATATGATAGTGGAAAATAATTTATACATCATCATGAATCCAATGTATTTTATGGTTTGAAAAATGGATGAGCAAAAATAAAGATATGAGTAAAATAAGGAATCTGAAGAAAAATAATTGAGAAGTTTGAATTTTGAAAAAGTGGTTTTAAATAGGAAAAAGAGAAATAATTTTTTTATTTTGAATTGTAACAAAGGAGAAAAAGATCTCTAGAGAGAAAATAATCTAGGATGGTGAGGGAATGACATAGTAGGCAAGAGAGAACTCCAAGAATGAGAGAAGGTGATCTACAGGTATGCAACTAAGAATCTCAAACTAGTTTTTAAAATTTGCATTGATTTAAGTGAATTTTGAGTAAATTTTGATTTTAAACATTTACACATATCAAAAATGAACACAATTACGTTCTAAGGGTAGTAGATAGGAAGATAGGAAATGGGTTAGAAGGAAATAAAGAGAAAGAAAGAAAATGATAATTTTTTAGTAAAATACATTAGGTTAGCACATTAAGCCTACTAGATCAATTAGGTCAACGTAGTAGGTTGAAATAAGATGAAAATACATATGGTCAACCTAGTAGGTGTAGGTTGACCTGGTGTATTCTACCAGTTAAAACTAAGTGAAAAGGTGTCTAGTTAGTCTATAAAGGCCAAAATGGAACCTAAACACTGGGGAAAAGAAGATAAGAGAAAAAATTAAGAAATTTAGGATAAAATAAGACAAAAATAGGGAAATTTTGGTCAAACTACATTGACCAAGGAGCCAAAATAAGTACAAAAAAACATGCAAAAAGCCAAAAGAGGGCTAGAATGGCTCGAAATGACCAAAGAAGGGAAAGACAGACCAAAATAGGTTAAAAATGAATAGAGTGTGATTTTTTTATTAAAGATATAATGTATAAAGAATGTATTTTGATTATACATAACATGGAGGAACTAATACATCATTTATTATTTTTTTATTACAAAGATGGCCATGATTCTAGAGATTGCTAGACATGTCATGATTGATAGATTTATTAGAGAGGTTAACAGATGTAGATAGAGATAGAATGGTAGCCATAGGTCTAGGAGGTATAGTGGATATGTGTAGGATCCCCTTGAGTGTAGATGTGTTGGTCATGTTTATTGGTTGTTGAGAATAGTTGACCAACACCTTCAAATTGGAGGTGGATGGGGATGTGATAGAGGTGGATATCATAATAGAGGATGTCCATGCCATCCTTAGACTACCCATAGTAGGAGCACTAGTGACTGTAAGGATATCAGATAGAATAGAGGAGAGGATAGCCTTAGCCATGTGGGTTATAGGTTCAAAAATAATATTGATGGGATGGAGAGTGAGTATGGATGATGTGTATATATCATAGATTCCAAATCTTGAAAAGGTGGTGATAGGCCTTATGACATAGTGAGTTCTCTATCGCAAGTCAAATGGCAAGGTAACACTTTACATGATAGTCTTGAGAAGAGGATGATGTTGGAGGAGGGAATGTTATATGATCTAGGATCTATCATCTAGGTTCAGCTTGTTCATGATCTATTTGAGATGAAGTTCAGAGGACATAAGACCATGGGAACAATAATATTACTAAAATCATGGATATATAATAGATTTCCTATGTATTAATCATTTGTGTTACCCCATTCAGTTGATAATAGGTCACCTTGGGTGAGGAGTTGAAGGGAGTATCCAATAGCATGGGACATGCCCCATATGATAGTACTATATATGGTGAGATGCACTAACATAGTGTGGTGACCATATGAGTAGCTAACAACTACTTGGGAGACTTAGCACATAATTGGACCAACACTAGAGATGAGAGAGGTGATAGGGAACTATACATGGTGGAGAGATCCACATTTGATATCATGGGTGTTAGGGTAGATGGGTCTACCTCATCTAGTGATGCTGACACTTATTCCTAATTAGTGGACTCAGCATGTGAGAGAGCCACTAGGGAAGAGGGCATTTAAACCATTAATAGTGAGACTAACATTGAGGCCACATTGGGAGTGACCATAGACTAGTCAGGTATGATGAGGGGTGGAATAAGAGGAAGTGGAGGTAGGGGTAGAGATACCATATATACCACCACCAACTCTATAAAGAGATGAGTTAAAACCACTAAGGACATGATAATGACTGAGGTAGGAGGAGAGAGTAGAGACCATCATCATCCTTGGTGATTTAGTAGAGGAACCAAAGGAGAGGATAGAGAAACCAATCAAATGGAGGTTGAGATGGATGTGAGCCATGATAGCCAAGTTTGAGCTAAAGAGGTGACCTATAGAGGAGGTATTAGAAGGCCATGTAGATGGGGATACTATGTTAGGCAGTTGCATGAATGGTAAGACCATAGGAGTTGAGACATAGATAGGTAAGAAAAATTATGATTAATTTATTACTTAAGTTGTTATTTAGTAGATAGATAGATAGATATTATGAGATATGATAGTGATATAATATCCATTTGGTGTTATTTTATATGCATACCTAAGGATGAAGAGGAGAAATGGGGGTCCCTAGTTATGGGAGCACTCCATGACATCTTAGAGGAGACTCTATAGTCGTATGACCCCATGAAACTAGAGGATTTGAGTGTACCATCTACCCTAGCTCAAGCAAGCTGGTTTAGACTAGAAATAAAGGCCACAATGTAGATATGGATTTATAGAGAGGGCATATCCACTAATATATATGGGTGAAGGGGAGAGGCAGGCCTAATAGGCCCTAGCCAATGAGATGTTTGTGTATCAAGATATAGTGACACAAATGATGTAGGCATATATGGTGATCCAGACCTATTTGATGTAGGCACATGTAGTGACCTAGACCAAGTTGGTACAAACACAAGTGGAGATAGCATGTCTTCAAGGATAGGTAGAGGGATTGAGATCTTGGACTACTTCATTATAGTGTACTATTCAAAAGAGTCATACTAAGGCCTTAGTGGGTAGCGTGGCTAGGCCATGAGATACACATGATGGGGCTTAGTTTTAGTGTTGAGGATTTATATATGGTTGTATATGTTATAAAAAGTTTTTGAGATATATACATGATATATCATTTTGGATTACTGATGTGATTGTGTATGTTATATTTATGAGGGTTCAGTTTGTTCATTATGATTGAGGTTGTGGATGTTTTGGATATATTTCTTTCTAGCACATGTATTTATCTTTGTTGTATATGCTATAGGAAATATATGTCATGTGGTTTCTTTTCTAACATTATGGAAAACACATGCATGGTTAAAAAGAAACAAATGAAAAGACTTGGAAAAATATAATCAATCAAATAATTGTACTACACACTAGTTCAAGTTGGTAAATGTGTAATAACATGAAAAATGACTAAGTATAAAGAACCAAGAGAATGTTAAAAAAGAGGGTAAAAGGTGTATTTTTTTTTAAACTAATGTGAAATATTTTGGAACAAAATTAAAACATGTAAAATCATACTAAATATCACATTGGGAAGTATGACAAACAAAGTAATAAAATGGAAGGGATGAAAATGGCATGAATGGTAATAAAAACAAATCACAATTAAGTCAATGAATTATACTATTTCACAATTAGTTTAAAAATTTGGTCTTAAATTTATCATACTAATTCAAGCTGGGAAGTATGAGAAATTTAAGTAATGGTTGTAATCTTACATGCACTCAAAAATAAGAAAATAAAAGGCAAAATAAAAATGAAGTAAGCATAAAACATACCAAATATCAAAATGGGAAGTATGTCAAATGATGTGTAACCTCATAATCAATCTAATCTTATCACTTACTTGATACATGTAATTTGGATGGTGACTTATTTATTGGCAAAAAAAATTGTTTTATTATTTTTTGAGGAGGGTTAGGTCCTATTTGTGGTGTTACACTGTAACTCACAAAATAAATCCCAATGGGTACCAAAATAGAATTAGTAAGCAAAAATATTAGGACTGATAAATCAAGGATGTGGGTAATAGGATGGAAAAGGTGGTAATTTGTGAGTAATGTTGGGTCTTATCTACAGTCTTACAAAGCAACTCACAAATGAAATCCCATGAGGAGTGATTAGATAGATAAATAGTATTTCTTAGGAGTAAATATGAGGAAATGGAATGAAAAAGGGAGTGTAAAAATCAAATACTTAGGCATCTTATGAGAAGACCTTAAGAGGCAAGAGGCATACTAAGGACATGAGAAGACACTAAGTGACTAGTGGTCATCTATGTACAAAAGAAACTTATTCCCTTATAGACACAAAGCTTTGTAGGAAGATAATTTTGCTACTAAGATCAACTCATGAAGGTAGATTAGTACAAATAAAAGTAAAATGGACCTACCTTCCCATGACATGTTCCCTACTCTTCAGGACCCTCACAGAGCTATCAATCTACTATGAAGATTGGTTATTAGCATGAGAAAGTAGGTTGTATTAAGATATTTTTTTGTTTTTTATTCTCCTCTTCTAATCTACTGGCCCACTACACCCCAAAGGACCTCATTTGTATTATGAGGCCAAATGTGAGTTTTAGATTCAACTAGAATAAATAGATGTGCTTTAAATCATGTCTTTTAGTGTGATTTGACTTTTGAGAATATGTTTGCATTTTGATATCATTTCCTTTTATTTAAATGATTTGTATTTTAAATTTATTTTAAATAATTTTTAAGATTCCTCCTCCATAAGGATTTGTAAAAAAAAATATGAGAGAGATAGTGATACACACGAATGAGATATAGGCTAAGGCTAAAGGAAGATAAGTAATCTAAAACAAAATATTGACTAGGACACTTAGGCTTGACAATGAACAAGTATGTGATCTCAAGTCTTAATCATGTTTATGCTTAGTTTATAGAAAAGGAAGAAGGAAGAAGGAGATCAAAAAGTGGACCAATAAAAGGAAATAGTAATGAGAAATACTATTTGCTAACTATTCACATGGTAAAAGGAGATAATAAACAAAAGGAACAGGGTAGATATAACCAAGTCACCATGATGATTATCTATGAAAAATAAAGATAAGAAATCAAAGAATCATGAAGATACAAGGGAAGAGTTTTGAGAAAAACTCTAAAGGAAAATAAATCAATGATAAATAAAAAAATAGCAATGAAAAGGAAAAGACAAGTATATATGAAATATAAATAATCAAAACTAACTATAGTACAACAAGAAGGGATAGCATGATATAAGATAAAAATAATTTGACATAATGTCAAATGATATAATCAAAAATATATAAAAATAAGATTGAAGCACATGTCCAATCCAAATGTAAATGAGAAAGCACCATGCATGTGCTCATAAATACTGGTAAATATATCTACATGCATTATCCAAGACATTGAATAAATATATATGAAGCTAGATACAAATAGATGCTAATGTCTCATCAATCTTTGTTGAATACTGGGAGAATACTTCTTTTCTAATATCCTCAACTAAAAAATTAAGAATACTCATTGGATCATGTTGAGGAGGGGAATTGGATGAAGGATGGTTAGGAGAATGTGTAGGAATGATATATATGGGAAATGCAGGAATCACTGGTGGAGAAGAATCCAAGGGTGAAGGAGGGTCCACATGTGGAGAAGGAACCATAGGTGGAGGCAAAGAAGGTGGTGAATGGAACATAGGAGGTGTAGCTATGGGAGAAAAAGGTGGAGCCTTCTTGAGAGAATAACCTATGGAAAGAATGGTATAAGGTCCAAGAATAGCTATAATATTATACTTAAGATGTTGCTAAAGGATACAGTAATGATCAGTGTGATGTGTGTCATATTAGTGACATAGACAATACCTTTCACCATACTTATGTATATGTCTAAGAATAATATTTGGAGGAGGTATGGTAGTGTCTATTGATGAGGAAAAATGATGCAAGGTGTCAATATATTTTTATAGTTTAAGACAATGGGTAGAAGAGTGATTATCTATCCCATGAAAGCAACAAATATGCTTGTGAGTGTTCTTAAGAGAAACACTCATGGGATAAGGTTTAATAGGTGTGGATGAATAAGGAGATGGATCATCAACCCATTTGGTGGTAAAAGGATCTATCTTGGGAAAAGGAATCAAGCCATCACCAAGAGAAGGTGGTGAAGGAGAAGGAATGAAAGTAGGATGAATAGAAGGATTACTAATGTAAAAAGTAAAATTAGGCTCATCAACAGTGGAAGAAGCAATAATAATTGATTCTAACATAGATTCCACTATGGGAGGATTGAGATCAATATAAGGTCTAAGGAGGGTTTCACTAACCTCAAGAGTGAACCAATGATGGGAGTCATGGAACCTATAAAAATGGTAAGGTCTGGTCATAGCACAATCTATGAGCATAGTCCTATGGGGCTCCTAAAAAACTAGAGGTGTTGGAACCATATCTACTCTATGATAAAGAGGAAAAATTCAAGAATCAAGAACTATAAATGTGGAAAATGAGAAGATATATGAAAAGACTCAAATAAATAAGAATGATAATACACAATCTTGACATCATGGGCTTAGACAAGGCCACCTATTAAAGGATCATCTAAATAATATCCATCATCATAATTTGGTGTATGAAGATCAATGACACAAGTTGGAATAACTTTGTCATCAGAATAAGCATGGTGAATAGAATGCTTAGTCTTGAATAATACTATGAGAATGTCATTACAAGGTGATTTATGAGAATGAGGTTTTAATAAAGCCAAAAGTTAGGAGATGAGATGAGGCATGAGATTGAAAGTTTTTATCTTTAAGTTAATTTCATTGGGCTCATCATTATTAGAGTCTAAAAGGTTAGTAGGAATGTTACTAATGAGATCAAGATGCCTACTATAACCTCTAGTTGAGTTGATAGGAAATTTGAAAAGTTGTGATTCATAAAATGAAATACTAAGTAAAGGCTCAAGAGTAGGAATATTAAAAACACCATGATTTTATAATTGCTAAAAATTCCAAGTGTTAGTATCTCCTTGAATCCTATAAATGACTAAAATATAATGGAATTTAACACATTGGTAGGTGGAAGAAGTGATAGATCACATATGATGAGTCTGTGGCCTACCAAGAAAGATGTTATAAGAAAGAGGGAAATTAAATATCATCACCTTTATATGAATGGTAATAGGTGGGATAGTAATGGGAATCCACACACACCCAAGAAGAGGCATTTTACTTCTATCATGTCCTTGGTAGGTGCTACATGTAGACTTGATATTTTATTCTGAATATCCAAGGGTTTTAATGAAATCAAGAGAAACAACACAAGTAACAGAACCCTCATCAATCAATGCTTGTTTGACTTGGATATCACCTATTTGGATACTAATAAATAAGGGAGGATCATCTACATGAAGTAGAATCTCATCAATAATCATAGATGCAATGGGAAATTTAAAATAAAGAGAAGTGTTAATAGTTTCATCAACACTAATGGACATCTCTTCACATTATTGTAAGGTACTATCCTCAAAACCTAATAAAGATGCCTCCTGTCTTGCTAAGGGAGGATGAGGGACACTCATTTCAAATAATATTTTCATAACATGGTTTTGATGATGGGGAGATGTCCTCATAAGCTCAAGAAATGGAATTTGAGATGGGAGATTAGTCAGTTCTGCAATAGGATCCCACTCATCATAACCCATGAGAAGATTGTTAGATATAGATGCATAATGGTTAAGGAGGTCTTTGGAAGGAGGAATCAAAGAGCATTAAAATTTGTGTTGATAAAAATGAGAAGGTTTAGAATAAGGTTGTAAATCATTTGGTGATGAATAAGTAGTTGGTTTAGATTGATCTTGATAAGTATAATAAGTTTTAATAGAAGGTCGATTATCATTGGAAGATTGATTATCACTGTTACTAGAAGATTATGGAAGAATAGGAGAAATAGAATCAGATGTGTTATCCAAGGGATAATCATAAATTGGGTCATCATCAAAGGTTATAAGATATTCTTACCCCAACTCATTCAAATGAGTTGGAGAAGAATCTTGGATAACATAGAAAGTCTTAGAAGGAGGCATGGTGTACATAGGTTGGGAATCAATGAAAGCCACCGCCCTTCACATATTAGTCATGCTAACCACATTTTATTTGGAAGTGGGTTCAACAAGAATTTATACATTATTGGTGGAAGAGGTGGGCTTGTCTTGGTTTTATTGACTAGGTTGATGATAGGTAAAATATCTTTGTAAGCAGCTAAATGAGCATTTGCTTAATTCAAAGCTTGGTTTTTATCATGAGTAATGTATTCCTTAAAATCAAATTCATAAGCTTGTTGATGCTTTTGAGTAATAACATCATGATCAAAATTAGGACCAAGAATAAAATCCATAGCTAAATTACAAATTTGTCTAAAGGGCTCATGAGAGTGACCCCAACTAGCATGAAACCAACAAAACTTGCTAGGATCATAGTAGGTTTTCATAGGATTAGTAGGGTCAATATTTCAAGGGAGAGGACTAGGTAGATGCTTAAGAAATTAAGATAAGGAAAGAGATTTATGGATATTAACAATGTTTGGTAATGATAAATGAGGATTAGTATGTTGTTGAGAAGGAGTTGGTTCCGAAGATGGGGTAGGGATGACAACTTGAACATTGTGAATGGTATCATATGAATTAGTAAAACCATCATTGGTAATATTTTAATTTTGATTTTCAAGTAACTTATGAGAACCCGTGAAAGGTTGGGGTGGATCAAATTGATGCATAAATAAATTTTGTCATTTATCTTGGTTAATGACCTCTTCCAAGGTACGTAGAGAAAGGGTACAAACTTGATATTATAATTTAGGAAATAAATCATTTGTAAAGAGATGAAAGAGATTGTCATCTATCACGTTATGTTCACACTTTTTTGAAAAAGTCTTCCATTGTTTAACAAAGGCTTGATCGGTTTTATTTTCATGTTGTTTGCAATTTATGAAATGGGCCAAATTGTTTTTTGGAAGATCACTAGTTTGAAATTCTTGTACCAAGGCATTCACTAAATTCTCAAAACTAGTAATGGAATGAGATCTAAGTTGATTATACAAATCCAAGGCATCACTTGTGAGGCTTTTGGCAAGGAGTTTGGTAGCAACAAAGGTTTTTAATTTAACCCAATCTTTATAAATATTTCCAAATGTTTTAAGATGAATGATAGGATTAGTTGATCCATTATAAGAGATGGTAGGTGTTATATCTCTGGTATCAATGTTAGAAATTTGTGTAGTAAAAAGTTCATTTTTTAGATGTTTGATATCTTTTTTGACTAATGGTTATTGAGGAATAAGATTACCTTCAGAATCTCAAAGAGGGGGAGGAGGAAAATTTTTGTTATGTGTGCCCCAAGCCATTGGTTGCAATTGTGTTTAAAGATTAAGAAGGTGGTTTTGCATTCTCATCATTTGATTTGTGTTATGATCTTGAAATGTTTTCATTTAATTGAGAGTTTTTAATAATATTTATGAGTTTGATTAGTGTTATTATAAGTAGTGTTAGTGTTTGAGTTAGTATTAGTGTCTTGGGTACCACTATTAGTGTTGAGATGAGTTTGAGAAGAGCTATGAGAATTTGAAGCACTAGTGGAAAAATTTGTTTATGAAAAAGATGGAATAGTAAATGGTTGAGATGAAGAAGTAATAGAAGCATGATTACCTTGGGTAGTAAATAATAAACTAGTGGATAGATTAAGGATAGTGGATCTTAGGAGAGGCCCACTATATGTAGAACCAACCATATTAGTTGAGATACTAGGCATGGAGGTATAAGAAGTTAAAGAAGAATATGTAAACAGGAGTCAATATTGAAGGGAGAAGTTGAGAAGCAAATAAATAAATATCCCCAAATATAATTGAGAAAGTAGAAGTAGGTGAATGAGGCTCTTCAACTTGATGGCTAATCATGAGATTATAGATGGTAGAAGGGTTTTTCCCTCTATGTTGAGGGAATTATATGATAGAGAAAAGTATTTTAGGAGTATATTCTAACTAATATTGATATTATAATAATATAGGGTTATGATTTAAAGAGGTATTATGAGGATTCCCATAATTCATTGTACAAGTTACAATATGGACATTACTAGCATTCTTGAAAGGAACCCTACTTTGTCTATGGGAACCCCTATTAGGATTAGTTAATTCCATCATATTTGATGATTTATTTTTAGTGTTATCACCAAATAAATATTCCATGATGAAAGAAGGAAAGGCAAGATGAGATAAATAAGGAATCACGAAGTGACTGTAATTGAACTAGGTCAACCTAGTCAACCTAGTCAACCTAGTACAAAAACTGGGTCTATGAAACTGAACTACATCTATAGGATCGACCCAATATGGAAAACAAATATTGGTAGAAAAGGGGGAAAAGTTTTAAAATAGTACTAGGTAGACCAATTGACCTAGTGTAGTGTATAGGGGCTGGAAAATATGCTCAGTTGACTTGATCGACCTAGCATAGTAAACAAGAAAAAGAAAGAGCTAATAATCAATTTGTGAAAATAAAGTAAGATAATTTATAGTTAATCTTAGAAATTAAATGTTGAAAGTAAGAAAATAATCATTTGAATTGATTTTAATCAACCCAATTGATGCACACCAAGCAAAAATATTGTAACAATGTTGGCTAATTCAAGTTTTTGCACACACAATTGAGTAAAGAGCAAGCAAACAACTTGGAAAGTAAATCTATCTAATTGGTCAACCTAGAATGTTAGATTATTAAGAATGATTTTAAATGATAAAAGGTTAGATGTAAAAAAGATACTAAATAAAAATCTATGGATGGTTTTAGGTGAGTTTAGGATGAAAGGGACTATAATGGCAATGATACAGGGTTGGTACCCTCACTTCACACATCGTAGAGATAAGGGTGTCAGGTGCTTAGCAAAAATATACCATTAACCACTCTTTATACTTAACTAGAGTATCATGTTAGATTCCCCCTTGGTGATGAAATCCAAGTAGGTTGGCCTAGGTAGTCAAATGTTAAAATGTTTTTTAATGTTTAAGTGATTTGGCCATGTCTGCATAAATTAGAAATATCAAAACTAAGTGGTTAATAAAAAACCTCCTAATTAGACTATGTGAACTATTATAAGCATGAAAATAGTTGAAATGAAAGATGTGATTAGCATATAAGGTGAATTCTAAATTTGAAACAAGGTATAGTGAAAACACTATATGCACAAAAAATAGAACTAGGTTGAGAGTGTTGAGACATCACTATTGAAAATAGGGTTTGAAAAACCTACTAGGTCAACCAGGTCAACCTAGTTATTTTAGATAACAAATAGGACACAAAACTAGGTCAATCAGGTTGATCTAGTTGACTGTGCAGAGGTAGTTTTGAAGGCTATAAACTTGAAAATAAAGTAAAAAAATAGAGAGATACAAAAGAATATAAACTCAACTTGATGGTTCAGAGATATAAATTGTTGATCCAAAACCTACAAACTAGGTCAAGCTGGTCGACCAAGCAATATAAAAAAATTACTAAAAAAGTGCTAAAAATGCATTAGATTGACCTTGTCAATCAAGTTGGTTGGATTAGAAGTCTAGAAATGTACTTGATCAAGCTAATCGACCTAGTAAGATGATGTAAAAGTGTAAAAAATAGAATCAATAATAGGTCGAGTTAATCGATCAGGCTATATAGAAACTACTACAAAGTGTGGCAATAAATACACTAGGTCAATCGAGTCAACCTAGTAGGCTGAATTGGTATTCTAGAAAGTGTTGAAAAGCTATATTGGGTTGAGCTAGTTGATCTAGTTACATGTTCCTTCACACAAAGAAAAAAAAGACTCTATAAAATCAAACTACTATGTCAAAAATATATGATAGAAATGATGACAAAATAAATGAAATAAAAGTGAACAAATCCAATAATTGTTGGATTCACATCAATTTCACTAGAATATATGCAATCAAAATTACATGGTGCGTAATGAATTAATCTTGGATTGTATAAGATAGATCACACCTACACTTTAGATTAGGTATACACTTGTTAAGCAGGAGCATGACCAATATGAGGATCTTCTAGACCTAATTAGGGGATCACTTATATCACTTGTCACAACACATCATGTTAGGAAGGGTTCCAAAGCCTATAGTATAACACAATCATATAAAAACCCTAAAAGAGTCTATTATTTGATGTTCACTTATGTAATAAACAAGAAATTAAACTATTCTAATAATAATAAAAGTAAACTAATCTAGTTCACACCAAAGCTTGTGGCAAAAATTGGGGGTTAGAATAAAATAAATAAACAACAACTAAATTAAACATGTATAGGAGACATATAATCATGTCAATGTATATGGAATCCTAATATATATAAGATAATAATACATACTGAATTATCTATCTACTCTTATAAATGAGAAATAAAATTAGGAATACTTACCTTTGAAGATGAACCTATCATGTTTCAACCTCTCCCTTGGCCAAGGTACTTCATAAGAGATTATTGTGGCTTTTAAGGATAACCAAAATAAATTATCTCTAGGCTACATGACCTACCTAATCATCCATAATACTTCTCCATAAGATAAGATTGGATCTCTAAAGAAGGTACTGAACCCTAAAGCTTTATTCCTTAAGTAGATGGTCAATAAGCAGATGTTTGTTCACACTTCTTCACTTGATTCTTTTATTATTCTAATTGGTGGTAAATGATCTTGTATATATAGTACTATCTTGATTAAAAAACATTTGGACATGTCATATGTTCTAGGTCAACCAAGTTGACCTAGTACATTCTCGGGCTAATGCCTAAAGTCTGTGATAGGTCAATCAGGATGCAAACAAGTCAAAATAGCTAGAATGTCCCCAAAATAAACTAGGTTGACTAGGTTTACCTAGTGTAATGAATAGGTAAAAAGGGTAATAAGGTAATAAATGAAGGAATAAAGCATGATAATGACTAGAATGGATAGGAAAGAGAATAACAAGCCTAGGGTTCTTTCTTTTAGGGAGCTAGTGCGTAGATAACAAGTGGAAAAAAGAATAACAATCTTGTGAATTACTGATGGTATACCCACCCCTTTTTTAGTGCACCCCTTAAGGCATGCACTCAAATATATTGAGACTCGATAGGTTCTTACAAGATACTAAGTGTCAAGAATTAATAAAAGTTTGAAAATATTATGTGTATATAAAATTAACCCATGGATGAATTTAATCTAATTAAGCGAATAATTGCATGTGTGACTAAAATTTTGATTTTCCCAAAGGAAAATATAATCAAGAATATAGGATGAGACATTGATTTACCCAAAGACAGATATAATCAGTGGCATAGTCATGTGCCCTAGCAGGTTAGATGGGTCAAAATAATGATTCAAGCAAATTTGGTTATAATCATTTTGATGACTTGGATTGAATAATGATTTTTGGTTGTGCCCCAGTAGGGAATATTAAAAATCATAACTCAAGCATATAGCATATCACATAGATTAAATATGAGTAGGTGAAAATATAGATGTGATGATCTAATGATTAAAGAAGCCACAAATAACCAGGCACATGAGGATATAAAAAGTGATGAAAGAAATTAATGGAAGAAAAAAGGTGGTCGAGTTGACATGAGACATGTTATGTATCCAAGCATTGCTTACATAATTAAAATATAACTCAAATTAATGTAGTTCACCTAGAAGTGGGAGAAAATAAAATAAGGAATAGAATAGAAGAATAAAAATTGATCAATGTGAATATTTTGGTTATACATACTAATGTGGAAATGCCCATCCTTATTATCATTGATACAACTAGAATGGTTAATGGATTGATTTGATCAAGGTGGGTGGGAAGATTTGACAAAGTGAATAAGGATAATTTTTTATGGTACCATTGCTTATAAGCTCCACCAAACCAATTTTTTTGTAACATGTGATGGTATGCACCATGATATAAAACACCATGATGACCTGGCTATAATGTGCATAAGGAATGACTCCCAATCCAATAAAATTTTGAAAAAAATAAACTAATGATAAAAACCATGATGATAATTTTGATGTATGGATATGGATGGATTCAATAATAATGCATAAAGAATCACCTAATGAATCCATACACACTGAGTCAATGCACAATAATGAAATTAAATAAATAGGTAAATAAATAAATAAACAATTAAACAATCACACACATAATTTGAAAATAAAATCAATAGAAATTATATTGTCATCAACCAATTCAATAACTACATGTGAAGGATCAATGGAATGATAAAAATATGATTCCCACAAGCAAGGATATATGCAACAAAACAACATGTGGGGATAAGATATTTTTGTATATGTTATATACTTTGGTGTTACCCCAATAAGGTGAAAGTTATGAGCTTCATCTAAAAGTACAAATTGGACAATGTCCCTAACCAATCATACATTCAAATGGAAGGTTACAACCCCAATGAAAGTGGAATGTATTGGAACCAATAATGTATTTTCCATAATAAAGTGGATTGAGGATGGCTGAATAGGTTTAGACAAGATAAATATTTATTTGGATTTTTTGGGGTTTTATATCTCTCTAGGAGATTGTAAGATGATTTTTCTAATTTTTAGGATTTTGAAAATTTATAAATATGTTTAGAATTTTTTGGGTATCTTAACTCATTATAATAAACAAGATACCACTCTAAAAATGATAATAGCATTGGCTTAAGTTGTTCACAAAATGGTGAGAGCATTGGAAAAACCTATAAGGAATGATCCAAGAAAATGCTGAATAAAATTAATCGCTAAGAATGGTCGAGATGATTCCAAATGCACTAAAAATTTGGATTTTTCCTATATAGTCTAATGTATACAAAGTCTAACATGAACTTCAGGTCAAATGTAGTTCTCATAAGAGTGGGATGAAACACTATCAAAAAATTAACTAGGCATATAGAAATGGTCACAATAAAATCCATGAGAACACTTTAGTTATACCATCCAACTAGGAGATGCACATCTTGAGTGGCATCGATACAATATGAATGGTTTATCATACAACCATGTTTTTAGGTTTTTCTAGGCATCTCAACTCAATGGATAATTGTAAGACATAGAATGGGTTAACTCATAAAATTATGAGAGCATAGATTAAAGATGCTCATAAAATGGTGAGAATATTCAAACTTAAAGTGATCTCAAAATGGTGAGAGTGTGGCTTAGGGTGATTAATATAACCTCAACATAAATTGAGCATTGCTTATATAGTCTTAAATGAGACCTCAAGTCACTATAGTTATGGCTTATATCAAAAGAATATGATTAGGTGACAATAAGTTTGTGAATTAGGCAAATGGTAAAGTATATAATAGTGATATAATGATGTGGATAAAAAATGAGGATGTTTATAAATTACTCAAAGGTGGTTATAATGAGAAAATAATGGCATAGGTCAATGATACTAATTTTCCCAAAGGTAATTATAATCAATTGTACCAAAAATGAGATAGAATGTGACAACAATGAAGAATGTAATTTCCAAACCACTAGCATATTTCCCCAAGATACTATTGTGTTCTAAAAAATATGTGTTCGATGAATCACCATACTTAATGAACTACTAAAAATTCATTTGAATCCAACCTCTGAAGGTACCTAAAGACCAATGGATTGAAACCAAGGTAAAAAAGGTGTGGGATAAGGGAGGGTAAACAACTTCATCCAATAGGGAATATATGGAATGAATGGTATATGATATGTTATAAGGAAGGTGATATTACGATATGATTTAAATGATCTTCATAGACAATACCTCAAGTCTCTCAAGATAAATAATGCTTGAGATGTATTATGTTCATGGGTTCCTCAAGCTCATATTATGTTATGATAATTGGTTATAATAGTAATAGGGTTTCCCTCAAGTGACAAGGCAAGTTAAATGGTAGGGTAAAAGGCAAGGCATAATAAATGATTTTGTTGTTCCTTTTGATATGGAGATGAAAATCTTGATCAACATACAATACAACTAGAATAATCAATTGTTTAAATCTCTAGCCCACACCCCTTTTGAATAGGTACTTTGTCAAGAACCTATTGTTGATTTGGACTCTAATAATGTTGTTGTGATCTTCGTTAGTATTTGAGTTTGTTTCCTCCAAACTTACAAAAAATATGTCTTCATAGCCTTTGTAAAGGAAAGTGTATCTAGGGATGGTAAATAATGATAAGTAGTGGATAAAAGGTCTAATTTGGAAATGGAGATATGGATCATAATGATATGTATAATGGTTGGGAAACAAATGAAGATCAAGATTTTTAGGCACACATAATGTTTTTAATTCTAAATTTGACATAATTTTGATTATGGCAGGGTTGAAGACTTTTGAATATGCTCTTGATAGGACCACCATATTTTTATACTATTTAGGTCTATCAAATACTACCATCTGATTATGTTGTAGATTGGAAGTTGTACTAATGTTATATTTAATAATGTCTTCATCAAGCATTGAAGAAATATTATGCTTAGCTATTGGCACCTTGAAGAGGTTTTCACCAATAAATTTATCTTGATTATCCCATATCACCTCTAAGAAGGTTTCACCAAGGAATGTTGGATATTGACTTTGATTATCTTCTAGCACCTTAAATAAAGTTTCACTAGAAGATGTTGAGTTTGGAATTTAATTTCCCCTTAGTGCCTCTAAAAAATTTTCACTTCAAGATTTTTCTTCTTCTATATGAATGTTGTCTTAGTCATGTTGATATTTTTAAAATGATATGTCACCATGGATGTAGTTCAACAATGTATGATTCTATCAGTCTTAATCAACACTTGTGGGAGGTGGAATGTCAATATAATGGTTATGTTGATTAGTGTTAATGGCATGTGAAATGGTAATTGAATGGGAAGAGGCATCACAAACCTTGTAGAAGATACTATGATACCTTGTGTTGATGATTAATTAATCATCCTAAAAACTATGAAAGGATCACAAATGTATTCAAATTTATCTACAAGTCATGTGTAACCAATGTTATAATAACCAAGAATGTATTATGATTTTAAAGTTGAGTATGACTCAAGGGGCTTTAAATCCTATGTTGATTATACTTTTGATGCTAAATCTAATATTAGTTCAAAAAAAGAACCTAACTTTAACACTGATTCTTCATATAGTGTTATGGAAAAGATGTTCTATTGAATTCTTGGTATTGGATGAGTAATGGCTTGGGTTTGAATGGGACCTTTATAAATAGGCTCAGCTAATAAAGACTCTATAAAGGTTGGCTTGTCAAAGTAAGGCTTCTCAATAAATGAAAAATGGTCAATAATCAACTCCATAGAGACTGGCTCATCAAAGTGAGGCCCCTTGAAAATAGGGTAATTTTCAAAATAATTATTTGCCAAATGATGGTTATAATCATTAAGGGGTGACTCAACAAAGATAGGCTTGTCAAAGTGAAACTCCTCAACCAAATGGAAAGGGTTAAAGGGTAATTCAACATAGGTTAACTCATCACAAATACGTGTTTCAACAAAATAATCATGGATTATTGGTTCTCTTTTCCTTGGATTACAATTGGTTGAAAAATATCAAATATAGACACATGTTGGTCTTTAAAATATGGCTCTTAGAGAGGTAATTATTAGATCTATTATGCCTCAAAGATCGACTTGAATTTTCTAAAGAAGGGGAAGGGTTACAATGGATGAAGAATGACCTATGGTTTAATAATGATCTCTTTGTAAATAAGTGCATCTGAGATGGGCTAAACAATGACTTATTGTGGGTCTAGGATGGTATTTGTGGTCCATCTAGTCACAATTATGCAACCTTGTTGGGATAATGAGCTACTGGATTTGGAAGGGCTTATAATGGTAATCCTTGGGCACTGTAGAGCTTGGTTGCTAATGCAATCCAAAATAAGTGGACCTAGAGTGGTAATGAATGGGTGTTATGAATCTTGGTTACTTATTGAAGCTAAAGGAAGAGGGCCTGTAATGGTAATGAATGGGCGTTGTGAAGCTTGGTTGTTAATACAGATCAATGGAAGAGGGCCAAGGATGGTAATCTTTGGGCCCTATGGAGATTGGTTTCCTATGCAAGTCAAAGGAGGAGGGCTTGGAATGGGAATCCTTGGACACTATGGATATTTTTTTTCTAATGTAATCCAAAGGATAAGGGCATGGAATGGTAATCTTTGGGTGTTGTGGAGCTTGTTTGCTAGTGCAAGCCAAAGGATAAGGGCCTAGAATGGTAATGAATGGGAATTATGAAGCCTGGTTGATAACACATGCTGAAAGAAGATTACTAGAATAGGTAGTGGACTAGGTATCATTATCATTGAAAGGGTGAAATTGGTAATTTAATTGGTCCAAAGAAGGTTGATCTCAGCCTATGATAATTGACATGGCTGAGTTTGGCAATTAGCCCAAAAAGGGAAGTCTTAGTTTATGAAAATGGTCTTGAAATTAGTCCATATAAATTAAAATTGGTCTATGTAAAGAGAAGTTAGTCTTTAAAACAAATATGGGCTAGGCATTTGAAAATAAACTCGATCAAGGCATGTTTGGATCTATGACTAGGTCTCATGAATAAAGGTTTAAAGTTCATAAAACACTTCAAACATGATCTAAAAAGATTTGTTGATGCTTAAAAATGTCTTGAAACTTGGTTTAGATGGAAAAATTAGTTTATTACTATGAATGGTTTAAAATTGGCCTAGAATGGATCTCTTCTTGAAAACTATCAATGACCAATTTGGTCTCAAATGTCTCCAATATTTTAAGGTCTTGTACACAAATGATAAAATTAAAGGTAAGTTTGAACCCTAGTCTTAGAAAAGTATTCCAAAAAAATTGAATCAAATTCTAAAATGAAAAGTGTTATGTATTTGGTAATAAGGAACAAAGTGTTTCTCTCAAATTTTTCTCATTTCTTAATTAAAGAAGAAGGTAAAAAACTATTAATAAGGTTGTGGTAGAAGAAACCAGTTGTTGTGCACATGTGATCTAGATGAGTGTGGAGAGCTCCTCTTTATCTTGGAAAGAATGACCCATAAATAAGAAAGTACTAACAAAAGGGTTTATTATAAATATAGTAAGCTGGACTACCTACTATGAGCTAGATTCAATAAGCATGAGCTTGCTAAGAGGCTACCAATCCACTCTTTGATAATAGTTAATTTTAACGAGATATATATGAAATAATTGCATCAAATAACAAAAAGAACTGAAATGAAATATAAGAAAAAATAGATTCTTGATAATGAAAAGTAAACTAAATATAGTAATAATGGGTCAATACTAGTGCTAAAATAGGTTAAGTCAGGTTTAGAAAATAGGTAAGGTCTCTGTGAATAGGTAGGGACATAAAAAGTTAGATTTGATTGGAGGTAAGGGGTTGGAAATAACTTATTATTATTTTTTTCCATAGTAACCATCGATGGTTGGGATGATGGTCAATGGTTAAGCTGATCGTCAACAATTGGGTGACCATCAATGGTTGAGGGTGATCATTAGTAGTTGAGGTGACCATCAATAGTTCCTATGGATTTTGAAGGTACTCAGAGAAAGAGTTGTAGAATGGGAAATGATCAAGGGTCTAGTTAAGGGTTTGGGAGTTTAGGAAGTAAGATGTAGAAAGTTTTGATTAGGTTAGGGAGGTCAAAAATCCAACAAACAAAGCTAAAGTACAAATATACTTATTGCTTGCTAAATGGTTGATAGATTATTACTAGAGCAATTTTGGAAAAGTAATGTTACTTTGTTTTAAGAGTAATTTTGGTAGATGTTTAGATCTCTATTGTAGTTATTGAATTTCTAGAAGGAAGACTGGATAAAAGGCTTGAATACCTATGTGTAAGAATGTTTGATTATGGATGTGAAGGATATTTATTCACCTCCTACTCCCCTCATTTTATAGGCAAAGAAAGATGGAGGATAGAAGGTTCCATAGAAGGTTAGGCTGCTGATTTTGATGCTTTGAAATTCATTAGCACTGAGTAAGATGGACATTAAATTATGCCATTCTATCTTGTACACAACTAGTGTTTTTTATTAAAATGAGGAAGACCTAACCATCGATGGTCAACCTAACTATCAGTAGTCATGTTCATTGTCAGTGTTCAAGGGTCTAGAGGTAAAAGGGTTAAGGTAGGTTAAAAGGGTTGGGTTAAGGGTTAGTTAATAAGTTAGTGAGTTTATCTAGCTAAGTAGATAACTTAACCTAAGGTCTGATGGGTTAGTTAGTGGGTCGTAAAAGGTTAGGTGGTCTTTAGGGGGTCCTGAAGCATTTCAAAATCTAGAATTGTTGTGTGTGGTTTTCTAGTGTCTACATTTTGCCCCTTTTTGTTATGTGACTTTGAATTAACAAGATGCAAATCAAAAATGTATTATTTATCTAAGGTCTAGTTACCTTAAGTATGGGAGGAGGCGTTCCCCCTCAAATCGGGAATCGATGAGGTGAAACCAAAAATAAGTTAGCGTTTGATAAATGGTTTATGGTGAGTCACAAGGTTGGTGATAAAAGGGTTGGACATTTCAAGTTCAAACATGTCCACAAAATATGACTAAGTGTGATAGCCAAGATGATGCACATATGAAGTTTCCATAGTTAGTAAAAATAAGGTCAGTCTTAGAAGGATAAATGACAAGTTGACTACATGACCGCATTTAGGCATGATAGTTGAGAACACTTGTAAATGCAAGTCTCCTAGATAGGTTTGGTGTTCTTTCAGGTATCTGAGGTAGGAAGTGATCTCATGAAAAACATAAATGATCTAGTTATACACTAGGTGGTGTAAATTCAATTTTTCAACATGGCAGTGAAGTTAAAAAGACCAAAGTAAGGTCATCACAAAATATGTGATAGTTCAAGCCAAAATGGCCAATGTCAAGGTGGACATGGTCAAGTGGTTAGTTGATCAGAGAGAATGTTTTTCAAAGGTTGGTTTGGTTGTGGTGGAGAAGGTAATCTCCAAAGTGGTACTAAGGTGTAGGTGATGATAATTCAAAAAGTGATACCCTAACTATCGATGATTAGGGGTCCCAAGATACATCATTAACGGTCACCTTGACCATCGATAGTTAGGGGGAAACCCTATATCTATGTAACATAAAAAAGTGAAAATGACAATTCATTTTCACTATTTTATTTTGACTCGTAATGACTTGGCATTTTTTGGGTGATAGTAATGACAAGGTGGGGTTGATTGTTGATTGGGTGGTTGTTGATTGGTGGGAGGATTGTGTTGAGTTTATCTAGCTAAGACCAAGGATGTAGGGTAGACAAGGATTGGGCTAGGCAATAGGATGTGGGATTCATCCTTGATAGTGATCAAGGAATGAGGTACATGATGCCTAAAATTGTTATATTAGTTTGAGTCTGGTTATTTGATAGTTCAATTTTGGTATGTTATTATTGATTTGGGGAGTGTGGGGTTTTACCCTAAATTTAGGTTTGGGTTGTGATTGGTAAAATTAGAAAAAATTAAAATTAAGGAGGTAGTTGGGTTAGGGGTAGGTAAAGGGTAGGGATAGGGTGTTTTTTTTTTTTGGAATTTTGGTGTTTTAGTTGGGTTTTAGGAAGGTAGGTGTGGTTATTTAACACTACCAATCACATATAGTGACTATTGATAGCCATACCAAACCATCTATGGTTAGTCTTTACCATTGATAGTCAAATATCAAAGTCAAATGGTCACTTGAACATCAACGTTCATAGTGACCATCAGTGGTCAAAAGAATGATCAAGTGTTTAATAAATAACAAAGGAAATGGGTGGGATTTTAAAATTTTTTTAGCATTTAAAAGGTGAAGGGTAGGTTGGGACAGGGCAGCTTTCAAGTAGGAGTGGTGTGTTTAAGTGGTTGTTGGTTAGGGTAGGTGTTTTTTGATAAAAAAGTTCAGTCTGAAGGTAAGTTTAAAATGATTTAACATTATAAGGGTAGCACTACAAGGTTGATTTAGGTTGGTTTAGATTGATAAAGAGGTTGAATTAGGTAGAATGAATGAAGTGAAAGAACATGAGTAAAGTAGTGATATAGAAAAATAAGTGTGCATGCTAACTTGAATTTTGTAGGCATGAGATTAGATTAAGATGAGGGATCGAGTTCCTTAGATCTTTATGGAGATCCATGGAGGGATGATTGATGATGACTAGAAGCACATGGAAGTAGTCAACCTCAAATTTATGATGCATTACCAGTGCATGCTACAAGATGTGGTGATGATCATGGCCCTCATCAAGAGATGGGATCTGGCCACGAACACATTTCTATTATTGATAAGAGAGATGACCATCCTACTAGAGGATGTACACAAGATTACATGGTTGCTCATTTAGGGGGAGATGATATACCATATTAATATTGAGGAGAGGGATAAGTATATGGAGCTCCTATATTGTGTGGATCAAGCCCTTGCAATTTGACATGTTGGTTTCTTTAGTTACATGCCATTATACCAGAGGGCTTGAGATGATACGCAGTTGATGATGATGATGAGATGATGATGGAAATCACTTATTTTGCACTACCAAATTTTATTAGTGGGTAATTTCCTTATTTTTTTCTAAGGGTCTTGGTGGATATGTTGTTTGGCTAGATAGTTTTTGGGTGGGTACCATTTTTATTGGTTTAGATATACAAGGAGTTGTGGGGATTCTGAGCTCATCAATGATATGAGATCAACATGGGGTTTGTGCTTCATTATTGGCCCTATGAGTATATTAGGCTTATAAGATAAATGGGGCTACCATGGGAGGGTTATACCTAGATGGACTTTAGGGTGGGCTTTATGCAATGGAGGGGTGACTACACACTCATAGGAGCTAGAGGAGGTACAAGGGATATTGACTAGTTTAGAGATGTACTAGATGGCTTGGTTATGGGGGATGTGGTTTGGAGGATGTATGTTGTATTTCCTAGGTGGGCTCACCATACTTAGCATACATTATCATTATAGAGTTGGAGATGGATCTATAGAAGGGGAGAGGGTGAAACTAAGCTCATCTCATTTGACATAGTTTATAGGAAGTTTAGCCTAGTGTAGGGGATTCTAAGTCTGTTCTTGAGGTATAGAAGGGATGATGTTGAGTTTTTACTTTCTAAGCCATAGCTAAAGGATGTGGTTCTAGATCATGAGGAGTTACAAGTTAGAATAGAGATATTTTATGCCAATTTTGTCAATGGCTATATGACATGGTATCAGGACCTTTATGCAATGGCTAATTTTATGTGGGATGATTGGGACTGGTAGGATATGTATGTGGATCCATCTCATGGGGGTCCATAGGTATAGGTATAGGGAGGTGGCCCTAATGGATAGGTAGGAGTAGCATTGGCTATTGTGCAAACACATATTACAACTTTATATGGGCAGGTGGCCACATTATAGGGCCATATTACAACATTACAGGTTAGGTTACCATCATGATAGAGGAGAGGGATCAGGCTAGGATCACACTAGGATTGGTGACCTAAGAGAGGCACACCCTAAGGTAAATAGGAGCATCTATAGCATCAGTAGAACCACCAAGAAAGATCCCTATGGCATGATATTTGGCCATAGTTGAGGAGTTGTTATAATATGAGGACATAGTTTTGACACAATGTCGATAAGAGCCCTAATGGGGTAAGTATATAACTAGTTTGGTAGGTGGTGAAGGTGTATCAACTCTGGGTCAGTGGGCTACGTCAATATGTAGATAGGCAGGCACCTCATGATGATATGCACCAAATGGAAATGGTAGTGTAGGTGGGGACAGTGGTAGTGGTGCCCTAGGGGCATGATATGATATGCTATGATTATAGATATGGATGTACATGATTTTGATACTAGCCTACATGCTGATAGAAAGATATGTACATTATTGAGTGAGAGAGATGTACATGATTATATGTACTATTTATTTTTATGACATGATGTATATGATGATGTGATGTTGATTTATATATAGATGTTATTTATGTTTCATGGTTTTTGGTTTTGGTTTTGATGTTTATGCTTATGATTTTTGAGATGTGGACTTAGTAGCTTAGCCATGTGATGATTATGGATGATGTTTATGATTATATGTGATTATGATGATGTTTTTTCTTGTTTATGGATATGATGTTTATGATTTATGATTCCATATATGGTTATGTTTTATGGTATTTTGATTATGATGGTTTCAATAAATGGTTATCATCATGGATATGTGACATTGTTATGGTTTATGATTACATATGTGATCTGGTTCATCATGTTTATGATTATATATGTGATGTATTTAAATATGGTTATGATGTTAATGAAAGCACATAAAGCAATTTAGATAAAAAACTAGATGTGGGAAAAGAGACAAGAATAATGACACATATGTCTACATGAACCAATGATGAGAGGATAAGGAAAAAGCATGATGCATTTTCATTGGTAAGGATAAAACAAAACTGAATTTAGATTGGCTTAGGGAACATAAGTCTTTATAATGCTTCACATTAGCATGATTTGGTTGATAAAAATGTGTCTTGATCACATTGTGTCAAGTAAGTTCATAATCCCTTGATTTTTAGATGGTATAAAGGGGATGTGAAGGATAACCTTATGTGGGTTAGTTTTCCATTTCTATAGGTGACCTAAGAACTATAACAAATAAGTCTATGTCTTCATGTAAGGTGTAGATTGATCGATGTAGGAATTCTATTAATGCTATATGTGAAAGCTGATTATAGCTTTAGTGGGATAGCTTGTTTTGATTTTGTTGCCTTATTTTGATAATTTTATGAAGTTGATCGATCTGGGAAGATTCAAATGATTTCTCTAAAAAAATTAAATTAGACATCCTTCAATGGAATGGTCTAAGTTTGGATGTGTTTATTTTGGTATTCGTCCTTCAAGGGAATAATCTATCTTTTAAGAAATTTAGTTTTGGGTAGCAGTCCTTCAAGGGAGTAGTCTACAATGCTAGAGACATGTGACCCAATTGATATTTTAGTATCCCAAATTATTTTCATGCTAGTTTTAGACATGGACAAGTCTATATAGGCTTATAGGTTTACCTTTATGAGGGCAAAACTTTAGCAAAAAAGGTTAATTATAGGCTAAAGTGGTGGTTTTGAGAGATAATGACCATAAGATTTTATATGATTAGAGATGAAAATCTTCCATGAGAACCATGATATGGGTATAGCCATGGTACCCATATTTAGTATTAGGCAATGATTGTAATGGTTGATTACATTGTTCTAAGTTGTAATTGATTATTTTCAAAGAGATAGGACAAAGGCATGAGGAGGGTGAAAATCTCATAAATCAAGGGATGAGCTTAAGTTATACAAAAGGGTAAATTTGATCCTTGTTTAACAAAACAAAGGATTTATATGTGAAGCATTGAGAGGCTTAGGTTTTGTTTTGCCTTCAAGAGAGGACAAATGATAAGCTCCTAATCCATACTTGTGGGTTATGATATAGGGTCCACGCCAATTGAAAGCAAACTTGCCTCTTTTTCTTTTCTCCATATTGGTCACATGATGGTTTTCCTTAAGGATGAGATATCTAATATTGAATTATTGTTATTTTAGGTGCTTTGTATAGGTTCACTTTATTTTCTCTTGGTAGACATGAATATGGTTAAGCATTTTTAGGCAATGCTCATCAAGTAGCTTAAGTCATGCTAGATGTTCTTGATGATAGTCACTCTTAGAAATGATGTCTTGTAAGGATATGTGAAGAGAGGGAATCTCAACTTTGAGAGGCAAACATTCCTCTACTCTAAAGACCAGAGAGAAAGGGGTAAAACCCATAGAGGTTTGATTGCTAATGTGATAGGCCCATAAAACAATAGGGATGTGCAAGTGCCAATCCTGACTAGAAGCATTGACCACTTTGGTTAACATCTTGTTGAGGATTTTGTTGGAGGCTTATGGCTATCCATTTTCTTGTGGATGATAATGTGAGGAAAAGCTTAACTTGATGCCAAATGCATCATAAAGACCTTGGACTTTCTTTTTTTTTGAAAAATTTACCATTATCAGTGATGATATTATGGGGAACACCAAAATGATAGATGATATGATGATTTATGAAGTTTACTATCTTTTCATCTTTGGTTGAGATAAGGGGAATAGAATCCACTCACTTGGTGAAATACTCGATGGTGATGATGATGGATTAGTTCCACTGTGAAGAATGAGGATTAATTTCCTCAATGAGATCAAGTCCCCATTGTGAGAAGGGCCAAAATTTTGTAGATACTTGAAGGCCATAGGCTAGTGCATGATGTAAATTAACATGTTTTTGAGATTTAACACACTTCCTTACATAATCATAATAGTCCTAGTTGAGGGTGGGCCAATAGTATCTAAGACAAAGGATACGTTTAGCAACAGTTAGACCACTTAGGTGTCCCCCATATATTTTGTCATATATTTCCCTGATAGCATGGGAAACTTAATGTCTTCATAGGCAATAGATAAGGATTTCATCAAAATAATGTTTTTAAAGGATTCCCCCTAGTATGGTATAATGAGAGGTATTCTGAACAAAGGCTCTTTGGGAATTCTAAGAGAGGTTAAGAGGAATGATGCCAAGGTTGAGGTAGTTAAAATTTTTCTCATACCAAGTGTCTGATGGAGATGTCTCCACACTAAAAATGGTAGGAAGGTTATAATGGATATAAGAGGGTGTGATAAAATGATGGATGGTGATAAATAGTTTGGAATTGGAAGGTTGTGATGGGATCTAGGAAGTAAGGGAAGTCATTGTATCTATGAATTTATTGGTAGATCGTAGAATAAACTGGATAAGGTAATGATCAAATGATGAAAAGAGTGTATCTACCAATTTTTTATACTTTTGAAAGACATCATTCTTACAGTGGTAGGATCTATTGACCTAGTTGACCATAATCTAGGAATCACCAAAGACATTAATCATCTTAAATCCCAAGGCTAGAGTGGTTTAGAGACCTATTACTAGGGATTCATACTCAACCACATTGTTTGTGTACTCAAAATCAAGTTTGAAAGAAATGGGAAGAGGTTCACCATTAAAGGGAATGAGAATAACTCTGACACCCCCATCACACTAGAATTTTGAGCCATCAAAAAATATGGTCATTTAATAGATGGGATATTCTTAAGAAAGAGTCATGATGAACTAATCCAAAAATACAAGAGGAAGTGGTTGATTATCTGGAAAAGGAGCTTTGACCAATTAATCAACAATAAAATTCCCTTTAATCAACTTCTACTAGAGGAACTCAAGGTCAAACTTAGCTAGGATCATGAGCCACTTAGCCATACACTAGTTTTGGTATGGTTTAGAGTGCATGTATTTGAGTGGATTGGTATTGGAAATGACAAAGGTTTTGTGATTGAGAAGGTAATGATGAAGTTTAGAAGCCACAAATTCTAAGGTGAGGCAAAGTTTCTCAAAATGGTTGTATCGATTTTCATAGTATATAAGTGTTCGACTTATATAGTAGACAACTTGTTCTTTATTTTGTTCATCTTGGTGAGTGAGCATTGCCCCTAAGTAATGGTTAGTGGTAGAAACATAAAGGTAGAAGGGTTTGTCCTCTTTAGGAGGGATAAGAATGGATGGAGAAATAAGGCATTATTTTAGTGAATTAAAATCTTGTTGATAGTCTTTAGTCCACTTAAAACATGTATCTTAATTGAGAAGATGGTTACAGGGTTGACATCTATCTAATAATTAAGACATGAAGTGATGGATGGATTGGATCTTCCCCTGCAGGGTGTGGATTTGCTTAAGGTGGGTTAGAGGTGTAATTTCAAGGATCTCTCTAATTTTGGTAGGGTCCACTTTGATTCTTCAAAGAGAGATGATAAATCCAAGAAGCTTTCTAGATAGGACCCTAAAAACACATTTTTGGGGCTTGAGTCAGACATGGAAATGGATTAGGCATTCAAAGATAATTTTGAGAATGTTGAGGTGATCTTTGAAATATTTATATTTCCCAAAAATATCTACATATTCCTTTATGATTTTATGGATGACATCATGGAAGATGTAGGTCATCGCACATTGGTAGGTTTCTCTAGCAATCTTTAGACCAAATGGCATGACCCTATAGAAAAAGGTTCCCCATAGGGTGATGAAGGAAGTTTTAGGTTTATCCTTAGGGGTAATTAATTTTTTATTATATCCTAAGAAATTATCTATGAGAGATAACATCTCATGTCTATCTTTGGTCGATGCTAGGCAAAGGGAAGTCATCCTTTGGATAAGCAAGGTTGAGGTCATGAAAGTCAATACAAAGGCAAAGTCCCCATATGGTTTTGGTGATGGGAATGCTATTAGAAACCCATTAAGGGTAGTCAATTGGTTGGATGAAGTTGAAATACAAGAGTCATTGAAGCTCTTCTTTGACTAGAAGGGTGATGTAAGGGTGCATCCTATGAAGCTTTTATCTGATAGATTTAGCATCAAGATGGATGATAATATTATGGAGGGCTATTGAAGGTTAAATTTTATACATATCTTGATAAGACCAAATAAATGTTATGCTTTAGTCATGGAGGAAAGAAGGGTAATCCTATTGCTCTACAAAATCTCAAGATTGACCAATCTTTACAATGTGAGGGTTATCCTGAGTACCCAAGTTGATATCAATAGTGGATTCATTAAACATGGTTTGGTTCTTATGAGGAAGGTATTTATGGATAGAAGAATCCCCTATATTGAGATAATTGATAATGGAATCATCATCTTAACATTGGATGGTTTTGATGGTAGGAGAATTAATCTCTACCATTTTAGGATGAATCAAAGGAAAGGCTTTAGTTTGGACATATTTTTGATAGGCTAGGGGGCCCAAATTAATGGTATTGACTAAAAAAAATTTAAGAGGAATGGTTTCAAAATCCTTAGACTTTTAAAGAGATGGGGTTGGTAAGGATGTCATGTCTTCCTCAATGGTGGCAATGGGTTTGGGTGAATCGATGGGTTATTTTAGTGATACAAACCCAAGGCCAAATATATCATGAGGTTTTTAGGTCTTGATCAAACGTAACTTGTGAGTTCCATGTTTGTAATGACTGAGGCCAAATCCTTTCTAGGAACACCTATAAGGTACAATTTGGAAAATGTCATTTTGTCTAAATATGAGAAATCAGAGGTGAATGGTTGGATAGAAGAGGTGGTGGTAGAATCAAGAAGCATTTGATCAAGTCCCCCACAGATTAAATTTTTTTGATGGTTGGTAGGCCTAAAAGGAATTATGGTTTTTATATTGGGATCATAGGCAAGATCATGGTCAAGGTTTCCATACTCCTGAGGATAGGGAAGGAATCCAAGGCTAAAATATGATACTCTCCTACTGAGAGATGTTGGAATGTAGGTTCCAAGAGGTCCTTTATGGGGATCTGAGAAGAAGGGATAGATGAGATAGTTAAAGCTTAATCGATAGTAGGGATAGAGTTGTTATTGGTTGATGGTGAGTTGGTGTTATTATTGGTTAGTGGTGAGGTGGATGAATGAGGAAGAAGAACATCATTGGGTTGATATGTCATGTTTGAAAATGTAAAGGGACTAGGATCATTCAATATGGTGATGACTTGATCCTCGTATTCAAACATGACACATCAATGTAAGGTGGATGGGACACAAATCATGGTGCATATCTAAGGGTGTCCAAGTAAGACATGTATTGTAACTTGCCTTTTAAAACATAGAATATTTTAGGAATTATGTGAGGTTTCAAGTGGATATAAAGGATTATCATCCCCAAGGTAGTGGCCATATTATAATTAAAGGAGTGGATGACTACTATGGTTTTCAACATGATATGCTTTGAAAGCTAGAGTTGGTTATAAGCATGAGAGGAGATAATGTTAATCTAGCTCCTCCATCAATTATCACCCTTTTCATGTGGGTTTGATTGATGTATGTAGTGATTAAGAGTGGAGGATCGAGATCTTCAATATGAATAGAGGGTATTTTTGAATCCTTGAAAGTGACGAGGGGGAAATTTGAAGGGCTCTGATAAAGGCTATAAGAGGTTGAGGATCTTCAATTTAAACATATATAGATAAAAAGATCTCTATCAATGTTTAATAGTGAGGGGATGAGGTATTTATTAATTCATATAAGCCCATCTTCACCAGTGTCTGGTGAAGTTTTTTCAACACTACACACTGAATAGATTCAGAAGGGCTAGATGGAGAGGCACCCAAAATGGATATTTTGGGTTTTGATGAAGGTGAAGGTGAAGGTGAGGGTGTTTGAGTTTAGTTGGAAGGTTTATGGGTACAAAGGTATGTCCATGGAATGGACACTTTAGCCTTTCCATTATCCTTTTATTGGGCTCAAGATCAAGCAACCATATGGATAGTGTGGATGAGGGGAAGTGTTGGGCTAGATGGTTACTTTAGTTCCTCATCACTTTTGGGTGAGAGTGGGGGAGTAGGTGGATTTTGGATGGGTCCATTTGGTGTTTGGGTTGGTAATGGGCTCAAGGGAGGTTCATCCAATAATATATCATCCTAATTGCATAAGTTATGGACAAGTGTTTAGAGATCTTTATAGTTCTCTATGTCATGTCTAGGTGTCTTATGATATGACTAGATTAAACTATCATTGTACCAAGATGGTTTAGGTTTTGAAGGGTCAAAGGGTCTAATAGGTAGTAGGTTTAAGTAATAATTTTGTAATAACCATTGTAAAATGGTTGAATAAGATTCAATCAAAGGTGTTCAAGGTGTTGGGTTTTTGGTTTTAGGAGTGGGATCCTTCTTAAAATTAGGATTCAACACAGAAGTTGTAGGTGGTGGAATGATTTAGGTAGCTGGTTTTGGTTGGGATTGTTTGGTTGTGGTTGGTTTTGAGGTGAAAGTTTTAGAGGTATATGATGAAGGTTTGGAGGTAGGTGGGAAGGTAGAGGTGGATAGGTTAGTTAAGAATGATGGGGAATTTGATGATTTAGAGGGTGTAGGTGAAGGTAGAATAAAAGGAGGAGGTGTGGTTTGGGTAGTTTTGGGAGGGTTCACCTTCTTGGTAGATGGATGAGCTTCTAGGATGGTATAAGGATGAGATCTTAAGATAGAAGGTAAGAGGGAATGAGGTGGTATGGTTATGGTTTGAGGTGGGAGTTTGGGTGGTTCCACCTTCTTAGTTGGTTTGGTTAAGGTTTTCTTTGGTGGACTAGATGGGGTTAAGTCAAAATTTAAATATTATTGAGAAAGGATATGTGTAGGAAGTATTCTTATATTATTGATAGGTTTGGTTAAAGAGGCATAAGGTGATTTGATAATTTTGGATTGAGGTGGTTTAGATGGTTCTTTGATGGTTTTGGAGGGAGAAGTATTTGATGAAGGGTTTTAGGTGATGATAGGTTTAATGGTGGATGCAAGTGAGGTTGAAGGTTCATATTTGTTTTTATAGGGGAGCCCAAGATGGTGCCAAAATGTGGCTCTATCAATATTGTCTTGGGTGGAGAATTCTAGGATTTGGACCAATCTCGAGAAAGGTTTGTAAATTGTTTTGATTCCTTGGTCATTGATTTCATATATTAAGTCCATCAGTTGAGGTGAGGTAATGGTTTCTTCACCTTTGTCCTTGATATAAGGTTCCAAGATTTGAGAAGGTGTTTCCTCCATGGAAGGTGTAGATAAGGTGATATCTTCTTTTGGGATGGTTTCCAAAGAGAGAATGGGTGGTTCTATGATAGGGGAGGAAAGTGTGATGGCCTTTAGTGAAGTAAAAAAGGTGGTTGCTTCCTTTATTTTGGTATCTAAAGGAGTGGTGGGTAATTCCACCACTTTAATAAGTGGAGTGGGGGAAGATGTAGTTGGGGAAATGGTTGCCTCTTTTGGTATTTCTATAAGAGGAGAGGTGGGTGAGTCCATGGTCTCATCAAGTAAATAAAGAGAGGTGGTTATTTCCTCTATTTGGGTATCCAAAAGAATGGTGGGTAATTTCACCATTTCAACAAGTGGAGTGGAGGAAAAGGTAGTTGAGGTAATGGTTTCCTCAATGATAGGTTCAATGATCATAACATTGACCATATGGACCTCATGAGTGTGAGATTATTTTGGTTTGTTGCTATCATGAATAGTAGAAGGGGCATGATTAGGAAAAGGTTACCAAAAGATGTCAAGGCACTAATTTAGGGGTGTATTGGGATTATAAAATAAAATTCACCCCTTATCAATCAAGTTTTGGACAATGGTTTTGAAGGTGTTACACCTACTAATGTCATGTCCAATGACACGATGGAAAGCACATAAATCATTTTCATTTTACCAACCAAGTGTAGGGAAAGAAGCATCAAACTATTGGGGAGGTTTAATGGGGGGAAGTTATATGATGTTAGATTTGAGAAAATTGTCCAAAACTAAATCATAAGACTCCCCTATCAGAGTGTATTATTTTGGGGTATCTTACTTTTGATTTTAGCTATGTTGATTGGAGGAGTTAGAGGAATTGGTTTGGTTGGGTTTGTTGATAATTGGAGGTGGTGTGGTTTTAAGAAGAACTGAGTTTATGGATGCCTTTGGTTTGGTTTTGGGATGGTTATATTGGTTTGTGGTTTTGGATGAGGAGGGGTCATTGGATTTGAATCTGGATTTTTTATTTCTCAATTTTAACTTCCCCTCATCAATGGCTCTGATTTATAGTTTGCATGCCATGGTGAAAGCCTCATCAAAGGTTCTGAAAGTTTGAACCTAAATAGTAGGGGCAATGTGTTTGGCACAACCTTGAGAGAAAATTTTAATCAACTCAAGTTGGGGTAAATATAAAGATATTTGATTGATAAGACCTCTCCATCTAGCTAAAAAATCAGCAATTGATTCATCATCAAATTTCTTGATGGAGTAGAGGTCGGTGATGGAGACCTTTTTAGATATATTTACTGAGAAATGACCTAAAACGGTTTGGGCTAGTTGGGAAAAATAAAAGATGGAGTTCTTTGTGAGAAAACTATACCAATCCAAGGCTGGTATAGATAAAGACATGGGAAAAATATGAAGGATAAGAGAATCATCATATTCAATCAAGTAGCAATAATGGTGAAATGCTCTTAAGTGTTGTTGTTGGTCCTCCTTGCTTCATAACTTAGAAAACTTGGGCAGTTCTCATTGAGGAAGATAAGGTTAGATATGAATGGATGGGTGAATAGGTTCATTTCATCTTTGATCATATGAGATTATGAGCCCCATAAATATATGACTCTAGGTTGGTCATTTTGTCCATTAACATTTTGACCAAATCTGATTGACGATGGGAATCTCCATAATTGTGTGGTAGGTTTTGTTATGGATGGGTGGATGCAATATATGGATAAGTGATGGAATGTTGAGAATATTCCACATATTGGTATGTGGTTATTGAAGGTTGGAATGATGCCACATAAGGGTTAATGGGCACAAAAGTTTATGTATAAGTTTCTATGTATCCTTGCAGATTATGAACATATTCATAGGATGTCATGGGTATTTGTTTAGGGATTGATATGGGTTGATTTGGAGGTATGAATGGGTTGGTGAATTTAGGTTGATTAGTAACTCTTTTAATAATTGGTGGAAGGGTAGGAGGTATGAAAATCACCAAATTTTCAAGTGGAGTGGAAATTGGTGGGTTGGTAGTGATAAGGGGAATGGTGGAAATAGAGGCATAATATATCCCCAAGGTGGATGAAGTATGGGTAAAAAGAGGTGAGGTTTCCCCTATGTTGGAGGTGTTAGTTGGGATGCTTGATTGAGTTTGGGTGAAGGTAGTAGATGGGATATTTGTGGAATAATATTCATGTGTGATCATAGGTTGGGTAGAGGTGGTGCCTATCATAATATGGGGTGGCATCACATAAGGTGGATCCGTAGGAGGAACTAAAGTTGGGGTGATGTGAGATAAGGTGTTGAGGTAATGTTGAAGGGACATGGGGTTATTATCAAGGAATTTGGGAAAATATACATCATCTTTGACAACTATCCAAGGCATGGTAGAAAGGATAGAATGATGGGGAGAACCCTCAACATCCAAAGTATACTCCATAGAGGAAGAAAAAGAGGAAGGTGGTTCTTGGTTGGTTTGATTCCTCAACTATTGTCTAGTAAAGACCATGTGAGGAATAGAAAATAAATGACTAAAAGATCACAACTCAAACAAAAAACAAACAAAATAAAAATATCTCAAGGCAATCAAAACATACACTAGAGTGCATTTAAAAACTTAGGATACTTTTTAGATCGCTTTTGGCTTTTGGCTTAGAAAGTGTGAAGAACTTTGGTTTGTAGATTAGGTACTAGAAAGGAAGCCTAAGGCTGGTTTAAATTATTAAAGGCTCTCAAAAATCTATATTAAAATTTATTACATGACTTGATATTGGGGCCTAAGCCTCACTTCACACACCACAATGATAAGGGTGTTAGGTGCTTAGCCAAGATATACTAAATTTTAGAGTTTAGACTCAACCAGAAAACTAAGTCTTGGTTTCTCTTCTTGGTAATGGCCTTCAAGTGAGATAGACAAAGAGTAAGATTTACCACTAGGTGATGAAATCCTAGTTGGGCCTTATGTCAAGGGTTTTGATGTGTTAATTGATTGTGTTCTGTTAAACTATATGATAACAAGAGTGAAACTAAGATTGATTACTTTGCTTTTAAGTTAACTAGATGAAATAAAACATGCTATCAATCAATATATGCAAGGTTTATTTTATACCAAAAATAAAATTTCAATTTCATTATATTAGCACAAAATAAAGGAAGAAAAGGGCACCTAAATGCTACTAGGTCCCATCAAGCATGCCAAAATGTTTTTCTCAATTTATGCTCATTTTCTAATTATAGAAGAAGGTAAGAAACTAGTAATAAGGGTGTGGTAGAAGAACTTAGTTGTTATGCATGCGTGATCTAGATGAGTATGGAGAGCTCATCTTTGTCTTGGGAAGAATGACCTGTAGATAATAAATTACTAACAAAAGGGGTTATTAAAAAGATAGTAAGGTGGATTGCCTAGCGTGAGGTAGATCCAAGAAGTGTGAGCTTGCTAGGAAGCTATCAATCCACTCTTTGATAATAGTTAAGTTGAAAGAGATAAATATGAAATACTTGCATCAAATAATATAAATAACTAAAATGAAATACAAGAAGAAATAGTTGTTTGATAATGAAAAATAAACTAAATATAGTAATAGTGGGTCAATATTAGTGCTAAAGTAGGTCAGGTCAAGTTCAAAAAATAGGTGAGGTCTCTATGAATAGGTAGGGATGTAAAAATTTAGATTTGGTTGGAGGTAAGGGTTTGGAAATAAATTGTTGTTATTTATTTCCACAATGATCTTTTATGGATGGGATGACTATTGGTAGTTAAGCTAACCATCAGCGGTTGGGTGACCACTAGTGGTTGAGGGTGATCATCGGTGGTCGAGGTGACCATCAATGGTTCTTGTGGATTCTAAAGGTGCTAAAATAAATATTTATAAAATGGGTCAATGATCAAGCAAGGGTATAGTTAATGTTTTGGGAGATTAGGAAGTAAGATGTAGAAAGGTCTGATTAGGCCCTGGAGGTTAGAAATCTAATAGACAAAGTTGAAGTACAAATATACATATTTCTTACTAAATTTTTGATGGTTGGTTACTAAAGAAATATTGTTAAAGTAATGCTACTTTGCCTCAAAATCAATTTTGGTAAAGGTTTGGATCTCTATTGTAGTTACTAAATTGCTAGAAGGAAGACTAGTTGGGAAGCTTGAATACCTATGTGCAAGAATACTTGATTATGGATGTGAAGGATCTCTATTCACCTCCTAATCCCCTCATTTGATATAAATATAGAGATGGAGGATATAATGTTACCTAAAATTTTAGGCTACTAATTTTTATGCTTCAAAATTCATTAACATCAAGTAAGGTAGACATATTAAATTATCATGTTATTTTGTACATAGTTAGTATTAATGTTAGAATAAGGAAGACCTGATCGTCGATAGTTATCCTAACCATCAGTGGTTATGCTGAACATAGATGTTCAAGGGTCTAGAGGTAAAGGGGTCAAGATAGGTTAAAAGAGTTGGGTTAAGGGTTAGTTAGTGAGTTAATGAGTTTAGTTAGTTAAGTAGCTAACTTTACTAGGTCTGATGGGTTGGTTAGTGGGTCTCGAAGGGTTAGGTGGTCCTTAGGGGGTCCCAAAGAATTTCAACATCTAGAAACATTATGTGTAATTTTCTAGTGTCTAAAAAAATCTAGACTTTGAAAAGGCATGAACTAGATCTAAAAACTTTCAGGCAATGCTAGGTCTTTGGTAAGAAAGCACAAATCTATAATTTTAAACAAACTAGGTCAAGGTAAAAACTTGTAATTAATCTAACTTCTAAAACAAAAAATTGTAATCACTTTGGCTCAATATTGTCACATGGATTTTAAAATAAACTTGACCTTGGTATGAAGCATTTGCTCAAGGCACATGCCTAAAACTAATTGGGAAAGTCAATCTCAAGTAATCAAAATAAGAGCAATGAATAAAGCATTCAAGCCCAAGTGATAATCAAGGGTCCAATTTAAAATAACCATGGTTAAATTTATACTTAAAAAGTGATTTTATAACTTATTCTAAGGCAACAAATATACTTGAGGCACACGAAAACAAACCACTTCCTAGCTCTAGGTAAAGGTGTCTTCAAAGCAAGCAAGGTATTAGTCTAAATTACATAGTTTAAAGTTAAGATGTAAACACCCAAGCAAAAATTAAGAAATACATAGGTGTATAACCATCAATTTTGAATATAAACTTCATAAGACAAATTATTAACTTGGTTTAAAAGACTTGGATTTTTCAAATGGAGAACCTCCTAGACCCAAATGTACAACATAATGACACATTTTTAGACTAAAGGTACATATGATTTTAAATTTGTTTTAAAACAAGGAAACATTTTTGGAATAACATGGGCAACTTAGTGATGGTAATTAAATAAAAAGGTATGACAATGGTTTTGGATTCAAAACTCCAAGGCAAATACTTGGGATGAAATAAGTAGCATAACAATACCCCATTTAATCAACTGGCACACAAATGTTTTTGGGATAGAAAGTCTAAGGCAAAAGTTTGAACTAAATAGATATAATAACACCTCTTGGATGAAAGTGTGATAAAAACATATGATGGTTATGATGCATTTTGAATAAACAAATAATTTATAGTCTCAAAACATGCATGTAAATTAAAAAAACACACACAAAAATGGCTCATCCTATCCCTAAAATTGACATGGGTGTGCATAGATTTTACCAAAGTTTCCAAAAATATACCAATACTTATGAGAAATTAACTATTAATAAAAAAAATTAAATAACACATGTAGGTATATTTTTTAATCCCCACTCTATCTCTCAAGTATTAGTATGTAGCACAAACATAAAGTGAGGAACACTCAACATTTAGAAATAAATTCTATGGTAAGTGGGGTTGACTAAAAAGTATACAAATTTAGAATGCACAAGATGGTCCTAAGTATGTATAACAAAAGGGAACAATCATGTCAATTAGGTTCATACTTTTTAACTTACTATGCAAGGTTTTATTCCTTTTCATAATGACTCCAGCCATGTACTACTTAGTAGATTCCAATATTTAATAAGACCTAATTCAAGTTTCCATTAGGATCAAAGAGACTAGCCACTCAACCCCATGTCAATCCTAATATCACATGCCATAATTTATATTCCCTACCATGGATTTGGGTTGGTATGATATTGGGAGATGAATCCATAGGTTAACGCACCCCTAAAACACTTATGAGGAGATGATGAACTCCCCCCATAAGCCAAATTCAAGAAAAAAATAAATTAAAATAGAAAGACTTTATAGGTCACTATTTAATCACCTAAGTCACTCAAAGCTTGGGGAGAGCATACATTACATTTTTTTGACAAGACTTAACAACCAATGATAATAAACTAAGTGTTTTTGGTCACTCGAGTTCTATAAAGGGGATGGGGGAGAGCATACATGATATAGTTTCTATTTTAAAAAATCATAAAATTTACTCAAAGTAATTGAAAATATATATATGAAAAATAATAATTAAAAAATATCTTAATATCCCTAACTAAAATGGAGGTTATATTTAATAGTACCAACCTTAAATGTGTTTGAATTTTGGAATTTATGAAAACTTGAAATAAAAAAATGAAAGTTGTTTTGTTCAATTTTTGAAAAGCACCAAAGTAAACGTAAAATGAGTGTGAATGAGTGTTGAGATGCAATATTTTTATATTTTATTAATAAAACTTATAAAACAACATTTTATAAGTTTTTTTGGATCAAAAGAGAAAAGGCAACTTGCAAAATCAATGTTAAAATAAAACTAAACAAAAATAAACATAAAACATAGTAGTCAGTGTTTTAACCATAACTTATAAAATATACATAAATTATTCAATAAATTTTGGAAAGTTGTTCATAGGTCATATATTCACATATCTATATAATTTAAAATTAAAATAGTGAATATAAAAATTTTATGAGTTTTGTATCCGACATTTTTAGCAAAAAACCAAAAAACAAAAGTGGTCGTCATAATTTGATGATAAATACTTAAATATAGAAACTATTTTCATGAAATATTTAGAGGGGACTTTAATAAAAATCATAAAAAATTATTACAAAAATTTACAAAATAATATTCAATCTATAAAAATTTATGATGACTCTATGGGCCATTTTAAGCAAAAATCAAAACAAGAGATAATAATAAGAATTTTTGGGGTGTGAACTTATGAAGAGTTATCCCAATAGGCATGACATTATGTGATATAATCATCCAAGATTGGAGTTATTAAATTTTTAGTATTATAAAAATAAAATAAAAGCACACTAATAATCTAACACCTCAAGCCTAGACACTCAAAGAGTAAGAGAACAATGCAAGAAACTAACAATGGAATAAAAAACAAGTATTCTTTACCTTCCTTGTGAGAAAGAGTTGTATGTTGGCCATAAAGGAATGAAATCGGTCATGTTATCAAAGATTATTTGACAATGGTGTTCCTTTCATAATTTCTCCTTGTCACCTTGGCAATGTTTGGCTTGGATGTGACAAAAAATAGCAATCTATCGATATTTTTGCATTATAACACCAAAATAATGCTTTTTATCTCAACAATTGAACATTATAACTTTGGCTTGAGATATTGTTTTATAATGGTCTTGGGACTTCTATTTATATCTTTTAAAACTAACTCTAACATATGTGTAGTTAAGTTTATTTTAACCCTAGTTGAGTTAAGGAGGGGACAAGCAATTAATATTTGAGATAGAGATCCCATTTATTAAGCATGGATTTCCATTTTTGAATTTAAGGCTTTAAAGTATATTTTGTTAATTTCTTAAATTTGAGGATTATGACATCATCATGACCTCAATTTTATTAGAATTTCATTTTTACAAAAGAAAAATTCAGTAATTGCACATAGAAATTTCAGTTAAGCATTTAATTTTATGTACTTAGTTAATTCATTTTGTTTATCATTTTTTCAATTTATGAATTGTTTAAGTGCTCTGCTTAATAGGTCCAAAGGCCAAACTAATAATTTTCTAGGTCAAACGTTGATTGGAGATGAATTGGTGAGAGGTTACTGTAGTGTACATGATAATAACCCAAATAGGGATTCCTCAACATGATTATGAACACTAATGTTCAATGTGTGGATGAAATTTGGAAATTTCATGATTCCTAAGCTTAATTTGCACTATTTGGTAGAAATCAATCTAAAGTTTGGTTGGAACACAGTTGTGGACAAAATGGGGTGTCTATAGTAATGATGTTGGTTCATTAGTATGGGATCCAAGAGATCCAAACATGATAGAATCAAAACATCCATATGGTGTTGTAAACTTGTCATAGTTGGTAGTGACACATAATCTAGATACTTATCATTAAGCTTATAAGAATCATGAATGGGAGGTAATTACGATATAATAATGTATTTCACTAAATAAGACAAAACTTGATACTTTGTTTAACTTAAAAAAATAATAAAACTACAGGGGTCCAAGTGGGTATATCATACTAAGTATGAAACAAATGGGTATATTGATAGATACAAATCTTGACTTGTCACAAAATGTTTTTCATAAGATGAAGGTGTTGATTACCATGAAAACTTTGTTCTAATTGATAAGATCAATTTCATTAGGATAATATTCTCTTTAGATGAAACACATAGATGAGAAGTACATTAGATGGACATAAAAAGTGACTTATTGCATGGATACTTGCAAGATGAAATATACATGTCACACCTTCCCAGGTCCATAAGTAGTGAGAAATTCAGCCTTGTGTATAGATTGAAAAGGTCCTTGAAAAGTTTAAAATATGTTTCTCAAGATTAGCATAAAAAAATTGACATGTTATTAATAAACTCTTTATTTACATAGATTCCCTTTGACCCCATAGTCTACACCAAGAAATTAGATGATAAACTCTTTATTTTGGTCCTTTATTTTGATGACTTAATCTTCACAGGGAGTTCCACCAATCAAATTCATGATTTGAAAGCTTAGATTATGAAGTCTTTTGAGATGATTGATTTAGGATTGTTAAATTTTTTCTTGGTATTTAGAATTCATAGTTTGATAAAGGAATATTATTTAATCAATCCAAGTATCTTCAATACATACTCAACCATTTTAAAATAAAATATTATAAGTCTGTATAGACTCCTTAACAATATGGAGTAAAGTTTCATACATGTTATAATCCCTCAGTTGATGGTACAATATATATTAAATTGGTGAGAAGTATTTTTTACTTGACTCATACTCGTCCTGAAAATTCATTTTTTGTGAATTTGGTATCACACTACTGTTAATACCTTGATTAAATCCATTATTAAGCTATAAAATGCATTTTAATGTATCTTTATGGTACTAATAATTATGGTATTGGGTACAAGTCAGGAGATACAATTCTTATGGGAACACAATAGTTGTTAGCTACATAGACAATGATTGGGTAAGAGATATAGATGATCATAAGTCAACCACATGATACATCTATCATCATGGAGTATTCCCCATGACTTGGTATTATAAGAATAAAATTACTATTAATTTGTGTACTATATAAATTAGGTATTGTTATAGCTCAAATTTTCACCCTTGAGATGGTGCATTAAAGCCCTCTCACTTGAAATATACAATGGGATTAGTCCTAGGTTGTGGGTGACCTCTAAGTGAACCAAACCTCTGTATTATAGGGATAGCTCCCCATTGATGTATCAATTAGGCTCACAAACACTAAAATACTATATTTTAAAGGAAAAGGGAGAAGAATAACATGAAATATAACTAAATAAGGGGTTGATACACCAAATCAATTGATCACTACCAACCAGCTACATGTGTACATGTAGACTATGAGACGAATTTAAACATACATTACTCCCAATCTAAATCTCTCACATCAAAATTTCAATCTAGAGGTTGTGATAGATGTTTATGTTAGTAGGAATAATCAATAAGTCTATAATGACACTAAAGAATATAAAAACTCACTCAACCCTCACACTTCACATGACCTATAAAAGAAGATTTCAAACTACATATAGGTGTTAGAATAAGACAACATGTCAAGGAAGACCAAATAACTCACTTAACAAGATTAACTATCCATGCATACACACTAAGTATATTCAAAGGAAGAGGTAAAACCAATAGTATTTATTGATCTAAGGCATACACATGAGTATGTATTTTCCATGCTCAAGTGGAGGATCTTTTACAAGCCATCAAAGGAAGCATATGTAGAGAATGAGAGAAGGAGAGAGAGAGAAGTGGTGTAGAAGAGAGTCATTGATAAGTGTCATTGCTCTAAAACCAATTAAAAAAAGAAGATAAATGTAGAAAACAATCTATAAGACTCTTAACCATAATTTTACACTTGAGGTCATGATAATATTCTAGAGTTGGCATAGGAGAACACCTCACTTCTTCACTTGAAACTAATCTTTCTTGCTTGGGAGTTACCAACCACTTGAAATTATATTAGAAGTGCTTGACACCTCAAAAATAACATTAAAGATATTATTTATGCATATTATAATAATAATGAACCTCTTGAACTGATGTTTCACTTTGACACATGACACTCACACTCCTTGTTGCATCTCATGAAGATTCCTCCTCATTGGTCATATAGGCCTATTAGCCAACTAGGCCTAGTTTCTTGATGCTTACCATTTGGATGGCCATGAATGTTTCAAATGGGATTTTTAATAATATAATGAGTCTTAAAAACCTCAAAAACCATTCTTAGTATAGTTTAAGAGGCTCTTAGGCTCTCCATGATTTCACACAGGTCTTCGCTTAGGTTTCTTAAATAATAATAGTGGTGCAATCACCTCTTGGTCCCAAATTAGTGACATGAAAGCTCATGTATCATATTTATATGTTTATATAAGGATAATATAGGGTCATAAAACCTCTTTCTATGATTTCAAAGTCTTTATACCAGATTTGAAGACCTACCATCACCCTACATATTCACAATTAAGCTTACAACCATTCTTTCTAGACTAATTATGTATTATTTTACCCTCAGACATGCCAAAAAGTATCTTTATTAGGTTCTCATAAGACCTTAAAATGTCATTAAATTCATTCCAAGGAAAAATATGTGTATTTTAATTCATTTTTAAGAGAAACCCAATCATCGATTCACTTGTAGGGTTTAAGGAGTGTTTAAGGTATGTTTTAGTCTTAATGATTGTTCATAGAGGATAGATCATCTCTCTCTCTCCTAAAAAAATAATATGTAATTTTATATAAACCTCCATCATATATTAACACCAAGTATTCCCATGAAAAATCTCATATAAGTTACAAGTAGAAACTATACTCTCTTGAGTTCTTCCACAAGGTAAATATAGGGTTTAAAGAGACCTCCAATCTTAAGGATTATTTATAGATATTTGGGGGTGTATGAATAAAAAATTACATTTATTTGGATTAGGATACATTATTAACACTTAAAATAACAATATTATACCATAAATTCTCTTAGGTGAGATCTGAGCATTAAAAGTATCTTCTCGAGTATGAAGGATTGTGTATAGGACTCAGAGAGTGATTTTAAGTCCAAAAGGCCTTAAAATTATATTTAATATATTATAAATTCATAAATTTTATTTTAATAATCTCCGATGAATTTATCAAACATTTTACCAATCATTTTGGCCCTTCAAATAGCTTAAAACATACTCTATCTCCTCATGAGGGTTTGTAAGCAAATTGACATATCTAACCCTAACAATATTATCAAGTATTTTCATCTTTAAAAAAATATTACATCCTTTTTAATTATATTTTACATTATTTTATACATTCCTAAATATTACTCATAATTCTAATTCACCTTAGACATATATGTTTTTTCATGTTCATGTATTTAGCTGTAGATGCATAATTTAGGTCTCTTGACTGAGTTTGTTTGAGATTGAGCATTATTTTATTGGGTTTAACCTTATTAATGTGTATAATATGTATATATACCTTAAATAATATATTAAAACCTCTTAACACTTCATCCCACGTCATAATAATGCCTTCCTCAAGTACGTCTTATAGCAGGCCTGTAGGTCACTGTTTGAATCTCTTGACATACAACCTGGGAATAGACCTTATTCAAATAGGTCTTATAAATTTTGTGATTTAATAAAATATTATAGGTTATAATTCATTTTCTTCCTCATCTCTCTAAAAATATATTTATCTCACATAACACTCACAAGTCTCCTTTCTATTTTCATACACAGGCCTATGTATGAGCATTTAGACATATTAGGCCCAATTAGAATTGTTGTCCTCTTTAATTCCATCATTCACCTTGTGATATATTTTTTAATTTTATATGTGTGTCTAAAATGGTTTATGATCTTCCTTCACACTTTTATGAAGTCGGTACTTCCCTAGGCAACTCAAAACACTCCCCTTCATACTATATTTTGATCTTTGGTTAAGAATGTGGACATATAGGTCTATAGACCTGTAGGTCTAAATTTGATTTTAATTAGGATATTTATAACATGTTTCCTAAGTTTAAATAAATCCATGGATATATCATACACCTCCAGGCTTGTGAGTAAATTTGAAACACTCTTTAAGACATATAAGGATGCCTTTAACAGCCATCTCTACCCATTCAGTCGTATAGGTCTTCATGTGAGTTGTAGTTGCATGATGATCTCTCCATAGAATTATATATTGATAATCCTTGATAAAGTATTGTTTTATAGTTTTAATTAGATTTTATAAGTCATTATAACCTACTTAGGATATATTGGAGACCACCCTTGCACCAAATAATCAACATTAGGGCTCACGTTGAGATAGAAATGAATCAAGATCTTCTTCATTATTTTGATTAATATGGTTCTTGAAAGTGATTTGAGGAGGTTTTTATGGGTACTGGTGGATTTATTTATATTTTTTATATCCCTTTTGAATTGATAAAACACTCAATCTATCACAAAACCCATCTTTAATCTCATTTTATTGCCTGCAGCTCACCATAAATCAAGGTTTTCTCTCTCTCAACTATTCACACATGCCAAATATGGTGTAAATAGGTGTTAAAATATATTAATATGTTTTATGGGACTATAAAATATTTTATTTGACACATTTATTTCACACTTTTACTCAAAATGCCCAGAACTGAGTCTTGAGGATTTTACTAAGGTTTAAGAGTACCCTAAAGTCTTAATAATTGTTCATAAATGAGAACAGATCAAAATAAAAACCAATGACATAGATTAAAATTATATTGGGGTATTTTTATCTATCTAATATCTTAGGTCACAAGTCTCTCTCCCCTGTATGGACCAAACATGTGAAACTACCCCTTGTGAGTCTGCCAAGGGATCGATGAAGGTTTTGATGTATTTGTTACCTTTTTAAAACTTATGTAAGCATGTTGAGCCTAAAATTGACCTGAGGGAGGTGAGGAGACACCACTACATGAATTTACAAATGTATATGTACCCTTCATATCTATACAAGTGGCTAAAACTTCCTTTTATAGAGTTATCCATCCTCTTTTATACATTGAATTTCAAGGCTTCATGATTCTAACCCCTCTTTAAACAACTCCTGACATTATAGATGTTAGTAACTCTATTGATATGATTTTTATTTGAAAAGTTACATATAGTATACCTCATATTTGGCCTAAAAAGTGGATTTATAGACCTTGAAATGCATTAAAAGTGTAAATTAAGACTAATGCATGTTTGATGGCTCTATAAGGTGAACATGAAACTTTTTTGAACCAACTTTGACCTCAATTGACTCATTCACCAAATTATTTAATAACCCATTAAAATATGAGGATTTGAAAAGGTTTAAATTAACCACAAATGAAATCTTAACCTCTCCAAAAACCTTAAAAATATACAAAATTACCTTAACTTCCTCAAACAAGGCTTAAGACTCTTCAAGAAGGGTTCAAGTCAATGGGAAGACTTGAGACACAATACATCATCTTGACACATCATGACATAAGCTTAGGACCCTCTAAACTAAACTTGATGTCTCTAGAAATACATGAGGAATTTAAAACCTTAAACAATGCTAAATAAGGTTTTTAGTGACCATTTGAAGAAAATTACAAGACCAGGATGGCTATCAACAAAGTTAACAAGCATAACAAGTTAAGTTTTAAACTATATGGGTTAACCTTTTTGACTTGGGGGGTCAAAAATGATTAACGAGTATAGTGGAGCTATTAGTACCATTTTTTAGTTAGTTTGGATTCCAAATTTGATTTCTAAATTTGGATTTCCACAAACAAACCCACTCTACTTTGGAGTGATAATCAAAGTGGTATCTAAATTTATAGTAACCCAATGGAGTACCATCATATAAAGTGTACATCAATAATCCAAGAGAGGTTAGTCAATTATTAGTGAATACATTCAAAATAACTTAAAGATGTAACTTCTAAATACTAATCCCTAGGTTGAGCTATGGGGTAATCAACTAATAAATGCAAATTGAAATATTAATACAACACTTTTACCTCCCTTGAAGACATGTTTGAAAATTTGTCTAAAAATTTTGAGCTCAGCTTATAGATGTATAAGTATTTTTCAATGCTTAATTTATTTGCTTGAGAATCACCTCTCCTTGTCTAAACTTGGTCTTGGATTTTGCTTGGCATGAGAGAGTAATGAAGCTCCTTGTGACAATTAGATAGAGTTTCTTTGCATGAATAATCTTGATGAAATGAGAGGTGTGAGGGTTCTATTTATACATTTCCTAAATCAATATGAATTGTTCGTCTCATATCAATATGGAGGGTTAAGGATCGATCCTCAAATACATGATTACACATTTGGAGTATGTGAGATATGCCATTTAAGGCCTTTTTGGAGTGTGGAAGATATTTGGAAGAAAAGTGTAGTCATTAGTCCTCGTGGAGTGTGTAAGAGAGGTGTAAGAGGAAGAGTGTGTAACAAGGGTGTAAGAGCTTGTTTTCACTCCTCTTTCCCATTCACATTCTTGAGTGACATCAACAACATGAGGTAATAAAGAACTTTTTTAGGAAAATATATAATTCCAAATCATGGAATTTTCCATTAGAGGAATGATTAGGCTAATTAATCAAGGTGATTAATTAGTAATTGAAATAATGGTAAAGTTAGTAATGTTTATTTGTCAATCAAATGTTCATTTAATTTCCATGTGAAGACACTTGAAAAGGGTTGATTAGAATTGGGATGAATTAGATAATATTAATGATGACATACAATCCATTACCCTAATCATGGATGTGTCATGATAATATTGGGATAAAACTATAGTTGTGTGGGTAAATTGGATTAAATAATGATTTTTGATCAAATTTACATGTGATTGCAGAAACTCACTTTTGATTTCATTTTAGACATGAAAGTGGATAAAATGAAGTGTCTACATTTTGTCCATATTTAAGAAGGCATTTTGAGACACTAGGCACATTAACATCTTTTCAAAGAATGAAAAAGATATTAAAAAGAATTTTTTTTATAATGATTGAAGACTGATATCTTCTAGGAAGAATAAATTTAATAATTATTGAATAATGATGTCATCACTCTTCTCCATTTGATATCATGAGTTGATAAACCCAAGAAAATGCCCCAATTAAAACTTAAATATCCCTAGATTCCCCCTTAAGGGGATGACTGAGGAAAATTTTGAAATAGATGGGCCCTTAAAAAAGAGACAAAGAAGCAAAAATAGGATAAATATATATTTTTGTAACTTTAGAAGAAAGGCTAGATAATGTTATTGGACCCAAAGAAGGTGGTCTTGATTGATCACAATAATTTTCCCTAATAGGACATAGTTGATATTTGATGCAATGAGTTACCCTAGCAGGGAAGATTTGATCATTGATTGGTCTAAATGGTTTAACCCAATATGGCATATTGTCATTTTAGAAAATGATTGATTAAGCAATTGGTCAATTGGCTAAAGGATAGTAATCAAGAAACTATTTTTCTACAACATCATTGAATAGAATTCTAAAACTTTATTTTTGATATATCACCAAATGGTATGCACCATAATAACTAGACTATAATATGCATAAGGACAAACCCCTAATCCAATATAAAATTGGAAACAATGCACCAATGTTTAAAACCATGATGACAATGTTGACCTATGACAATGGATGGACTCAAGTATGATTATGTGACAAGAAGAACCATTATGATTATCTAACAAACATAATGGATTGAGTCAATGTGATAATATAAAAAATAAAGAAGAAAGAAAACACAAACTAAAAAGAAAATAAACTGAAAGTATTTAGTTACTTATCCAAAATATATGTGCCAAAAACAATGAAAGATAAATAGTTTTTAACAAACATTAAAATAAAAATGAACAAGTAATTAGTCAACCATTTATGTGTGTGATCATAATTTATTAATCTTAGATATTTTTTCCCTAAGATCTAGAGAATAATTGATAGGACAAGATAATAACCCAAATGGGAGGGTGAATTGAAGAAAAAATAAGGGGTGTTCGATTTGAATCTAAATGCCCCATGCAAGTTGCCAATGCCTACATATTCCCATGGACTTCAAGATAAATGTAGTTCTCCTAGGGATATGTGATATAATAAAAGTGATGAAAAGTAAGATAGTGATTATAGAGAAAAAAATAGGATCAGTAAGATCATAAAATGGTGAGATTGTTTATATCAAATTAGAGAAAATGGAATAGCAATAAGATTGTGGTTAAAATGACCTAAGATGCCACATGAATCTAATCACTAATTACATAGTCTATGTAGACCTAAGGCTGATGTAGTTCTAGAAAGTAAGAGAGAAAATAAAGGAATGGTAATGGTAATTTGGAAATGATTGTGACTAGATAAGGGGTTCCCACCCAAAAAATTTGATAAGTCATGTCATCTGTTGATGTCTTAAAATATCGCTAGATCTTAATCAACAACAATGGGAAGTTTCAATCTGTGGGACAATGCGGCTTGAAAACAACCTCCAGATTTTAAAGAAGTTAGTCTCTTCTTTTGTATTGGGTGTTGGGGAAAAGGGATAGGAGACTAAACAGAAACACAAAATGCAGGAATTGAAACCTAACTATGGTGATGCACCTAAGAGTAATCCTAATCCTAACCTGAGCATAGTGAAACTATTATGTGATTCTATTACATTTAAGAGTAGACAAGTGCATGATCAATGTAAAAGATTGGAATAACAGAAATAGAGGCTCACAACAGGGGAGTCTTTTGCTAAGATACAAGAATTGTCAACAAAGGCATAGTGTTCAATCTTATTAATAGAATCTTCCAATCACATTAGAGGCACAGAAGTCACGCACAGTTATGTATAACTTCAGACTCCAGAAAATGGGACATAAGCAAATAACATTTCCAATCACAACACTAGAAAATCTACATCATAGACTACTTTGCAAATGACATAGATGACATCAACAAGGGCATAGTGTTCAATTTTATTATTGAGTCTTCCAGTCATACAAAAGATGCAAAAACACATGCAGTCATATAAACCTTTCAACTCAGGAAAATGTAACAAAATCAAATGATATTATTGGTCAAAAACTATGAAAGTCTAAAACTATGAGAATTCCCCCCTCCTTTCAGATTTTACAATTCTTCTTCTTTTATATCCCCGGATGTCTCCCTATACTTTCTTTCCCACACAATCTTCTCCATCATTTGCTCATAGGAGACAAACAGACGGTGCCTTCAATGCTGTGGGTGGCTCCAAAAATCTACCTGATGAACTATTTCATCTACTCAAATTAACTCCAGCCAATTTTCCCTCCATTTCACTTTTGTCAACCGATACACGAAACACTCTGTTATGTTTGAAATAGGAGATGACACTTAGTCAATTTTCTAAAAATCCCCTTGATCACCTAGAATACACTAAAAAATGACACTTGGCACCTTCCACCTGATTCATAGAAGACACGCGTATCTTTCCACTCCCCTTTGGCTATGCCATAGTATCACTAGGGGCATATATCAGACTCCTACAGATGGTGACATTTGGTAGCTTTCGTGGACTTTTGAAGTAACACCCAGGACCCACCACCGTTTCATATTTGTTAATAGAGCTTGGCGATGATTCTCTTAGGTGTTGACATGTGGAGACTTCCGTGGCTTCGAGGAAGATAAGTGGCATCTTTCACTTCTTATATGGATGGAGTAAAGGGGGACCCAGAGAGTGACACTTGGTAGCATCCGCTGCTTTGTGGTGCTTAAGCAAAATAAAATGACACCTTTGTGCATTGAATGGAAAGCATTAGACTCATGGCTTCCTAAATGTTGACACGTGGTGGCTTGTGATTTTTCTCTAAAAAGGTCTTTCAGGGCCTCTGTAACTGCCACTTGGTACTTTTTGTCTTCTCTGCTACCTTATGGTGAAAGTCTCTGAATGAAGTGTGGATGCCGATATGAGATGCAAATGCTGACACATGGTGCATTCTGCTTAACTGCTACTGGGTATGTGGCACGATCTGTAGTTTTCAAAGGTTACAAAAAGGTGACTTGAGGGATGCCAACTGTCGGCTTTGTCTCCTAGAAAGTGACACTTGGCAGCATCCGTTTCAACTAATACTCGGGCAAAAATGAGATGAAGGAAACAAGAAGGGGAAAAAGACCTACTCGAAGGGTGACACTTGGCAGCTTTCACTGCATCTCAACACTTGGGCAAAATGAATTGGCCCTCTGCTTCAAAATTCTACCGCTTCGCCTGAAGAACCAAAATTGCAGTGCTCGAATCAAAAATAATTAAATACGATGTAGAGTAGGAAATTACTCTACAGTTATTGGCGACCATCAGGGTTTTTGAGCCTGCTCAAAAAGAACCTGACTCTCGCTCGATCAAAATTTCAAAATTTACAGCTTCAAAAGAGCTGTCTGGAAGATAGACCACTCATGGTCGAATAATCCTTCCTTTCTCTGCAACTTGTCAAAAGCCAAATCCAAGCTAATGAGATTCTTGTGTGAAAAGGTTTGCAGGATCTGGGTAGTGGCTTTCAGCTTGGATTCTAGCCAAAAAATAGGGATTAGAATATTTTTGACCTCAGAGGTTGGAGAATCATCCCGTAAGCTCTGAAAAATTATTTGATCCCTTTGCCTAGCCAACATCAATGGTTGGATTTGATCCACCAGAAATACCATCCTTGCATCCAAAAATGGGGAAGGAAGGCCCAGTTGCACCATATCTTCAATGTGTTGCCTCATTTTTCTGATGCCTTCTTTGATGACATCGAGACAGCTTCTGCAGTTGTTGGCTGTGGCATTATGACTAAACTCCTCATTGACCTATTTTGTAGAAACCATTCTTTCAGGAATCCCTGTGGCTGCCAATGTTGCATCCCTTGAGCTATAGAGCTTCTCCAGTAAAGAATGAGAGTCTACGACTCTCTGGGAGATCGTGGCCAAAGTGCTCTGTACTATATTCTTGACCATCTCACATAGTTGCTACGTGTGGTGTAGGAAGTTGAAAAGTGGCATAAGCTAGAGAATCTCCAAAGAGATTCTCTCCCATGCTAACTTGTAGAGTTCCTTCACTAGCTGCACCATTTTGATACCTCTTGGCCTATTGGCCAACTCAATTGCTAGTTGCGCGGTCCACTGCTGCTCTGCCTAGAGCTGGGCTTGAAAAGCTGCACCCTTGTTCTATTCTTCCAGCAACCCTTGTTGTGATTGGGTAACCTGTAGTTGGAGTCCTTTGATTCTTCCCTGCAATGTTGCATTTTCCCATCTTAGAGCTATTTTTGCACCCTTGGCAAATACAAGCTCTGCTTTCAAAGAATCATTTTGGGCCTGAATTGCCCATTGAGTCTGGAGGGAAACAATATCTTGCAACTATTTTTGCAGACTAGCTATCTCATTGTCCTTCTGGTTTATTTGTTCGGCCAAACTATTACAGTTTGCCTTTTTCATGGCTAGGTCAGCCTCCATCTTCTGTAGTCTCCTTGATATCCTCAAATAATCTTCTGTGACTACAGAAGTGGATTCGGTCATGAGCTCGACTCTGTCTTGAGGCCTGAATAGGGACATGTCGATGGCCACTGCATTCATGGTGTAGTCTTCTGGCCACATTTGTTCGCTCGACTTGGCAACATTGGGTGACAAATGGGTCACTGTCAACTGCTATTGAATGGGGCCAAATTGTGACCTCAAATGTGGCACCACTGGTGCTTTATTCACTTTACTCCTCTTCTTCTCTAATCGGGCTTCTCTTGCCTTCCTTGCGACATTAGCCTACATCTGGAAAGTGGAAGGGGACACAATACATCCCCCTGTGAAGGGGAATCCTTACGGCAGGCCGTATTGGAGAACCATTGGTTGGCCGGGGATGAGTTGAAGGGGCATTTTTTTGGGAATGGAGGGGGAGAAATAGGGTAACGTTAAGGCTTGAGGCATCAAGGATGAAGTGAATCGTGAAATGGGAATGGCAGCAGTGGTGGAAGGTGTCATTTGGTTGGGTGGAGGCATAGATTGAGAGGGAGGAGGGGGAGTAATTCCTACCTGAGGAGAAGCTGCAGTGCTCTACACTGGGCACTGTGAAGGCTATTCTTCCTCTTCTAGGTCCAATTGGGACTGCACCCTTCCTCTCTTCTTGGGTGTTTTTGATGTTCCTGCCATCTCTAAATCTCTTGTATAATAACTTGGTATGAACCTTTTGCAAGATAAAAACACACTTGCTGCAACAAATTTTACTAGGTGCCACAATCACAATGAGCAAGATAATTTTGCAGGAATGCTTGAGAGTCTGTAAACTTTAAAATTTGCTAAGGGATTTTTATGGGCCTATCAAGTCCTAAATAGCATTAAATTAAGGTGACCGTCCGCAAATCCTACTCAATATTTGAGAAACAGTGAGGCAGACACATAATGCGGTGCAAGGTACCTTGGAGATTTTGAAAGATTTGGGGAAGCATTTATTATGGAAAAAAATAAAGAATTAAAGAATTTCTAAGACGCTGACTCTGCATTTAAAATGCTTATTATAAAGGAAAAGCAAGAAAGCAAAAAAAACAAAACAAAGCAATGCAGGAATGGAAACTACCTAACTACATTAATTACAAATCCTTATTTTCCTTCAAGATCAAAAATGAATTTTCCCACATCCTCTTTATGACAAGACAACTTGCATTGCCATACCAGTGATTGCAATGGATATGTCGTTGATGGAATGTTCTCTACACCAGTCACACAGGTCTGCATGCACTTGAACGAGTCTGAGCAAAACGTGTATTCGAAACCTATGAAATCTTCTTGTCCTTGAATGCCGGTTGAATACTAGTTCTTCATGTTGTCGAGTGTCATCAAGAAATCATGGGCTATTGGTTCTTCATGCTGTGCCTTTTGATATCCATTATTTTTTAGCACATCTTCTTCAGATTCCAGCTTTATTTCATCATCATGCTCTTTGATGACTTCATCCTCTTGCAAGGATGAATTAAAAAGTTGGCATCTCTTCTGCATACTCATTTGAATCTCAGGGCTTTCTTCTTTATTTGAAACCAGCTCAGTGCCTCCTATCTCAATGACTTGGTCGAGGGAGTGTCCATGTTCCTCCATATCCTCTTGCAGAGTGAGGAAAAAATTAGAAATGATCTCCTCCTCATCAGAAATTAAGGAAAAAGCTTGCGGCTTATCCTCTTTCTCATCAAAAGGGGAGTCTATGTTGATCTCCTCCTCCTCTGTACTGATGAAATCCTCTTGACTAGCCATGAATTGAACGCACTCCTCTGCAAAGTTTTCAGTTGCTTCATCATCCTCTTCGGTCCAACTTAGAGACTCATCATCATGCTGAAAGATCTGGGGAGTGGTATAAGAAGTTTCTTCTGAATCGGGCTCATAGGAATCTTCATGGAAGTGAGGAGCCTTTTTAGGAATGGTGGGGGAGGGTTGAGGAAGAAGTGAGGGTCCGGGGTCATCCTGACTTGCTGTTAACATGGGATCTGCATTATTGGGGAATTGACCTTGACAATTTTGACCTTGCCCATGAATAGGGGTGGCATATGCCTGATCTAGAATTTGTGGTGGTGGATATGAAGTTTGGTAGATTTGATAAGGCTGGTTCTCATGAACGCCTAGCCTCTCTTCTATAAATGCAATCAATCCACACACATCTAACATTTTGTTTGTAAGCTCTTGCCAATATGCCCTTTCAATGGGATCCCACTCACTTTTGATCAGGTATATTGCCTCCCTCACTTGATAGATGACCTGGCAAGGAATTTCTTGACCACATCCCCTTCTGTTATCAAGCTCTAACACACATTTTTTAAATCCCAGCAATGCTTTTTTGAAAGTGAAAATAAGGTTAGGTTCAACATGGGATGAGACATATTGGGGGGACTGGGCATAAGACTGATGTGGCTCATAACAATATGCATCCTCATTACTTGACATGATTGTAGGAGAAGCTTATTCTTGATAAAACATATTTGAAGGAGAATAAGACTCATAGCTATGAGTTACAGAGTTATACATACCAAAGGGATTTCTTGATGATACTGCTTGATTGGCTGGTGACGCAGAGTTGTTGTTGGTGTCGATAAAAACCTCCAAAGGCAGATTAGCTAAAGAATACACCAAAATTCATTAACTCCTTGAAAGATTGGTCCCACTGGGCATGCCAAAAACTGTTGATGTCTTAAAATGGTGCTAGAAATTAATCAACAACAATGGGAAGTTTCAAGCTGTGGGACAATGCGGCTTGAAAACAACCTCTAGATTTTAAAGAAGCTAGTCTCTTCTTTTGTATTGGGTGTTGGGGAAAAGGGATAGGAGACTAAATAGAAATGCAAAATGCAGGAATTGAAATCTAACTATGGCAATGCGCCTGAGTGTAATCCTAATCCTAACCTGAGCACAGTGAAACTATTATGTGATTCTATTACATTAAAGAGTAGACAAGTGCATGATCAATGTAAAAGATTGGAATAACAGAAACAAAGGCTCACAACAGGGGAGTCTTTTGGTGAGATACAGGAATTGTCAACAAAAGCATAGTGTTCAATCTTCTTAATAGAATCTTCCAATCACATTAGAGGTGCAGAAGTCACTCACAGTTATGTAGAACTTTAGACTCTAGAAACTGGGACATAAGCAAATAACATTTCCAATCACAACACTAGAAAATCTATAGCATAGACTACTTTGCAAATGACACAGATGACATCAACAAGGGCATAGTGTTCAATTTTATTATTGAATCTTCCAATCATACAAAAGATGCAGAAACACACACAGTCATATAAACCTTTCAACTCAGGAAAATGTAACAAAAGCAAATAATATTATTGGTCAAAAACTCTGAAAGTCTAAAACTATGAGAATTCCCCCCTCCTTTCTTTCAAATTTTACAATTATTCTTCTTTTATATCCCCAGATGTCTCCCTATACTTTCTTTCCCGTGCAATCTTCTCTGTCCTTCGCTCATAGGAGACAAACAGACGACGCCTTCAATGCTGTGGGTGGCTCCAAAAATCTACCCGATGAACTGTTTCATCTACTCGAATTAACTCCAGCTGATTTTCCCTCCATTTCACTTTTGGCAACCAATACATGGAACACTCTGCTATGTTTGAAATAGGAGAGGACACTTAGTCAATTTTTTGAAAATCCCCTTGATCACCTAAAATACACCAAAAAATGACACTTGGCACCTTCCACCTGATTCATCAAAGGCACGTGGCTCTTTCCACTTCCCTTTGGCCGTGCCATAGTATCATTAGGGGAATATATCAGACTCTTATGGATGGCAACATTTGGTAGCTTCCGTAGACTTTTGAAGTAACACCTAGGACCCACCGCCATTTCATATTTGTTAATAGAGCTTGGCGACGATTCTCTCAGGCGTTGACATGTGGAGACTTCCGTGTCTTTGAGGAAGATAAGTGGCATTTTCTACTTCTTCTATGGATGGAGTAGAGGGGGACCTAGAGAGTGACACTTGGCAGCATCCACTGCTTTGTGGTGCTTAAGCAAAATAAAACGTCTTTGTGCATTGAATGGAAAGCATTAGACTCATGGCTTCCCGAATGCCGACACGTGGTGGCTTGTGATTTTTCTCCAAAAAGGTCTTTCAGGGCCTCCGCAACTGCCACTTGGCACTTTTCATCTTCTTTGATGCCTTATGGTGAAAGTCTTTGAATAAAGTGCAGATGCTGATATGAGATGCGGATGCTGACACTTGGTGTGTTCCGCTTAACTGCTATTGGGTATGTGGCACGATCCATAGTTCTTGAAGGTTACAAAAAGCTGACTCGGGGGACGCCAACTATCGACTTTGTCTCCCAGAAAGCGATGCTTGGTAGCATCCGCTTGAACTAATACTCGGGTAAAAATGAGACGAAGGAAACAAGAAGGGGAAAAAGACCTGCTCGGAGGGTGACACTTGGCAGTTTCTACTGCATCTCAACACTTGGGCAAAATGAATCAGCCCTCTACTTCAAAATTCTACCGCTTCACCCGAAGAACCAAAATTGTAGTGCTCAAATCAAAAATAATTAAATACGACGTAGAGTAGGAAATTACTCTACATCATCCAAAATAGAGACAAAAGCTACTAGTAAACAAGATGATAAAGAATGAAATTTTTTTGGGGCTTATATCTCTCGTATAAAATTTAAGTCCATTTTTATAAACTTTTCTTATTTTTTAGGTTGATTTTGGTATTTTCAAAATTTTAAAGTTTTTTCATTTTTTTTGGAACAAGGTATTTATAGGAATAGTTGGCATGGATTAATTTTCTCACAAAATGGTGAGAGTATAGTTTAGGTTGCTCATAAAATAGTGAGAGTATGAAATAGGGGTGACCAATCTAACCTCAAAAATTGAGTGCTACCTACATATTCTAAATGGACCTCAGGCCAATATAGTTCAATCTTTAGAAGAATATACTACAAATCAATAACAAGTTGAAAAATAGGAATGAAATAGTAATAAAATAAATGTTAAAAGTTTGGAATGAATTGTACAAGAATATAATAAATGGCAAAATGGTTTAACAAGAGTTGAAAGATGCATATTCTGGGATTACCTTGTAAGGAAACCATGCACATGCATGCTAAGATATTATCTTCAAAGATGTGCTAATCATGACCAAATTTGAGTGATCTGCTAGAAACTTTATCTAAATTATGGCATCTAAAACAATCTTCTATACCTATGAACCAAAATCAAGATCAAGATTTGTAATAAGATAGAGGAATAAGATAGATAGGACTAACTCAATTGTAATTTTAATGAAGGGAAGGGTATAAAGTCATGCCTCCAATTAGGGGTCTTAATAGACAATGTTTAATCAAATCAAGTGTAAAAACACTTGAGATGCATAATATCAATGGGATCATCCAATGCTTCCCCATATAGTGTAGCCAATTTATACGCTCCATATCCATAATTTGTCATGATGATGAATATGCCTAAGTAATTATGCTCAAACTTTCCTTTCTTTTCATGGGTGGAATTGGTATTTTTATGGTTCTATTTAGGACCAAGTCTCCAAGTTTAAAGTTTGTGTATTTGATATGCTTATTGTAACTAAGGCATATCTTGTTCTGATATGCCTGAAGATTTTTCAAAGTAACTACCTATTTTCCATGAAGTATGTCTAATTCTTGCATCTGAGAGACTTTTTATTCATCTTCACCAATGATATCCTTTAACTAAATCCATAAGGAAGGCAACTTAACATTGATAGGGAGAATAGATTCAAATCCATAAATTAGGGAGTATGGTGTGGATCTTATTGGAGTTTGGGTATTGGCATGATATTCCATGAGGGAAAAAATAGTTGTAAATGTCAATCACAACCAAAATCATTAACAATCTTTTTAAGGATTCAGATTAAGGTCTTGTTAGATGCTTCATCTTGGGCATTGACTTGAGGAAAATAGGCAGTTTAAAAGTGTTGTGTGATTTGGTAGTTGGCATAGAGGGTTTTGACATCCTTGTTTTTAATGAAACCACCATTTTCAGAAATGAGATAAAAATGAATGTCATAACAAAAAATGAGGTGATTTAGGATGAATTTGGCTATCTACTTACATGTTATATAAGTGCAGAGAATAGTTTAAATACACTTATTAAAGTTTTCAATTATAGTGAGGATATGTTTATATCCATCAAAAGAAGTAGGATATATTTTCCCTACAAGATCAAGTCCCCATGTGGAAAATAACCATGGAGTAGTGAGTGTCTACAATTATCATACTAGAGCATGAATAAGATTGGCAGATTTTGACAATCCACACATGTTTTTGCATAATCACATGCATCAACCTCCATAGTGGGATAGTAATACCTTGTACACAAGAATTTCTTGGAAAAGACCATGCCATTAAGGTGGGACCCACAAATCCTTTCATGTACTTCATTAAGTGTTAATCAAGACTTTACTAAATTTAAATAATGAAGTAAGGTTCCATCACATCCTCTACGATAGAGTGTGGTAGTGAGTATGATATAAGGAGAGTTATTATGAATGAAATATAATTTTTTTTTATGTGAAAGGTTAGGAGGGAGAATTTTTTCATAGATGTAGGCATATGTATCAGAGTACCAAGGTGATCTAGGACCAATAATATCACATACAATTTTAGATTGTGAATGTTCATGAGTTAAACTTAAAAGATGTTTAATAATGATCTGGTAATCAATAACATGATCTGTGATTGATATTAGTGAAGCAATTATTTCCATTGCATCAATAATTCAGTTGTTGGCCCTTGAAATCTATTCAAACTAAATGTGAAAGGTTTTTATTAAGATGGTCCACCATATTCTTATGAGGTATGAGTTTTTTGTCTTTACTTTGGTATTTCTATATCACATGGTTAATTATCAATTGATAATATCCATGGACATGAAATTATTTATATTTCATTGCACTTATATATGAAGCCTTCTAACAAGTGCTTCATATTCTATAATATTGTTGGTACAAGAAAAACCAATTTGAAATGCCTTGGGAATAAGATCCCCTCATGGTTTTATGAATAAAATAATGTCTCCTGATCCATGATAAGTGTAGGAACTATAAAAATAAATAGTATAGTACATGGGCTCAGAATAATTGACATCTAGAATCATGATCAACTCATCTAGAAAATTGAAAATGAGTGGCTTGGAATATGATAAGGGTGCTTCAGAAAGTTCATCTACAAGAGCTTGTCCATTAATGTCCTTTTCATGCACATTATCAATCCTAAATTAAATTAAAAAAATAATCCTATTGGCCATATGACCAATCAAAATTTGCCTTGAAAAGTACATACTTGACTAGGTCCACTTTGGAAATGATGATGGTCTAATTATTGAGCATATAATGTCACACTTTTTGGGCTAAAAACACCATAGCTAAGTAGAATTTTTCAATGGAACTATAACTATGTTCATAGAATACCAATTTATGACTTAATTATTATTTAAATCTCTCTTTCCCTTGATCATTATGCTATGCCATGATTGCCCCCAAGGTATATTCAGTTGTTAAAATATAGAGAAGTAATGATTTTCTAGGTGTTGGCAAAGCTAGAATAGGTGGATTTGTTAGATGTTATTTTAAATACTAAAAGGACTATTGAAAATTAGCATTCAATTAGAAAGTGATGCCTTTATTCAAAATATTATTAAAGGGATGACACCTGTCTACCAACTAAGAAATGAATCATCTAATAGATTGGATTTTTCCGTACAAAATTATGGAGTTGCTTCATATTAGAAGGTGAACAAATTTATGTAGTGGCTTTAACCTTGGATATTGTAGAGTAAAAAATACTCTACATTTCATTTTGATTTTCAGTCACACAATCCAGATTTTGTCCCTAAATACTTTGGTTCGAGACAGTGCAGTTTTGACTCAGAACGCGGGCTCAAATTTCATTTTGCCTCAATTTTGTCTAAGTGTCAAAATCGAGCTGAAGCTGCCAAGTGTCATTAGCTGAGCCATTTTTCATAATTTCAATAAGTAATATAGAATGTGTAATGTGTCCCATAGTAAATCAATGGAGTGCAAAAAGTGTCGGCATCTACATTTCATGTGAGCATCCATGTTTCAAATTTCTTTTGAGTGGAAGGCTTCAACGAGTTAAGTATCATGATCTTGCAGAAGCACCAAGTGGCAACTATGGAAGACTTCAATATGCTTTTCTAAAAGCAACAGAAGGTGCCACATATCCCTAGCTGAAGATAATGGAAGCCACCATGTGCCAACTTCTGAATTATCTTCACTTTGTTTCATTGATAAGTAAAGACTGTGGTGGGTCATGAGTTTTTGTTCTGAGGCAAGTGGATGCTGCCAAGTGTCACCATCTGTGTAAGTATGAAATGAGGACTGATTATTTCTATAGTATAGATAGGGAAATGTAGAGATGGACACGTGTCACCTTTCACAGGTTCCTCAAAAGGTAGCTAAAGGTAGCAGAGATCACCACGTGTCCTTTGTCAAGAATAAGCAAAAAGTGGCACATGTCCCTATTCCCTTTTTGAAGTTGCTCAGGTGAGAAGTGCTTTGGGTCCCATTTTCTATAGAAGTTGTTTAAGATTTTGGAGAAGCGGATGGTGACAGATGTCAAGGGTGGAACACTTCTTAGTGAAGACACAGTAAGAGTATAGGTTATACGAAAAGTGCCGTGTGTATTTAGTAAATGTTGCAGAACATGCCAAGTGTCATTTTCTTCTGCATCCTAAATAATAAGAAGGTTTTCAAGTAAAAATAAGGTAATCAGCCAAGTGTCCTCTCCTTTTCAATAGAAGGAAGCATCCTATGTATATTTTTTAGCCAATGAACTAAAGGAAGATAGAACGTCTTAAAATCTAAGAAATATCTTATGTTAAACACTTCCAGTTTAGTTAGAGTTCAATTAGGGCCGTTAGATTGGGAACGTGCAGATAATCTGGAGTGAATCCAATGCTATAAAAAGGGGTGCAGAGATCACCAAAAGAGGATCAAAATATTGAGAGAATTTTCTATGAGAGACTATTGTCAAGAGTTTTTTAGACTTTTAGAGCTATGATCAGGAATATCATTTGCCTTTGTTCTATTTTCTTGAGTTGGAAAGTTTATGTAACTGTGCATGTTTCTGTGCCTTTTATGTGACTAGAGAATTAATAAGAAGACTGAGTTCTATGTCTTTGTTGATATTTTATATGTCATTGCAAAATTAGTCTAAGATGTGAGCCTCTATTTCTATTGTTTTCATCTTTTACATTGATCATGCCTTATTTGCTCTTTAATGTAATCGAATATTACATATAGTTTCATTGTGCTCAGAATTAAGGGTCAAATTACATTCAGGTGCATCGCCATAATTAGATTCTCTTTCTTTGCATTTGTGTTTCTCTTTAAATTCCTATCCCTTTCCTCATTATACACTTGATTAAATAAGAGACCAGCTTCTTGTTTCTAGCTGTTTTTCACTTTTCTACATTCAGAGGAAATAAGAAACTAAGATAATGGTCAGGGGTTTGTATGTACCCAGATGAAGTTTGCGCACCGTATCTAGATGATTGAAGGAGCTCCTCTTTGGATGTGGAGGATGACACCTGTAGAGAGAAAGAGACTAAAACAAGGAAAATGTTAGATAGATATAAGGTGGACTGCCAAGCAAAGCTCGGTCCCAGAAGCGCAAAGACTTCCTTGAGGGATGATAGTCTGCTTGTTGATAAAAAGAATGTTAGATAAAGATAATAATGAAAGACTAAGCAAGAGAAATAGAAATAATGTGTACCTATATTCTACTGTCAGTTTGTCACAGTCACCGACGTCGGTGGTTTCGCCAACGTTGATTGGTCAAGTTGCTGACATCAGTTATTTTATCGACGTCGGTAGGGGAAATGGTCGATGTCAGTCTAGGCAATGGCCTTAGATGGGCTCTGGATAGGGTTGTGGTTGACAGAGGGGTCTGGACGGTCTGTCTGAGAGTTTGGAGGTTCATGCAAGATTGCAAGGAAGCCAATAGAGTCTTAAGAGGGACAAGGGGTAGAGGATAGGTTGTCAAAAGGGGTAAGGATGTGGGGGAGGCCTCTCAGCCTCTCTGAGAAGAAAGTCAGGTACAGTACTTAGAAGTAGCAAATAGAGACTAATTACAAATACATTCTAAGTTACTGGAATGAAATAAAAGAAGAATACTTAGCTCTTAGTTGTTGAAGAAGGAGTGTAGAAGACTTGTTGCTGATGCGGCTCATGTAGAAGACTTCCTACAATGTTTCAATCAGGGGTGGGGTGATTGATGTAGAGTTCCTATAGCCTGTGATGCTTGGTGTGCGTCTGAGAGAGAGAGAGAGAGGCCAAATTTCATATGCAAGAGAATTCACATTCAGGTTTGTGATTTTGTTTTCCGTTTGGCCTACGAGTTGGTTTTAAGCAACCGACGTCTGTGATATCGTCTACATCGATCGATGGGTAACTAATGTCGGTGGCTAAAAGATGGGTAAAAAGGCTATTTTTATCCTTTTGCTCATTCCTCCGTCTGTCGAGTTTAGCTACCATGGTTAAACGGTCGAAGGTGGGTTTAATAGTCGTGAGGATTAGTGGGAGAGTTGGAATGATTAGTCATAGGGTGATAAATGAGGGTATCCAAGGGCAAGGAATCCAAGGTGAGGTGTCATGGGTGAGGTGTCAAGGGTGATGTGTCCATGGTGAGGTGTCAAGGGAGGTGTTATTAATTTAAAATAGGTAATTTATTTTAAATTAATAAGTGTATGGGTTAGAAATGTTTAGAAGCAGACTAAGGGGACCAAGGGAGAGTCGACCAAGGAGTAGACACAATTTTGGTGTCTACATTTTCCCCTTTTTGTCTTGTTGGTTGTTTTTTATGAACTGCAAGACAAAAATAGGAGTAAGTTGCCCCAGGTATGGGATAAGGTCATTTTTGTCTTGTTGGTTGTTCTGGTGAACTGCAAGACAAAAATAGGAGTTGGTTACCCCAGATGAGGGATGAGGTATTCCCCCTCAAAGTGGTAGTCGAGGGAAGGTAACCTGATATCGAGTGCCGATTTGATAGATAGTGGATGGATATGGTGAAGGTTGAGTGTGAATGTTGTAATAGTTGAGATTGCGCGTATACCACTTCATGTGATAGATAGGTCAAATTGTCACAGTCAAGGGTCGATGAGTGCTAAAATCGAAATAACCAATCCCCAGCATTTAGTCATAGCTGATTGGGTTAAACGATCAAAGCTGTAGCTCTAATGGTCGTCATGTTCCAAGTATCCCAGGCTCAGGAAGTGCTCTTAGAAAACACAAAAAAGTCACAAATATTGGGGATCAACTTGCTCATGATCCAACAATATGTGTGAGGGTCATAATGTGATGTGTGGACAATTTTGATAACTATTCATGAGGTAACATACATGCAATCAAAACAACCAAGGCAGGGTTGTCTCAAAAGTGTTAGTGGTCAGAGGAGATAGTCGCGATCTCCAAGGTTGATTGGTCGACTTGATTTGAGATGTAAGTGATCTCAAGGGTGCCCCATGATAAGTTGAAGGAGATTCATTCAGTGTCAGCGCTGGTTGTTTGGTCATGATTTTGGGTTGGTATAGATAGTTAGTCCATTAGATGGATGGATGAAGGAATGGCTGAGCTAACCTCAGAGGACCCCATGTCAACTGAGTGCTGCCTACATAGCCCTTGTTGGAAGGGCCTTAGGCCAATGTAGTTCTCCCTAAAAGGGAGGAAGAGGGTAGGTTATGGATGTGGGTTGGACGAGGTTAAGTCATGGTTAAAGGTGAAATGGTTTATCCATGAAGTAGACGAACAAATGGATGTGGCTGAGCTAACCCCAAAAGACATCATGTCATCTTAGTGATGCCTACATAGCCCTTGTTGGAAGGGCCTCAGACCAATGTAGTTCAGACTGGTTGATAGGTTGGTTTGGTCAGGTTAGGGTTGTTAGCATTGCCTGTATGTGTGATGGTACATGCTTGAAATGATGAGTGTATGATGATATTACAGTCTTTTCCATATTATGTGATGGTGTATTCTGTAACATTGGTGATGCGATTTTTTCATCCCTAGCAAGTGTCCATATTAGTGATGGATGTATGCTAAAAATGAAATGAGTATGCTTATGCTTCAGCAAGTAATGGTTTATGTTTGGCATAAATTGTGTGGTCGATAGTTTCCATGTGTACTGGTTTCCATAGAAACTAGTGTGAATAGGCTATGATAATGTTAGTGGTCTGAAAAAGGTTTGGTTGGTTTGGTTTGGTTTAGAAAATGATTTGGTTGGATTTGAATTGGTTGTATGTGACCGAAGTGCGTAATAAGTGAAAGGCGCGTTGCTCTTTCATTGACAAGGACCAAAATGATAGCATAGATAAGGGTTTTGCAAACAAAAGCCCCGTTCATGCATTACGTCTTTTAACCATGGTTTATGTTAGAGAAATAGTAAAATCACTTGACATTAAGTGAGCTCAAAATCCCTTGAGTATGTTGGGGTAATAAGTTTGATGATGTGATATGTCAGGATAGCGTAACCCTTTTTAGCAAGGATAACTTTACCCCTTTTATAGGTGACCCTGAGAACGACTATAGGCAAGTCCATGACTTAAGAGTTTGTCAGTCAATGTTTTTTTTTTGGTAGATTGATCGATGTGGGAAGTCTGCGTGGCGATGTTATTTTGTTTTGTGGTCATATGTGAAGCTAATCGATGCGGGAAGCTTCTGAGAGAGTGTTGTTTGTAGCAAGATTTGAGCATAGCCATCCTTTGAGGGATTGGTCTATATTTTTGCTTTATATGTTTTTGAGGGCTTTGAATAGTTGTCCTTCAAGGGAGCAGTCTATTAGCTACAGCAATGATGATGTAGCTGACCTTCGAGAGAGCAATCTGCATTTAGAGTTTATGACCTTTGAATAGGCATCCCAGTTATGTATTTTTTGGACTGAATTTTTAGTCATGGACAAGCCTGTAGAGGTTTAAGGGTTTCCTTTTATTGGGACAAAGCATTCATGATTGACAAAAGGGTTGACTAATGTTCGTAGGGAAATAGGGTTAAAAGGAATAGGAATGATGGATGACGGGGATTGCTCAAGGGATGAGCTCAAGTTTAATGTCAAGTGAATGAGTACTTGACTAACAATAGAATGGTCGCAGATACAAGGCATTAAGGGGCTCAGGTTCTAGCCGGCCTTCAAGAGAAGATAGATGATAAGTCCTTGATCTATACTTGTGTGTTATGATATAAGGTCTGAGCCAATTAGGAGCAAACTTGCCTCATTTACTTCTTTCCATATCGGTCACGTGTTAAAGATGATTAAGAAGTTGGTTGATGTTTGGTTGATGCTTGGTTGGTTGATGTTGGGTCAATGCTTGATTGATTGATATTTGGTCAATGCTTGGTCGAGGTCATGATAGTCAGTATAGAGTCAAATTCCCCCAGTTACTTGTGATAGGGACAAGGTTTGGCACCCATTGCAGATAATCAATGAGTTGGATAAATAGGATGAAGAGAAGACGATGAAGCTCCTCTTTGTCAAGGAGTGCGATGCGAGGATGAATCTTGTGAAGTTTTTGCCTGATAGGCTTAGTTTAAGAGGGTGAGATCCTGATCTTCTAGGTTAGAGGTTGGAATCTCAGAATTACTGACAGTGATGGAGGCAATGGTTGGTAATGTTTTGATTAAAGAAGCTAGTGGTTGGGAGTCTTTAGGTTGGACCTCCACTGCCTGTAAGGCTTTGATTAAGGTTTATTGATGTTGTGGAGAGATTTGAATGAGGTCATACAAAGATCTCTTCACAGAGGTTGGGTAAAGTTGTTTCACCATGGGGTCATGGATTGGCTTCAAAGATGTTGATCGAGATGTGCCCCCAAGACAGTAATCTTGGGTTTTGGTTGTGGTGAGGGCTTGATGAATGGATATGTTTGAGGGAGAGAAACCTTCTCTTTCCCTTTATCCTGCATGGTTTGTGACCTGTTGGCCACATTGATAGTGTTGATCTCGAATAAAGGGGGCGAAGGTGATAGAGGAACCACAGTTTGATGATGGGCTCCCGATTTAGGTGAGGATGTTTGAGAGGTATGTGATGGTGTCGATGGTTTGTCGAAAGGGTGGTTGAGAGGATCCTTAATGAAAAAGGTGTCCTTTTTCAGGTGTTGATGAATGATAGCTTTAAGAATGCAACAACTCTCAGTGTCATGTCTAGGTGTGCGATGATATGCACAAAATTTAGTGTCGTCAAACCAAGATGGTTTTGATTCGAGAGTTGATGAGTGTGAAGGTGAGGAGGTTTGGGAGACATGAGACGGTGTTGAAGATTTGTTGATAGTATCTTCAATAAGAAGGGTGTCTTTTTCCAAGTAGTGGCGAATGGCAACCTTAAGGGCACAACAATTTTGAGTGTCATGTCTAGGTGTGTGATGATATAGGCAGATTTTAGTGTCATCGAACCAAGATGGTTTTGGTCTAAGAGGTTGAAATGGTTTAATAGGTAGAAGAGTGATGCTAGAAGTTTGCAAAAGTCAACGTAGTATCAAAGCATATGAACCCACTAAGGGGTCTGTGCTTGTTGATGTACTAGGTGTTGATGAATTTTGCTTGGGAGTTATTGAAGGAGACTTCTATACCACCTTTTGGGTTGGTGGTGTGGCCACTTGTGTAGATGACACTTTCTTTATGAGGGGTGCCAAATTTTTTAGAGGAGGTAGGCTTCTGGTGGGTAAAGGGAGTAATGGAGGTAACTTGTTTTGGTTAGGGGTTGGAGTAGGGAGCACTCCTATTATGGTAGAAGCATGTGGGCCCAAAATGGAGGGCAATGATGATGGTGGAGGAGGGGTTCTCCGACGTGGTTTAGTAGCCTTCTTTGGTTTAGTGTGAGGAATACAATTGTGAGGGGTAAGGTTCAAGTCTACCCTCACTGGATCTTTTTTGACCGAAGTAGGTGAGGTGGCAAGTTCCTCTTTTGGTGAAGAAGGGATTGGAGAATGTGGCTCTTTGAGAGGGAAGAGCATAGGGATGGTAATGGCTTCGGTGTGTGGTTAAGGAGCGGGGAAAGTATGATCCCCCATTGATGATAGGAAAGATGAGGGCGAGGCTACTGGCACTGGTATCATCAAAGCATCCTCCAATATAAGAGAGTTCAATGGAGAACTAATAGGAGAAGAAGGTTCTTCCACCTGTGGAAGAAAAATAGGAGAAGAAGGCTCTTCTACCTGTGGTGAACAAATAAGAGAAGAAGGCTCTTCTACCTGTGGTGGACAAATAGGAGAAGAAGGCTCTTCTACCTTTGGTGGACAAATAGGAGAATAAGGCTCTTCTACCTTTGGTGGACAAATAGGTTGACTAACCTCTTCAGACTATGGGAGAGGTTGGTTAGGAAAGACAGGAAAGACTATGTTGATTGTGCGTATATTACTCTCTCGAGGGTCTTCTGCCATGGTCTGTACATTGTTTTGGCTAGGGAGATGGTTAGGGAATGGTTGTCTAAAAATGTCTAAGTTTTGGTTTGCCAGAGCATTTGGGTTATCCAAAACAAGATCCCCATTGTCTAACATGTCCTGGATAATGTTTTTGAAGGTTTTGCAGTTGTTTATGTCATGGCCTTTGACACGGTGATAATGACAAAAGTCATTTTCCTTATACCATGCAGGGATGGCTTTTGAGGGGTCGAATTGAGGTCATCAAATTTGAGGGAGATTGAGGACCCCCTGCTTGACCAGTTTATCCAACACGAAAGCGTATGATTCTCCTATAGGAGTATACTGACGCTGTATATACCATTTTTGGAATTGTTTGGTGATGCTTTGTGATGTGGAAGGCTCAGATTGATTAGTTGTGGTAGATGATGATGATCTAAGTACCACGGCATTTGCTGATCCCTTAAACTTGGAATTGGAGGAAGAAGATTTGGAAGAAGAGTCATTTGATTTTGCATTAGTATTTTTACTATGCAATTTGACTTTATTTTCTTCGACAGCACAGAGTTCAAGCTTCCTGGCCATGGTGAAAGCTTCGTCAAATGTGCAAAATGATTGGACCCTCAAGGTAGATGAGATGTGTTTGGCACATGCTTGTGAAAAGAGCTCAATGAGCTCAGGTTGAGGTAAAGAAAAGGAGAGTTAGTTGATTAAACTTCTCCATCAAGCAATGAAATCAGCTATGGATTCATCATCAAATTGTCTGATAGAATATAGGTCCGCGATGGAGACTTTTTTAGTGAAGTTAATTAAAAAGTGGTCAAGAAATAATTGGGTGAGTTGATTGAAAGAAAAGAGAGAATGATTGGCAATAAAACTATACCAATCGAGGGCAGCACCAGAAAGCGACATGGGAAATGTGCATAGTAATAACGCATCATCATGTGCTATAAGGTAACAAGCGTGTCTAAACGCTCATAGATGTTGTTGTGGGTCCTCCTTACTCTGAAAGTGAGTAAACTTGGGAAGTTCCCACTAACTGGGATATGGTTAGATTGGTACTGAAGGATGAATGGGTTCATTACAGATGTGTTCATATGAGAGAACATTTCTTGAACCAGAAACGGATGTCTCAAGATTAGACATCTTGTCCATCAACATCTTGATTAGATCGGTTGATAGATTTGTATGTGGGGTGCCCCCTACATTGTAAGGCATTTCGAAGGTGTTAGATGGAGCGTATGACATACTAGGTTGCATTTGTATCGGTGTAACATATTGGTAGTTCGTCATGGGGATTGATGTTGAAGTCAAGGGTGGTTGTGTCATAAAGCTAGGGGGCACAAATTGACTAGGTGCCGCCAAAGGTGGTTGAGTGGCGGCAAGACTAGTAAAAGGATGAGTAGCCACCCTTGTTTTGATGGGTGCAAGAGTAGGTGGGATGGAGACAATTAAGTTTTGGAATGGTGTAGAACTTTGTTGAATGGTTTGTGGTTGAGGGGGTACTGAAACCCTAAAGGAGGTAGGTCCAAAAATAGAAGGAGAGGCCACACTTTTAAGATTGGTCATGGTTGGGTTGTTAGTTGAGGCAATGGCCTAGGAGACCATGGGTTGGGTGACAAAGGATGTTGATATGATTGCCGTCTCAACTAAGGAATTTGGCATCCCATAAACTAGGTTGCCTGAAGAGTCTCACGTTTGACTTCTTGCGAGATAGTGTTAAAGGGCCTTGACATTGAGGTCAAGGAACCTTTCAATGTCTTGGTCCCCTTCGAGAACAATAGGGGGTTGAGTCGAGGTTGGTTGGGTAGGAATTCATTCAGTCTCTGAAAGATACTCCAATAGAGGACTTGTTATGGAGGGCGAAGGCGGGAGTGGTTATTGCCTTGCATGGTCAACAAGAGTTTTGGTTTGACTACGTGTCAAAACCATCCAAGGTAAAAGGGGGCTTTAGGTTCTAAAAACTGTATGTTTCAGCCTCAAAATTCACTTTTAATAGCAAAAAGGTCAGGTTTTTAGCTTGCTATTTTGAGAAGAAAAATTTTGACAGTGACCGACGTCGATGGAAAAATTGATGTCAGTGAAGAAAGTTGCCGATGTCGGTCAGATAACCGATGTTGATGAAGATAATTTGACGACGTCGATGGAAAAACTGATGTCAGTTACTGTGTATTTCCAAAAACTTCAGAAAACTAAAAGTTTTTGGAAGAAAGAAGAAAGTCTGAGTTGTTCTTGGAGCTAAGAATGTGACCTCACTAGCTCAGAAAACCAGATAGAGATAGAAAAATAGATGAAGACAAGCAGCCTCTAAATGTTAAATTCCTAAGAATAAGTTTTAGAGTCTTGTTGGCTTATGCCTTAGAAGAGTGTGTTTGGGAAGTTGGCTTTTAAAATAGGTACTAGAAGAAGCAGTCTAAGGTTGGTTTTGGGTTAGTTTTGGTGCTCAAAATCTGTATTAGGTTTCGTACGTGGCCTGGTGCTAAGGAGCAAGCTCCCCTCACTTCACGAGCCTAGAGATAAGTTGGGTCACTTAGCCATTATATACTTCCCCTAGAGTTTATACTCTACTAGAGAACAGAGTGGGTTCTCTCCTTGGTAGTGAAGTCCAAGCGGGATTACCAAGAAGGGTAAGGTATCTGCTAGGTGATAAATCCTAGTCAGACCTTGTCTTAGGTATGTTTATATGTTTAGTTGTGAAAGTGGTCTGGTCATTTAACATAAGTGCACTAAGATTTATTCATAATGCATTTTTAATTACTAGATGTGAGAGCTAAGTATGCATTCAGGCAAAAATGAGATGCAATAGATTTTAAGCCCAAATTGAAATGTTTTGTTCAGATGCAAACAAGTTGAGAAAAGGTTAAGAGTATGAACTTCACTACTCTAAGATGAAAGAGGAAAGGTGACAAGAAGAAAAAGAAAGATTCTTTTTAACTTGCTTATGATGTCTTTTTGAAATAAAGATAAAGAAGAAGGATACAAGGAGAGAAAATTCCCTAATGCACCTATATGAAAGTTTGCCTTTAGAATAAAAAAGATGAACCCAAGGAAAACTCCAGGGGTCCCACCAAGCGTGCCAGAATGTTTCTAATAGTTTTTCGCTTTTATACATTCAGAGGAAATAAGAAACTAAGATAAGGGTCAGGGGTTTGTACGTACCCAGATGAAGTTTGTGCACCGTATCCAAACGATTGAAGGAGCTCCTCTTTGGTTGTGGAGGACGACACCTGTAGAGAGAAAGAGACTAAAACAAGGAAAATGTTAGATAGATATAAGGTGGACTGCCAAGAAAAGCTCGGTCCCAGAAGTGCAAAGACTTCCTTGAGGGATGACAATCTGCTTGTTGATAAAAAGAATGTCAGATAAAGATAATAATGAAAGACTAAGCAAGAGAAATAGAAACAATGCGTACATGTATTCTATTGTCAGTCTGTCATAGTCACTGACATCGGTGGTTCAACCAACATCGGTTGGTCAAGTTTTCGACGTCAATTATTCTACCAATGTTGATAGGGGAAATGGTCGATGTTAGTGAGGGCAATGGCCTTGGATGGGCTCTGGACAGGGTTGTGGTTGACAGAGGGGTCTGAACGGTCTGTCTGAGAGTTTGGAGGTCTATGCAAGATTGCAGGGAAGCCAATAGATTCTTAAGAGGGACAAGGGGTAGAGGATAGGTTGTCAAAAGGGGTAAGGATATGGGGGAGGCCTCTCAGCCTCTCCAGGAAGAAATTCAGGTACAGTACTTAAAAGTAGAAAATAGAGACTAATTACAAATACATTCTAAGTTACTGGAATGAAATAAAAGAAGAATACTTAGCTCTTAGTTGCTAAAGAAGGAGTGTAGAAAACTTGTTGCTAATGCAGCTGATGTAGAAGACTTCTTGCAATGTTTCAATCAGGGGTGGAGTGACTGATGCAGAGTTCTTGTAACCTGTGATGCTTGGTGTACATCTGAGAGAGAGAGAGAGAGAGGCCAAATTCTGGATGTAAAAGTATTCACATTCAGGTCTGTGATTTTGCTTTCTATTTGGCCTTCGATTTGGTTTTAAGCAACCGACGTAGGCAATCCCACCGGCGTTAGCCGACGGGTAACCGATGTTGGCGGCTAGAAGATGGGTAAAAAGGCTATTTTTAGCCTTTTGCCCATTCCTCTATCTGTCGAGTTCAGCTACCATGGTTAAACGGTCGAAGGCGGGTTTAATAGGCATGAGGATGAGAGTTGGAATGATTAGTCATAGGGTGATAAATGAGGGTATCCAAGGGTAAGAAATCCAAGGTGAGGTATCATGGGTGAGGTGTCAAGGGTGATGTGTCCATGGTGAGGTGTCAAGGGAGGTGTTATTAATTTAAAATAGGTAATTTATTTTAAATTAATAAGTGTATGGATTAGAAATGTTTAGAAGTGGACCAAGGGGACCAAGGGGGCGTCGACCAAGGAGTAGACATAATTTTGGTGTCTACATTTGCCCCTTTTTTCTTGTTGGTTGTTCTTGGTGAACTGCAAGAGAAAAATAGGAGTAAGTTTCCCCAGGTATGGGATAAGGTCATTTTTGTCATGTTGGTTGTTCTAGTGAACTGCAAGACAAAAATAGGAGTTGGTTACCCCAAATGAGGGATGAGGTATTCCCCCTCAAAGTAGGAGTCGAGGGAAGGTAACCTGATATCGGGTGCCGATTTGATAGTAGTGGATGGATATGGTGAAGGTTGAGTGTGAACGTTGCAATAGTTGAGATTGCATGTATACCAATTCACATGATAGATAGGTCAAATTGTCATAGTTAAGGGTTGAGGAGTGCTAAAATTGAAATAATTGGTCCCCAGCATTTAGTCATAGTTGATTGGGTTAAATGATCAAAGTTGTAGCTCCAATGGTCGTCGTGTTCCAAGTATCCCAGGCTCAGGAAGTGCTCTTGGAAAACACAAAAAAGTCACAAATATTGGGGATCAACTTGCTCGTGATCCAACAATACGTGTGAGGGTCATAACGTGATGTGCAGATAATTTTGCTAACTATTCATGAGGTAGCATACATGCAATCAAAACAACCAAGTCAGGGTTGTTTCAAAAGTGGTTGTGGTCGGAGGAGATAGTCGCGATCTCCAAGGTTGATTGGTCGAGTCAATTTGAGATGTAAGTGATCTCAAGGGTACCCCATGATAAGTTGAAGGTGATTTATTCAGTGTCAGGGCTGGTTGTTTGGTCATGATTTTGGGTTGGTATAGATAGTTGGTACATTAGATGGATGGACGAAGGAATGGCCGAGCTAACCTCAGAGGACCCCATGTCAACTGAGTGCTGCCTACATAGCCCTTGTTGGAAGGGCCTCAGGCCAATGTAGTTCTCCCTAAAAGGGAGGAAGAGGGTAGGTTATGGATGTGGGTTGGATGAGTTTAAGTCATAGTTAAAGGTGAAATGGTTTATCCATTAAGTAGACGAACAAACGGATGTGGCCGAGCTAACCCCAAAAGACGTCATGTCATCTTAGTGATGCCTACATGGCCCTTGTTGGAAGGGCCTCAGACCAATGTAGTTCAGACTGGTTGATAGGTTGGTTTGGTCAGGTTAGGGTTGTTAGCATTGCCTGTATGTGTGATGGTACATGCTTGAAATGATGAGTGTATGATGATATTACAATCTTTTCCATATTATGTGATGGTGTATTCTGTAACATTGGTGATGCGATTTTTCCATCCCTAGCAAGTGTCCATATTAGTGATGGATGTATGATAAAAATGAAATGAGTATGTTTATGCTTCAGCAAGTAATGGTTTATGCTTGGCATAAATTGTGTGGTCGATAGTTTCCATGTGTACTGGTTTCCATAGAAACTAGTGTGAATAGGCTATGATAATGTTAGTGGTCTGAAAAAGGTTTGGTTGGTTTGGTTTGGTTTGGTTTAGAAAATGATTTGGTTGGATTTGAATTGGTTGTATGTGACCGAAGTGCGTAAGAAGTGAAAGGCGCATTGCTCTTTCATTGACAAGGACCATAATGATAGCATAGATAAGGGTTTTGAAAACAAAATCCCCGTTCATGCATTATGTCTTTTACCATGGTTTATGTTAGAGAAATAGTCGAATCACTTGACATTAAGTGAGCTCGAAATCCCTTGAGTATGTTGGGGTAATAAGTTTGATGATGTGATATGTCAGAATAGCGTAACCCTTTTTAGCAAGGATAACTTTGCCCCTTTTATAGGTGACCTTAAGAATGACTATAGGCAAGTCCATGACTTAAGAGTTTGTCAGTCAATGTTTTTTTTTTGGTAGACTGATCAATGCGGGAAGTTTACGTGGGGATGTTGTTTTGTTTTATGATCATATGTGAAGTTGTTCGATGTAGGAAGCTTATGAAAGAGTGATGTTTGTATCAAGATTTGAGCATAGCCATCCTTCGAGGGATTGGTCTATATTTTTGATTTATATGTTTTTGAGGGCTTTGAATAGCTGTCCTTCAAGGGAGCATTCTATTAGCTACAGTAATGATGATGCAACTGACCTTCGAGGAAGCAGTCTGCATTTAGAGTTTATGAACTTTGAATAGGCATCCCAGTTATATATTTTTTGGACTAAAATTTCAATCATGGACAAGCCTGTAGAGGTTTAAGGGTTTCCTTTTATTGGGACAAAGCATTCATGCTTGACAAAAGGGTTGACTAATGTTCGTAGGGAAACAAGGTTAAAAGGAATAGGAATGATGGATGATGGGGATTGCTCAAGGGATGAGCTCAAGTTTAATGTCAAGTGAATGAGTACTTGACTAACAATAGAATGGTCGCAGATGCAAGGCGTTAATGGGCTCAGGTTCTAGCCGGCCTTTAAGAGAAGATAGACGATAAGTCCCTGATCCATACTTGTGTGTTATGATATAAGGTCTGAGCCAATTAGGAGCAAACTTGTCTCATTTACTTCTTTCCATATTGGTCATGTGTTAAAGATGATTGAGAAGTTGGTTGATGTTTGGTTGATGCTTGGTTGGTTGATGTTGGGTCAATGCTTGGTTGATTTATATTTGGTCAATGGTTGGTCGAGGTCGTGATAGTCAGTATAGAGTCAAATTCCCCCAGTTACTTGTGACAGGGACAAGGTTTGGCACCCATTGTGGATAATCAATGAGTTGGATAAATAAGATGAAGAGAAGATGATGAGGCTCCTCTTTGTCAAGGAGTGCAATGTGAGGATGAATCTTGTGAAGATTTTGCCTGATAGGCTTAGTTTAAGAGGGTGAGATCCTGATCTTCTAGGTTAGAGGTTGGAATCTCAGAATTACTGACAGTGATGGAGGCAATGGTTGGTAATGTTTTGATTAAAGAAGCTAGTGGTTGGGAGTCTTTAGGTTAGACCTCCACTGCCTGTAAGGCTTTGATTAAGGCTTGTTGATGTTGTTGAGAGATTTGAATGAGGTCATACAAAGATGTCTTCACAGAGGTTGGGTGAAGTTGTTTCACCATGGGGTCATGGATTGGCTTCAAAGATGTTGATCGAGATGTGCCCAAGATAGTAATCTTGGGTTTTGGTTGTGGTGAGGGCTTGATGAATGGATATGTTTGAGGGAGAGAAACCTTCTCTTTCCCTTTATCCTGCATGGTTTGTGACCTATTGGCCACATTGATGATGTTGATCTCGAATAAAGGGGGTGAAGGTGATAGAGGAACCACAGTTTGATGATGGGCTCCCGATTTAGGTGAGGATGTTTGAGAGGTATGTGATGGTGTCGATGGTTTTTTGAAAGGGTGGTCAAGAGGATCCTTAATGAAAAGGGTGTCCTTTTTCAGGTGTTGATGAATGATAGCTTTAAGAGTGCAATAACGCTTAGTGTCATGTCTAGGTGTATGATGATACACACAAAATTTAGTGTCATCGAACCAAGATAGTTTTGATCTGAGAGTTGATGAGTGTGAAGGTGAGGAGGTTTGGGAGACATGAGATGGTGTTGGTGATTTATTAACAGTATCTTCAACAAGAAGAGTGTCTTTTTTCAAGTAGTGGTGAATGGCAACCTTAAGGGCACAACAATTTTCAGTGTCATGTCCAGGTGTGCAATGATATAGGCAGATTTTAGCATCATCGAACCAAGATAGTTTTGGTCTGAGAAGTTGAAATGGTTTATTAGGTGGAAGAGTGATGCTAGAAGTTTGCAAAATTCGACGTAATATCAAAGCATATGAACCCACTAAGGGGTCCGTGCTTGTTGATGTACTAGGTGTTGATGACTTTTGCTTGGGAGTTGTTGAAGGAGACTTCTGTACCACCTTTTGGGTTGGTGGTGTGGCCACTTGTGTAGATGACACTTTCTTTATGAGGGGTGCCAAATTTTTTAGAGGAGGTAGGCTTCTGGTGGGTAAAGGGAGTAATGGAGGTAACTTGTTTTGGTTAGGAGTTGGAGTAGGGAGCACTCTTATTATGGTAGAAGAATGTGGGCCTAAAATGGAGGGTAATGATGATGGTGGAGGAGGGGTTCTCTGATGTGGTTTAGTAGCCTTCTTTGGTTTAGTGCGAGGACTACTATTGTGAGGGGTAAGGTTCAAGTCTACCCTCACCGGATCTTTTTCGACCGAACTAGGTGAGGTGGTGAGTTCCTCTTTTGGTGAAGAAGGGATTGTAGATTGTGGCTCTTCAAGAGGACAGAGCGTAGGGATGGTGATGGCTTCGGCGTGTGGTCGAGGAGTGGGGAAAGTATGATCCCTCATTGATGATAGGAAGGATGAGGGCGAGGCTGTCAGTGCTGGTATAGTCAAAGCATCCTCCAATATAAGAGAGGTTGATGGAGAACTAATAAGAAAAGAAGGTTCTTCCACCTATTGAAGAAAAATAAGAGAAGAAGGCTCTTCTACCTGTGGTGAACAAATAGGAGAAGAAGGCTCTTCTACCTGTGGTGGACAAATAGGAGAAGAAGGCTCTTCTACCTGTGGTGGACAAATAGGTTGACTAACCTCTTCAGACTGTGGGAGAGGTTGGTTAAGAATGATAGGAAAGACTATGTTGACTGTGCATATATTACGCTCTTGGGGGTCTTCTGCCATGGTCTGTACGTTGTTTTGGCTAGGGAGATGGTTGTCTAAAAATGTCTATGTTTTGGTTTGCTAGAGCATTTGGGTTATCCAAAACAAGATACCCCTTGTCTAACATGTCTTGGACAATGTTTTTGAAGGTTTTGCAGTTGTTTATGTCATGGTCTTTGACACGGTGATAATGACAAAAGTCATTTTCCCTGTACCATGCAGGGATGGCTTTTGAGGGGTCAAATTGAGGTGGTCAAATTTGAGGGAGATTGAGGACCCCTGCTTGACCAGTTTATCCAACATGGAAGCATATGATTCTCCTATAGGAGTATACTGACGTTGTATATACCGTTGTTGGAATTGTTTGGTGATGCTTTGTGATGTGGAAGGTTCAGATTGATTAGTTTTGGTAGATGACGATGATCTAAGTACCAAAGAATTTGCTGATCCCTTAGACTTGGAATTGGAGGAAGAAGATTTTGAAGAAGAGTCATTTGATTTTGCATTAGTATTTTTACTACGCAATTTTACTTTATTTTCTTCGACAGCACGGAGTTCAAGCTTCATGGCCATGGTGAAAGCTTCATCAAATGTGTGGAATATTAAGACCCGCAAGGTAGATGAGATGTGTTTGGCACATGATTATGAAAAGAGCTCAATGAGCTCAGGTTGAGGTAAAGAAAAGGAGAGTTGGTTGATTAAACTTCTCCATCGAGTAATGAAATCAGCTATGGATTCATCGTCAAATTGTCTGATAGAATATAGGTCCGTGATGGAGACTTTTTTAGTGATGTTAATTGAAAAGTGGTCAAGAAATAATTGGGTGAGTTGATTGAAATAAAAGAGAGAATGATTGGCAATAGAACTATACCAATCGAGGGTAGCACCAGAAAGCGACATGGGAAATGTGCATAGTAATAACGCATCATCATGTGTTATAATGTAACAAGCGTGTCTAAATGATCGTAGATGTTGTTGTGGGTCCTCATTACTCTGAAAGTGAGTAAACTTGGGAAGTTCCCACTGATTGGGATATGGTCAAATTTGTACTAAAGGATGAATGGGTTCATTACAGATTTGTTCATATGAGAGAACATTTTTTGAGCCAAAAACAGATGTCTCAGGATTAGACATCTTGTCCATCAACATCTTGATTAGATCGGTTGATAGATTTGCAAGTGGGGTGCCCCCTAGGTTGTAAGGCATTGGAAGGTGTTAGATGCAGCATATGATGTACTAGGTTGTGTTTGTATCGGTGCAACATATTAGTATTTCATCATGGGGATTTATGTTAAAGTCAAGGGTAGTTGTGTCATAAAGCTAGGGGGCACAAATTGACTAGGTGCCACCAAAGGTGGTTGAGTGGCAGCAAGACTAGTAAAAGGATGAGTATCCACCCTTGTGTTGATGGGTGCAAGAGTAGGTGGGATGGAGACAATTAAGTTTTAGAATGGTGTAAAACTTTGTTGAACGGTTTGTGGTTGAGGGGGTACCGAAACCCCAAAGGAGGTAGGTCCAAAAATAGAAGGAGAGGCCACACTTTGAAGATTGGTCATGGTCGGGTTGTTAGTTGAAGAAATGTCCTGATGGACCATGGGTTGGGTGACAGAGGTCGTTGATATGATTGCCATCTCAACTAAGGAAGTTGGCATCCCATAAACTGGGTTGCCTAAAGAGTCTCGCATTTGACTTCTTGCGAGATAGTGTTGAAGGGCCTTGACATTGAGGTCAAGGAACCTTTCAAAGTCTTGGTCCCCTTCGGGAACAATAGGGGGTTGAGTTAGGGTTGGTTGGGTAGGATTTCATTCAGTCTCTAAATGATACTCCATTAGAGGACTTGTTATGGAGGGTGAAGGTGGGAGTGGTTGTTGCCTTGTGTGGTCAACAAGAGTTTTGGTTTGACTTCGTGTCAAAACCATTCAAGGAAAAAGGGGGGTTTAGGTTCTGAAAACTGTATGTTTCAGCCTTAGAATTCACTTTTAACAGCAAAAAGGTTAGTTTTTTAGCTTGCTATTTTGAGAAGAAAAAATTTGACTATGACCGACGTCGGTGGAAAAACCGATGTCGGTGAAGATAAGTTGCTGATGTCAGTGAAAAAACTGATGTCGATTACTGTGTATTTCTAGAAACTTCAGAAAACTGAAAGTTTTTGGAAGAAAGAAGAAAGTCTGAGTTGTTTTTGGAGCTCAGAATGCGACCTCACTAGCTCAAAAAACTAGATAGAGACAGAAAAATAGATGAAGAGAAGTAGCCTCTAAACGTTAAATTCCTAAGAATACGTTTTAGAGTCTTGTTGGCTTATGCCTTAGAAGAGTGTGTTTGGGAAGTTGGCTTTTAAAACAAGTACTAGAAGAAGTAGTCTAAGGTTGGTTTCGAGTTAGTTTTGGTACTCAAAATCTGTATTAGGTTCCGTACGTGGCCTGGTGCTAAGGAGCAAGCTCCCCTCACTTCACAAGCCCAGAGATAAGCTAGGTCACTTAGCCAGTATATACTTCCCCTAGAGTTTATACTCTGCCAGAGAATAGAGTGGGTTCTCCCCTTGGTAGTGAAGTCCAAGTGGGATTACCAGGAAGGGTAAGGTATCCGCTAGGTGATGAAATCCTAGTCGAACCTTGTCTCAGGTATGTTTACATGTTTAGTTGTGAAATTGGTCTTTTCATGTAACATAAGTGCACTAAAATTTATTCATAATGCATTTTTAATTACTAGATGTGAGAGCTAAGTATGCATTCAGACAGAAATGAGATGCAATAGATTTTAAGCCCAAATTGAAATGTTTTATTCAGATGCAAACAAGTTGAGAAAAGGTTAAGAGTATGAATTTCACTACTCTAAGATGCAAGAGGAAAGGTGACAAGAAGAAAAAGAAAGATTCTTTTTAACTTGCTTATGATGTCTTTTCGAAATAAAGAGAAAGAAGAAGGATACAAGGAGAGAAAATTCCCTAATGCACCTATATGAAAGTTTGCCTTTAGAAGAAAAAGGATGAACCCAAGGAAAACTCCAAGGGTCCCACCCGGCATGCCAGAATGTTTCTACCTATTTTTTGTTTTTCTACATTCAGAGGAAATAAGAAACTAAGATAATGGTCAGGGGTTTGTATGTACCCAGATGAAGTTTGCGCACCGTATCCAGATGATTGAAGGAGTTCCTCTTTGGTTGTGGAGGATGACACCTGTAGAGAGAAAGAGAGTAAAACAAGGAAAATGTTAGATAGATATAAGGTGAACTTCCAAGCAAAGCTCGGTCTCAGAAGCACAAAGACTTCCTTGAGGGATGACAGTCCACTTGTTGATAAAAATAATGTTGGATAAAGATAATAATAAAAGACTAAGCAAGAGAAATAGAAACAATGCGTACCTATATTCTACTATCGTTCTGTCATAGTCACTAATGTCGGTGGTTCTACCGACGTCGGTTGGTCCAGTTATCGATGTCAGTTATTCTACCGATGTCGATAGGGGAAATGGTCGATGTCGGTCAGGGCAATGGCCTTAGACAGGCTCTGGACAGGGTTGTGGTTGACAGAGGGGTCTGGATGGTCTGTCTGAGAGTTTGTAGGTCCGTGCAAGATTCTAGGGAAGCCAATAGAGTCTTAAGAGGGACAAGGGGTAAAGGATAGGTTGTCAAAAGGGGTAAGGATATGGGGGAGGCCTCTCAGCCTCTCTAAGAAGAAAGTCAAGTACAATACTTAAAATTAGCAAATAGAGACTGATTACAAATACATTCTAAGTTACTGAAATGAAATAAAAGAAGAATACTTAGCTCTTAGTTGCTGAAGAAGGAGTGTAGAAGACTTGTTGTTGATGCGGCTGATGTAGAAGACTTCCTGCAATGTTTCAATCAAGGGTGGAGTGACTTATGTAGAGTTCTTATAGCCTATGATGCTTGGTGTGCATCTGAGAGAGAGAGAGAGGCTAAATTTTAGATGCAAGAGAATTCACATTCAGGTCTGTGATTTTGTTTTCCGTTCGGCCTGCGAGTTGGTTTTAAGCAACCGACGTTAGTGATCCCACCGGCATCGGTCGATGAGTAACTAACATCGGTGGTTAGAAGATGGGTAAAAAGGCTATTTTTAGCCTTTTGCCCGTTCCTCCATCTGTTGAGTTCAATTGTTGTGGTTAAACGGTCGAAGGCGGGTTTAATAGGCATGAGGATTAGTGGGAGGGTTGAAATGATTAGTCATAGGGTGATAAATGAGGGTATCCAAGGGCAACGAATCCAAGGTGAGGTGTCATGGGTGAGGTGTCAAGGGTGATGTGTCCATGGTGAGGTGTCAAGGGAGGTGTTATCAATTTAAAATAGGTAATTTATTTTAAATTAATAAGTGTATGGGTTAGAAATGTTTAGAAGCGGACCAAGGGGACCAAGGGGGAGTCAACCAAGGAGTAGACACAATTTTGGTGTCTACACTTCTTAAAAATATGAAGGTTGTTTCAAGTTGCAAGTCCCACATTCTTGAAACTTCCCATTGTTGGTGTTAGAAACAAGTGCAATTTTAACTAGCAATAATTTTTGGCACGCCCGGTGGGACACCATCTTGAACTTTCTTTCAAGACCATATGAACCAAAGAGCTATAAGGAGTCAGAGCTATGGACCAGTAACCAGATCTCAATATGCTATAAATCCAGGTATTCTTTTACCACCTTTGGTAACTAGTCCAAGAAGAAGAGTAAATCAGTTTATACCAATACCAAGAGTAAATATGGGATCCCTATTCCCCCAAAGAATTATGCAAGTTAGAACACTAGTAGTCCTTTGATTCTCCCAATACCACCAGTAACTTGGGATCCTATCTTAATAAATGCCTTGAAAGCTCTACCCAAATTTAGTGGGCAAGATTTCAAAACACCTGAAGAACATCTGTAGGATGTATCAGATGTCTGTGTTATACATGTTGTCACACAACAAAATGTGGTTATAAGATTATTAGCAGCTCTTTTAAAGGAAATGCTCTGGAATGGTACCAATCCTTGACTCCAAATACAATATCTACATGGGATCAGCTTGGAGATCTTTTCTTTGAAAGATTTGACGAAAAGGGTGATAAATCTTCTTTGTTGCAACAATTAATTACTATTCAAAGAGCACCACAAGAAGCAATGACTGAATTCAATTCAATATTTCAAAAGACTTAGGAAAGGATTCCTACTACAGCTAGACCATTACTAGGTATGGTTGTAGTGTTTTATCTTAAGTCTTTAAATTTAGATATATCAGTCATGATTCAGTCACTTGGAGGTCAGACTCTACCAGAGGCTTATGACTATGCAATCAAAGCTAAAAATAATTTAATAGATGCTAGAAAGCTGCCCCCAAGGCCTCCCATGCCCATGTTTCTAGAGATTACCATACCATTGCCTCAAGATGCCTTTAATTCCATAGCCCCATCTATGTTTATGTATAAATATCCTCAACCACTTGCTAAAGAACTTGTCCCTGCCCAGTCATCTGAGATGGATGATATCAAGAATATCTTAAGGACATTTTCTAATGAGTTGATTAACATAAAGAGACAATAAAATCCTTACCCTAAACCCCAATATCAAGGCTACCAAGGAAATATATTTTCATCACAGCCAAACCAATATCAAGGTCCTCAAAGGCAAAATAGCCCTCAGCCAGCAAACTAATTAGTTGTAGTCCTAACACCCTCACAAACTGTTCCCCCTAATTCAGATAGGGAAATTGTTCAAGGGCAAAATAATTATGCAGATGGCACCAATGTCTGGTGTTTCCATTGTAATAATGCTCATACACCTAGAGATTTTCCCATGGGTAATCTACAACAAAAGGTAGCAAAACAAAGGAGAATGGATGGACAATTTACAAGTACTAGTGACAATCAAGCCTACCAATCTCCTGGTATGCAAAATTCAGTCCTAATGGCTCAGATGCAAGGGATGTATTTAAAACAAGAAGAATAAATATCCCTAGAACATGCTTTGTTCTCATGGGTTGAAGATGAAGAATTAGTATTTTTGAATGAAGCTTCTACTTCCAAGAAACCGGTGGTACAATCAGACTACTATACTAGATCAAAGAGAAGAATGGTGGAACAGCCTGAAGTTGCAAATAATCAAGTTATGGAGAATCCTCTATTTCAAGGTCAAATAAACATAGTTGTTAGACAAGAATTGCCTCAACTAGTGCAGAATCAAGTAGTTCCTAGACAAGTTCAAGAAAAAATAAGGTATCCTTACTTTCCAAGAACCCAGACTCTAGGACCAATGAACGTGGTAGATCAATTAAAGAGGACTCCTGCACAAGTATCAATATGGGACATATTAGCTATCCCAAAACAAAAGAAACTATTAAAAGAAGCTCTACGAGGCCAAGTAGTGCCCAAACATACTAAGATCAAAGAAGGACCTGCTAAAAAAGAAAATCTCAAAGACACAGTTCACCTGTAGACAATAGCCCTAGTGAACAATGCACCAAAGGTAAGCAAGTCCAAACCAGAACCATTTTATTTGACTTTGATAGTTGGCAAGAAACTATTGCATAATGCAATGATAGATTTAGGGGCTAGTGCCATAGTAATGCCTAATCAAGTAGCTGATGCTTTAAAGATAAAGAATGAGCCACTCACTAAAGGAGTCATGCAACTAGATGGCAAAGCAATACAAATAATAGGGAGAATTAAACAACTCCCATTGCAATTATATACTTGTCCCAATATAATTGTCAATCAAGATGTAGTAGTCATAGATATACCTCATATTTTTGGTTTATTTTTATCAAGAGACTTTATAGCCAAGATAGGAGGATATATGTCACTTGATTGGTCTCATCTCATCCTAAGAACCAAATATGGTTCAAAGATGAAAATATTATCTGAGCCATTATATAAGGATCACATCACCAATGAACCAACATCAAAATTAGAGGAATCTCATGCTATGTTGAGCAAAGAAGAAAGGGTTTTTGTTGAGAAGTTAGATGACTGGACAGAACATGATCAAGAAGAAGAAAATAATCATTTGTTTGCTTTAATGCAAAATGATCCATATAGAAATTATGACTCTACTGGTCTAGACAATTATGTCATATTTGATGAAGATCATGAAATCCCAAATGTTTTGAGGGAAGAAATGCCAAAAGACACCACTTCTATCAATCCTCAGGTCTCTCAACATGAATTCCATATTCTGAGTGGAAAGTCACAAGCTTATGTCTTAATCTTTGATGAGGAAGAGATAATTTCTGATTTTCTTCTCACTTTGGAAGATGATATGGAGGAGCATGGACACTTCCTTGATCATGATTTGAATGACTTATTTGAATTCATTGGGGTAGGTTATAATATTCTTTAAGGAGGTTGTGAGCTGGTTGTGAATGGACAAGACAGTATTGAAACCCAAATAAATATGCAAAATTACTGCAAACTTTCATAATTATCCTTTCAAGAGGTTGGTGATTTTGAAGTCATTAAAGAGGATGATCATGTAATAGAACCCAAGTTTGAGGCAAAATGAGATAAGCCAATAAATGATATATATCAAAGGGTTTTTGTTAATGAGCAAATAGCCATTGATTTCTTGATAAGACATGCCGGTATCAAGAACCAACATTCGATAAGTTTTCAAGAATGAGAAGAGTATGTATATGTTAAAAGCATGTTTGAGTCTGATTCACTCGAATGCAATCCAATCACGGTGACATACAAGGAGAGAAATTCAATAGATCTACATCCCATTTGACCACTTATCCAACAACATAAGTTGTCTCGTCATGAAGGAGACTTTATAAATTCTTCTTTTGATCCAGGAGGGAGGCAAAGATACTTGGCTAATGTATTATAGTTAGATAGTTTCCCCTTTCTGTGTTGCTTTGTTTTCCATTTTGTTTTCCCACTTTTATTTTAAATAAGTGTTCTTTGAACACGTAGCCATAGCTCAAAAAAAAAATTCAAAATTCTCGACACATTAAATATCTCTCAAATCTTTAAATTCCCTAAGGTACCTTGCGCGGCCACTTGCACAACGTGTCTATCTCACTGTCCCATGAAGATTTAGTAAGATTTGATAATGGTTATCCAAGTTTAATGCCATTTTGAGACCTGATAGGTCAATAAATACTTCATAACAATAGTTAAAGCTTACAAGCCTCAAACATTCCTGTGTCTACAAAACATTTCTTGCTACTTGCATTTTCAGTTTCTAGTAAACCTGCTTAAAGTGAAAGTGTCTTTTTTGTTGCAAAAGCTTCATACCTGCTATCATAGATCACTATTTTCAAGAATAGATATAGAATGGAAGGAGCATAGTATTTACAAAAAGGGTCTGGGATTTATGAATCCATTGACAAGTTTCTTACAAGCAAATCATATGCTTCAGCCCCTACTCAACCATTAAAAACTTACCCACGGACTAGAGCCCCAAAATTTGGTCATGCAAATGACCCAACAAAGGTAAAATATTTTTTAGATGGGATCATGGACCCAATTCTTCAAAGAAATAGTAGCAAAACTCTCAGAGAAGGGGCACATCAATGGTGTCTTCAAAGGGCCAAAGTGGGATAATATAGGACTTTTGAAATAAGGATATGGACTTCACAACTGGCACAATTCATTGTCCCAGGTGTACATCCATGCCCTGACTTGGTCGAAAGATGCACTGAATTGTTACATGTACCCTCAAATACCATACAACAAGGTCCATTCACAGTGCAGATTACACTGAAGGCTATTAGGGAAATGTTGGCCCTGCATCATGATAAGATAGCCACGTTTCCCACCATTGCTAAGATACAAAAAATGTGGGCAAACATCAATACTCAATTGAGGTTTTTAAGATCAAAATTGTAATTAGGTGATGATGATACTACTGTGTCGACACTGCCTACAGCAAGAGCACAATTTGCATAAGCTAGTCAAGATGCACTTTCTACGATGGCTTTCATTTTTAGAATGAAAGATGATATGATCATCTATGGAGAAAAAATGGCTATCCTCTTTAGGTTGAAAACTATCGACAAGACTCAGGAGTATAGGCTTGATTTCTCAGAGCAAATTGCATACTCAATGGTGGAACAACTTGCCCAATTCAAATCAAAAGGGGTTTTTAGGTACTCTTCTTATTTGTTTCACCTTATGTTGTATCATAACTTTGACATCTTTTCCCAACATATGTTGTTTCTACTCGTTTTCACTTTTTTACATTCAGAAGAAGAAAGAAACTAAAGTTAAATGGTCAAGGGTTTGTACGTACCCAGATGAAGTTGTGCACTGTATCTAGACGATTGAAGAAGCTCCTCTTTGGCTATGGAGGATGACACCTGTAGATAAGAAAGACTTAAACAAAAAAAATGTTAGATAGATATATGGTGGACTGCCAAGCAAAGCTCGGTCCCAGAAGTGCAAAGACTTCCTTGAGGGATGACAGTCCACTAATTGATAAAAAGAGTGTCAGATAAAGAGAAATAATGAAAGACTAAGCAAAAGAAATAGAGATAATGTGTTCCTATATTCTACTATAAGTCTTCCACAGTCACCAATGTCGGTAGTCCTGCCAGTGTCGATTGGTCAATTTTGCCGACATCGGTTAGTCTATCGATGTCAGTAGGGGAAATGGTCGATGTCAGTCAGGGCAATGGCCTTGGATAGGTTTTGGATGGGTTTTATGGTCGACATAGGGGTTTGGAAGGTCTGTAGGAGTTTGGAGGTCTGTGCAAGATTGCAGGGAAGTCAATAGAGTCTTAAGAGGGAGAAGGGGTAGAGGATAGGTTGTCAAAAGGGGTAAGGATAAGCGAAAGGCTTTTCAGCCTCTCCAGGAAGAAAGCCGGGTCTGGTCTAGTCTATAGTACTTAGAAATAGCAAAATAGAGACTAGTTACCAATGCTTTTCAAAACACTAAAACAAAAGGACAAAAGAAACACTTAGCTCTTGTGAGATGAAGAACCAAGGTGTTGGACGCTTGTGCCTGTTACAGTTGATGGTGAGATCCCCATGCAATGCTCCAATCTGATCTAAAGTCACTTGAGCAGAGTCTCTATAGCTAGGAGAGTGTTGATAGAATGTTGATGCCTGCAAAGAGTTGAGGAGCAAGAGAATTCGGATCCTGGAAGCAAGAGAATTTGCATTCGCCTGCAGTCGAGGTCAGAATTTGGTCTTAAGAAACTGACATCGGTGATACTGCCGGCATTGGTCGAATGTCAATCAATGTCAGCGGCTAGAGAATGGGTAAAAAGGCTATTGTTAGCCTTTTTCCCATTCTTCCATCTGCCAAGTTCGGTTGTCATTGTTAAACGGTCCAAAGGTGGGTTTAATAGGTGCGAGAATTAGTGGGAGAGTTGAAATAGGGCTTAGGTAATTATGATTAGTCATAGGGTGATAAATGGCCTAAGAGCTAAGAATCCAAGGTGAGTTGTCTAAAGGGGTTGATTAATTTAAAATAGATAATTTATTTTAAATTAATAAAGTGTGGGTTAGGAGATGTTGGACCAAGGGGGGTCGACATAATTTAGGTGTCTACATTTGCCTCTTTTTGTCTTGTTGGTTATTCTTGACGAACTGCAAGACAAAAACAAGAGTAAGTTGCCCCAAGTATGGGATAAGGTCATTTTTGTCCTATTGGTTCTTCTGATGAACTGCAAGACAAAAATAGGAGTTGGTTTCCCCAGGTATGGGATGAGGTGTAGGTTACCCTAGATAAAGGATGAGGTATTCCCCCTCAAAGCAGGAGTCGAGGGAAGGTAACCTGATATCAAATGCCAATTTGATAGATAGTGGATGGGTATGGTGAAGGTTGAGTGTGAATGCTACAAAAGTTGAGATTGCATGCATACCAGTTCATGTGATAGATAGGTCAAATTGTCGCAGTCAAAGGTCGAGGAGTGACAAAATCAAAATAACCTATCCCCAACATTTAGTCATAGCTAATTGGGTTAAACGATCAAAGTTGTAGCTCCAATGGTCATCATGTTCCAAGTATCCCAGGCTCAGGAAGTGCTCCTAGAAAACATGAAAATGTCACAAATATTGAGGATCAACTGGAGTGCGATCCGATAACACGTGTGAGGGTCATAATATGGGTTGTGTATAATTTGCTAACTATTCGTGAGGTAGCATACATGCAATCAAAACAACCAAGGCAGAGTTGTCTCAGAAGTGGTCATGGTCTGAGGAGATAGTCATGATCTCTAAGGTCATTGGTCGAGTTGGGTTGAGTCATGGTATGATCTCAAGTGGCGGGTGTTGTGGATGGGGAGATGTATGTGATCTCTAATGTGCCCTATGAGAAATCTAAGGTGACTTCTGTAGTGTCAGGGCTGGTTGTTTGGTCATGAGTTTGGGTTGGTATAGATAGTTGGTCCATTAGATGGATGGATGAAGGAATGGCCGAGCTAACCTCAGAAGACCCCGTGTCAACTGAGTGTTGCCTATATAGCCCCTATTTAAAGGGCCTCAGGCTGATGTAGTTCTACCAAAAGGGAGGAAGAGGGTCGAGGTTATGGACTGAGTTTTGACTAGGTTAAGTCATGGTTAAAGGTTGAAATATTTTGTCCATCAGGTAGGTGAACAAACGAATGGCCGATGTCATTAGGGAGATGAACAGGAAAATGGCCGAGCTAACCCTAGAAGACTTCGTGTCAACTGAGTGCTACCTACATAGCCCCTATTTGAAGGGCCTCAGGCCAATGTAGTTCTCCCTAAAAGGGAGGAAGGGTCAAAGATGGTTGATAATTGGTTTGGTCATGTTAATGGTTTAGCACTTCCCATATGTCTGATGGTACATGCTTGAAATGATGAGTGTATGATGATGTTACAGCCTTTTCCATATTATGTGATGGTGTATTTTGTAACATTGGTTGTGTGGTTTTTCATCCCTAGCAAGTTTCCATATTAGTGATGGATGTATGCTAAAAATGAAATGAGTATGTTTATGCTTCAGCAAGTAATGGTTTATGCTTGACATAATTTGTGTGGTCGATAGTTTCCATGTGTATTGGTTTCCATAGAAACTAGTGTGAATAGGCTATGATAACGTTAGTGGTCTGAAAAAGTTTTGGTTGGTTTGGTTTGGTTTAGAAAATGATTTGGTTGGATTTGGATTGGTTGTATGTGACCAAAGTGTGTAAGAAGTGAAAGGTGCGTTGCTCTTTCATTGACAAGGACCATAATGATAGCATAGATAGGGTTATTGCAAAAAAAAAACCCCGTTCATGCATTACGTCATTGACCATTATTTGTGTTAGAGAAGTATTCAAATCACTTGATGTTAAGTGAGCTCAAAATCCCTTGGGTATGTTGGGGTAATAGGTTTGATTATGTGAGGTATGAGGATATCTTAACCCTTTTTAGCAAGGATAACTTTGCCCCTTTTCTAGGTGACCCTGAGAACGACGATAGGCAAGTCTTTTTTTTTTTGGTAGACTGATCGATGCAGGAAGTCTACGTGGGGATGTTGTTTTGTTTTATGGTCATATGTGAAGCTGATCAATGTAAGAAGCTTCTAAGAGAGTGTTGTTTATAGAAAAAATTGGGTATAGCCATCCTTCGAGGGAGTGGTCTATATCTTTCTTTGTATTTTGAATGTCTTTGAATAGTTGTCCTTCAAGGGAGCAGTCTATCAATTACAGCAATGATGTAGTTGTCCTTCGAGGGAGTAGTCTACATTTATAGTTTTATGACCTTTGAATAGGCATCCCAATTTTATATTTTATATTTTCTTTTTTATTTTTTTTGTTTTTGACTGAACTTTTGGTCATGGACTTGACTATAGAGGTTTGGGGGTTTCCCTTTTATAAGGACAAAGCATTCATGCTTTACCAAAGGGTTGACTAATGTTTGTAGGGAAAAAGGGTTGAAAGGAATAGGAATGATGATGATGGGGGTTGCTCAAGGGACTAGCTCAAGTTAAACATCAAGCGAATGTTTACTTGATTAACAGTAGAATGGTCGTAGATGCAAGGCATTAAGGGGCTCAGGTTCTGGCCGGCCTTCAAGAGGAGATATATGATAAGTCCCTAATCCATACTTGTGTGTTATGATATAAGGTCTGAGCCAATTAGGAGCAAACATGCCTTGTTTACTTCTTTCCATATTATTCCCATGTTGGTTTTATTTGAGGACAAGATCTCCAATTTTGAAATCTCATTCTCTCAGACTTTTGTTATAGGCATGTTGGATGTGATTTTGGTAGATATGGAGATGGTTGAGGGCAGCAAGGTGACGTTCATCAAGTAACTCAAGTTGAGCCAACCGATCTTGACGAAAGTCATTGTTAGAAAGTATGTCATGCAAAGAGATGCATAGAGAAGGTATCTGTACTTCAAGAGGCAAGACAGCCTCAGTTCCATACACTAGAGAGAAAGGTGTAGCACCCGTAGGGGTTTGAATGCTAGTGCGGTAGGCCCACAACGCGAAGCAAACGTGGATGTGCCAATCCCTTCCAGTATCATTGACCACCTTCATTAGAATTTTGGTTAAGATTTTTTTTGAAGCCTCGGCCTGCCCATTTGCTTGTGGGTAGTAAGGCGAGGAGAAGCTGAGCTTGATGCCAAATGAGTCACAAAGTTTTTGGACATTTTTTTTTAAATGATTTGCCATTATCGGTGATGATTTTTTGAGGTACACCGAAACAACAGATGATATGGGTGTTGATGAAGTCAATGATTTTGTCAGCTTTAGTCGAGATGAGGTGAATAGCTTCCACCCATTTAGTGAAGTATTCAGTTACGGTGATAATGGACTGATGTCGAAGAGATGAATGAGGGTTAATCTCACTGATTAGATCTAAGCCCCACTGTGAAAAAGGCCAAAAATCCTTAGCGACTTGTAGAGCATGGCTAGGGACGTGAAGTAAGTTAGCGTTTTGTTGGCATTTGATGCAATGCCAAACATATTCGTTGTAGTCTTGGTGGAGAGTGGGCCAATAATAGCCCAGGCAAAGGATGCACTTTGCAACCGCATTACCACTAAAATGCCCTCCACAAATCCCATCATGGACTTGTTTGATAGCATGAGATGTCTCAGTGGAGGTTAGACATCAAAAAAGGAGGCCATTGAAACCTCGTTTATAGAGAAGACCCCCTAGCATAGTATATCAAGCTGTGATTTTGATAAAAGCCCGTCACACATTGCTAGAGAGATCAGGGGGGACAATAGAATAAATTAAGTAGTCCACAAGTTGTTTATACCAAACATCTTGTGGACTAGAGTCAATGGTGCTGATGAGGTTGATGTTAGTGGAGATATATGAAGGTAACACCAAATAGTATACCGTGACATAAATTCTCGAAGAAGAAGATGAGGATGGAATGTGTGAGGTGAGAGAAGTCATAGTATCAACAAACTTATTCGTAGATCGAGGAATAGTTTGCAAGAGGAAATGGTCGAAAGATTCTAGCAGGGTGTCAACAAGGTGTTTGTACCTTTGCAAAACTTCATTTTTACAAAGATAGGAGCCATTGATTTGATTGATGACTAGTTGTGAGTTGCCAAAGATGTTGATGGTCTTGACGCCTAGGAAAAGGGTGGTTTGAAGTCCCAAAATTAAGGCTTCATATTCAGCCATGTTGTTGGTACATTCAAAGTCAAGTTTGAAGGATAGGGGCATGGGCTCACCCTCGTGAGGGATGAGAATGACCCCCGCACCCCCACCGTGTTGACATTTAGACCCGTCAAAGAACATTGTCATTTGATAGAAGATATCATCGGTGGATAACGTGGCGATGGATTCGTTAAGGAATTCGTAGTGAGAAGGTTGGTTGTCAGGTAGAGGGGCATCTGCTAATTGGTCAGTGATTGTTTGCCCTTTTATAGATTTTTGTTGGATGAATTCCAAGTCAAACTCAGCAAGAAGCATGAGCCAACGAGCCATACGTTGATTTTGGTATGGTTTGGAATGCATGTATTTTAGAGGGTCAGTATGGGTGATGACATAAGTTTTGTGATTGAGAAGATAATGACAGAGTTTGGTAGTGGCAAAGACTAATGCCAAGCAAAGTTTTTCAGTATGAGTATACCAAGTTTCATAGTCAATGAGCGTTTGGATTATATAATAAACCGCTTGCTCACGATGTTGTTCATCTCGGTGTGCGATCATGGCACCTAAAGAATGATTTGTTGCTAAAATGTAAAGATAGAAAGGTTGACCTTCTTTTGGTGGAATAAGGACTGGTGGAGAGACAAGATAATGTTTAAGAGCCTCAAAAGCCTCTTGACAGTTCTTATCCCAATTAAAGGAGACGTCCTTCTTGAGGAGGTGATGAAAGGGTTGACATCGGTCGGAAAGTTGTGAGATGAAGCGATGAATAGATTGAAGCTTCCCTTGTAGGCTGCGAAGTTGCTTTAGATTGGTAGGTGGCAGCATCTCGAGTATAGCTCTTATCTTAGCGGGATCAATCTGATTGCCATGAAGAGAAATGATGAAGCCCAAAAGCTTCCCTGAGAGAACCCCAAAGACACATTTCTTGGGGTTAAGATGAACATTGTATTGGAGGAGGTGAGTGAAGATGATTTTGAGAATGGTTAAATGGTCACGGTGGAGTTTAGATTTGCCTAGAAGGTCATCCACATAGTCCTCCATGATTTTGTGGAGGAGATCATGAAAGATGTAGGTCATGGCGCATTGATATGTGGCGCCTACATTTTTTAAGCCAAAAGGCATGACCCTATAGCAAAAATTCCCCCATGGAGTGATGAAGGTGGTCTTGTGTTGATCTTTTGGCACAATCAAGATTTGGTTATATCTTGAAAACCCATCCATGAGTGATAGCATTTCATGACCGGCCATAAGATCAACAAGTTGGTCGATGTTGGGTAGAGAAAAATCATCCTTTGGGTAAGCCAGGCTAAGGTCATGATAGTCAGTACAGATTCAGATCCCCCCAATTTCTTTGGTGACAGGGATGATGTTTGACACCCATTGTGGATAATCAATGGGTTAGATAAAGGAGATAGAGAGAAGATGTTGAAGCTCCTCTTTGACAAGGAGGGTGACACGAGGATGCATCTTACAAAGCTTTTGTCTGATAGGCTTAGCCTCTGGGTTTGTGATGATGTTATGGATGACGATGTTAGGGTCGATGCCAGGCATATCACTATAGGTCCAAGCAAAGGCTTTTCTATGATCTGAAAGGAATTTGGTATAGTCAATTTGTTCCTAGGTATCCAAAGATTGACCAATCTTTAAAACATGAGGAACATCAGAAGATGGAAGGTTAATGTCAATGGTTGATTCATTTAACATAACCTATGTTTCCAAAGGAAGGGATCGTTGGATGAAAGAGTTGTCTACACCCATGTAGGTGAAAATGGCATCATCGTCTACGCATTGGACAGTGTTGATGGTAGCAGATTCATCGTCTATCATGTTTGGATAAATGAGAGGGAGAGACCTAGATACCCCACCTAGTTGATAGGTTAGGGTTTCCAAGTGAATGGCATTTATGCAAAAAAAACTAGAAGGGATGGAAACCACCGACTCTGTAAGTGAAGATGGGGGAATAGGCGAGTTTTGAGGTGATTGGTCTATGATAGGTTTGGGGCGAGGGTTTTTATAAGTTTTGGTAGGTTATTCAAAACCCAGGCCATGTCGCTTCTTGGCATTCTTTATGGCCTCATCATTTGGTGGTTCGACGGGCTGGTGGGAGCCTTGTTCATAGCGCCCAAAGCCAAATCCCTTCCATGCACACATATAAAGATAGGTATGAGAAAAGTTTGGCTTGCCAAGAAAAGAGAAGTCAGACGTAAATGGTTGGGGTGATGAAAGAGGATTCCCATCAGTGGGAGCTCGATCTAGCCCTCCATAGATGAGATTTGTTTGAAGATTGGGAGGACTATATGGAATGATCATTCCGATGTGAGGGTCATAGCTAGGATTGTGATGAAGTTTTCCATACTCTTGAGGAGTCTGGAACATGTCCAAGGTGAGTAAACAATACTCCCCAAGTGAAATATGTTGGAAGGTATCTTCCATAGGGTCTTTTGTTGTCACTTGAGGAGGTGGTGTAGGTGTAACCACCATTTGCGTACTTGTTGAAGCTTTCACAGGTGGAGGCAGTGTTTGGGTTGGTGTCTTGAAAGGAATGTGAACATCGTTGGGTTGATAAGTTGTGTTGCATGTTTTGAAAGGGGAGGGGTCTATGGGAATGACATGGACTTGACCTTTGTGTTCAAATTTGACACAATGGTGTAATGTAGAAGGGACACAGGCCATGGCATGGATCCAAGGTCGTCCTAATAATATGTTGTATTGGAACTCTCCCTCGATGATGTAGAAGAGCTATGGGATTGTTCGTGGGCCAACATGAATATGTAAGATGACGGTGCCAATGGTAGTGGTGGTGGAGTCATTAAAAGATCAAAGAATTGCGTCAATTTTAGAGATACAATTCTTTGGGAGGGCTAATTGGTCATAGGCATGGGTGGAAATGATATTGATGCTGGCGCCCCCATCAATCATAACTCACTTAATGTGAGTTAGATCAACGTAGGCTGTGATGAAAAGGGCAGCATCCTGATCTTCTAAGTTGGAGGTAGGAATTTCAAAATCACTAAAGGTAATAGAGGCGATAGTGGGTAATGATTGGACTAAGGCAGCTAGTGGTTGGGGGTCCTCGGGTTGGACCTCCACTGCTTGTAAATCTTTGATTAAAGCTTGATGATGTTGTGGAGAGCTTTGAATGAGGTCATATAAAGTCATCTTCATAGGAGTTTGGTGAAGTTGTTTCACCATAGAATCACGGATTGCCTCTGAAGAAGTGGGTTGGGATGTATCCAAGATAGAAATCTTGGGTTTGGGTGGTTGAGCAGGTTTGAAAAATGGGTAGGTCCAAGGAATAACAACTTTCTCTTTTGCTTTATCCTTTAAAGTTTGTGACCTAGTAGCCACATTGATGGTGTTAATCTCAAATAAAGGGGGTGAAGGAGGTAAAGGGACCATAGTCTGATGATGGGAGCTCGATGAAGGTGGAGAGGTTGGGAGACATTAGACGGTGTTGGAGATTTGTTGACAGTATCCTCAATAAGAAGGGTGTCTTTCTCTAAGTATTGGCAAATGACAACCTTGAGGGCACAACAATTCTCGGTATCATGTCCCGGTGAGCGATGATATAGGCAGATTTTAGTGTCATCGAACCAAGACGGTTTTGGTCCGAGAGGTTGAAATGGTTTAATAGGTGGAAGAGTGATGTTAGAAGTTTGCAAAATTCGGTGTAGTATCAAAGCATATGAACCCACTAATGGGTCTGTGCTTGTTGATGCGCTAGGTGTTGATGAATTTTGTTTGGGAGTTGTTGAGGGAGATTTATGTACCACCTTTTGGGTTGGTGGTGTGGCCACTCGTGTAGATGACACTTTCTTTGTGAGGGGCGCTGAATTTTTCAAAGGAGGTATGTTTTTGGTGGGTAAAGGGAGTAATGGAGGCAACTTGTTTTTGTTAGGTGTGGGAGTAGGGAGCACTCCTATTAAGGTAGAAGGATGTGGGCCCAAAATGGAGGGCAATGATGATGGTGGAGGAGGAGTTCTCTGACGTGTTTTAGTAGCCTTCTTTATTTTGGTGTGAGGACTACTATTATGGGGGGCAAGATTCACATCTACCTTAACTTGTGGGTGAGTGAGGTTAGATATGGGGTGAACACCGAGAGATTTAACCGGTGTTAGTATGGTGTATTTTTGTGAGGGTTTAGGTTCAGATGCGAACGGTTGAGCTTCTGAATATTTGGAAGTAGAAGCCTACTCCTCATTGGAGACTTTGGGAGATTTTGTCAAAGGAGGGTCATTAGTACGAGATGAAGTGGGATGTGTAAGATAAGGAGCTTTAAGTCGATCCCACAATGCCTCATGTTCTAAGTTTCTCAAATGGATAAATCCTAAGTTTTCAACTAGTCGAGAGAATGGTTTAGAAGTTGTTGTGTGAGGCTTTATAATTGGTTTTTTAGAAGATTTGGGTGGTCGTGAGAGTGGGAATGTGTTAGATGTGACAATCTCGGGCCAAAGACGTGAGAGAGCTATTACTAGATCATCTTCAGTCGAAGTAGGTGAAGAGATAAGTTCCTCTCTTGGTGGAGAAAGAATTGGAGAATGTGACTCCTCAAGAGGATAGAGGGTAGGGATGATTGTACCTTCTACTTGCAGTTGAAGAGTAGGAAATGTATGGTCCTCCATTGGTAGTAGGAAGGATGAAGGTGGGGCTAGTGGCATTGGTATGGTCAAAGCATCTTCCAATATAAGAGAGGTTGATGGAGAACTAATAAGAGAAGAAGGTTCTTCCACCTTTGGAGGAGAAATAGGAGAAGAAGGCTCTTCTACCTGTAATGGACAAATAAGAGAAGAAGGTTCTTCTACCTATGATGGACAAATAGGTTGACTAACCTCTTCAGACTATGGGAGAGGTTAGTTAGGCATAAAAGGAGAGACCGTGTTGACCGTGCGTATATTACGCTCTTGGGAGTCATCGGCTATGGTCTGAATATTATTTTGACTAGGGGAATGGTTAGGGAAAGGTTGTCTAAAGATGTCTATGTTTTGGTTAGGTGGCACGTTTGGGTTATCCAAGACAAGATCACCTTTATCTAGCATATCTTGGATAATGTTCTTGAAGGTTTTACAATTGTCTGTGTCATGGCCTTTGACACGGTGATAATTACAGAAGTCATTCTCCCTATACCATGCAGGGATGGCACGTGAGGGATCAAATTGAGGTGGTGGTCAAATTTGGGGGAGGTTGAGGACTCCCTGTTTGACTAGTCTATCCAACACGGATGTGTATGATTCTCCTATTGGAGTATATTGATGTTGTACATATCATTGTTGGAATTGTCATGTGATGTATTCTAATGTTGAAGGTTGAGGTTGGTTGGTTGTTGTCAAAGATGATGGTCTAAGTACCACAGCATTTGTTGATCCTTTGGACTTGGGATTGGAAGAAGAAGATTTGGATGAAGGGTCATTTGATTTTGCATTAGTATTTTTACTACGTAGTTTGACTTTATTTTCTTCGATAGCATGGAGTTCAAGCTTCCTAGCCATGGTGAAAGCTTCGTCAAAAGTGCAGAATGTTTGGACCCGCAAAGTAGATGAGATGTGTTTGGCACACGCTTGTGAAAAGAGCTCAATGAGCTCAGGTTGAGGTAAAGAAAAAGAGAGTTGGCTGATTAAGTCTCTCCAATGGGCAATGAAATCAGCTATTGATTCATCGTCAAATTGTCTGATGGAGTATAGGTCCGTGATGGAGACCTTTTTGGTGATGTTGATCGAAAAGTGGTCAAGGAAAAGTTGAGCTAGTTGAGTGAATGTAAATAGGGAGTGACTGATAATAGAACTATACCAATGAAGGGCAGCACCAGAAAGTGACATGGGAAATGTGCGTAGTAATAACACATCATCATGTGCTATAAGGTAACAAGCATTTCTAAATGCTCATAGATGTTGTTGTGGGTCCTCTTTACTCTGAAAGCGAGTAAACTTGGGAAGTTCCCACTGATTAGGATATGGTCAGATTGGGACTGAAGGATGAATAGGTTCATTATAGATTTGTTCATATGAGAGAACATTTCTTGAACCCAAAACAAATGTCTCAAGATTAGACACCTTATCCATCAACATCTTGATTAAATCAGTTGATGGATTTGCAAGTGGGGCGGCCCCTAGGTTGTAAGGCATTTGGAAGGTGTTAGGAGGGGCGTAAGACATAGTTGGTTGTGCTTGTAGAGGTGCAACATATTGGTAACTAGTCATAGGGACTGATGTTGAAGTCAAGGGTGGTTGTGTCATGAAGCTAGAGGGCACAACTTGACTTGATGTCACCAAAGGTGGTTGGATGGTGGCAACATTAGTTGAAGGATAAGTAGTCACTCTTGTATTTATGGGTTCAAGAGTAGGTGGGATGGAGACAATTAAGTTTTGGAATGGTGTAGAACTTTGTTGAATGGTTTGTGGTTGAGGGGGTACAGAAACCCCAATGGATGCAGGGCTAGAAATAGAAGGAGAGGCCACACTTTGAAGATTGGTCATGGTCGGGTTGTTAGTTGAGGCAATGGCCTGGGTGACCATGGGTTGGGTCATGGAGGCTTTTGATATGATTTTCGTTTCAACTAAGGAAGTTGGCATCCCATAAACAGGGTTGCCCAAAGAGTCTCGTGTTTGACTTCTCACGAGATAGTGCTGAAGAGCCTTGACATTGAGGTTAAGGAACCTTTCAAAGTCTTGGTCCCCTTTGGGAACAATAAGGGGTTGAGTTGGGATTGGTTGGATAGGAGTATGTTCAGTTTCTGAATTATACTCTATTTGGGGACTTGATATAGAAGGCGAAGGCGAGAGTGGTTGTTGCCTTGCGTGGTCAACAAGAGTTTTGGTTTGATTACATGTCAAAACCATCCAAAGAAAAATAGATTCAGGTTCTAAAAATTGTATGTTTCAGCCTTAGAAAACCAGAATGTGTTTTTAACAGCAAAAAGGTCAGGTTTTTAGCTTGCTCTTTGAGAAGAAAGATTTTTGACAGTGACCAATGTCGGTAGAAAAACTGATGTCAGTGAATAAATTTGCCGATGTCGGTCAGATAACTGATGTCTGTGAAGATCAATTGCCAACGTCGATGGAAAAATTGATGTCGGTTACTGTGTATTTCTAGAAACTCAAAAAATTGAAAGTTTTTGGAAGAAAGAAGAAAGTCTGAGTTGTTTTTGAAGCTCAGAATAATTTGTCCTTACCAGCTCAAAAAACTAGATAAAAATAGAAAAGTAGATGAAGGCAAGCAACCTCTAAACATTAAATTCCTAAGAATAAATTTTAGAGTCGTGTTGGCTTATGCCTTAAAATAATATGTTTGGGAAGTTGGGCTTTTAGAATGGGTCCTAAAAGAGGCCGTCTAAGGTTGGTTTTGGGTTGGGTTTTGGTGCTCAAAATCTGTATTAGGCTCCATATGTGGCCTGGTGCTAAGAGCTTGCTCCCCTCCCTTCACGAGCCCAAAGACAAGCTAGGTCGCTTAGCCAGTATATACTTCCCCTAGAGTTTATACTCTGCCAGATAACAGAGTGGGTTCTCCCCTTGGTAGTGAAGTCCAAGTGGGATTGCCAGGAAGGGTAAGGTATCTGCTAGGTGATGAAATCCTAGTCGGACCTTGTCTCATGTATGTTTAGATGTTTGATTTTGTGAATGTGGTCTAGATGTATAACATATGTGCACTACGATTTATTCATAATGCATTTTTAATTACTAAGTGTGAGAGCTAAGTATGCATTTAAGCAGGAATGAAATGCAGTAGATTTTAGCTCAAATTGAAATGTTTTTGTTTGGATGTAGATAATTAGGAAAAGGTTAAGAGCATGAATTTCACTACTCTAAGATGCAAAAAAGAAGTGACAAGAAGAAAAAGTTCTTTTTAACTTGTGCTAATGGTGTCTTTTCGAAAGAAAAAGATAGGAGGAAGGATGCAAGAAGAAATATAATGCACCTATATGAATGTTTGCTTTATAAGAAATGAACCCAAGGAAAACTCCAGGGTCCCACCGAGTATGCTAGAATGTTTCTACTCATTTTTGCTTTTTTACATTGAGAAGAAAGAAACTAAAGTTAAATGTTCAAGGGTTTGTATGTACCCGGATGAAGTTGTGCACCGTATCTAGACGATTGAAGGAGCTCCTCTTTGGCTGTGGAGGACGACACCTGTAGATAAGAAATACTTAAACAAAGAAAATGTTAGATAGATATATGATGGACTGCCAAGCAAAGCTCAGTCCCAGAAGTGCAAAGACTTCCTTGAGGGATGACAGTCCACTAATTGATAAAAATAGTGTCAGATAAAGAGAAATAATGAAAGACTAAGCAAAATAAATAGAGATAATGCGTATCTATATTCTGTTGTAAGTCTTTCACAGTCACCGATGTCGGTAGTCCTATCGGCATCGGTTGGTCAATTTTGTCAACGTCGGTTAATCTATCGACGTTGGTAGGGGAAATGGTCGATGTCGGTCAGGGCAATGGCCTTGGACAGGTTTTGGACGGGTTTTATGGTCGACAGAGGGGTTTAGAATGTCTGTAAGAGTTTGGAGGTCCGTGCAAGATTGCAGGGAAGTCAATAGAGTCTTAAGAGGGACAAGGGGTAGAGGATAGGTTGTCAAAAGTGGTAAGGATAAGCGGAAGGCTTTTCAGCCTCTCCAAGAAGAAATCTGGGTCTGGTCTGGTCTACAGTACTTAGAAATAGCAAAATAGAGACTAGTTACCAATGCTTTTCAAAACACTGAAACAAAAGGACAAAATAAACACTTAGCTCTTGTGAGATGAAGAACCAAGGTGTTGGATGCTTGTACCTATTACATTTGATGGTGAGATCCCCGTGCAATGCTCCAATCTGATCTAAAGTCACTTGAGCAGAGTCTCTACAGCTAGGAGAGTGTTGATAGAATGTTGATGCTTGCAAAGAGTTGAGGAGCAAGAGAATTCAGATCCTAGGAGCAAGAGAATTCACATTCACCTGCAGTCGAGGTTAGAATTTGGTTTTAAGCAACCGACATCAGTGATACCACTAGCGTCGGTCGAATGTCGACTGACGTCGGCGGCTAGAGAATGGGTAAAAAGGCTATTTTTAGCCTTTTGCCCATTCTTCCATCTGCCAAGTTTGGTTGTCATTGTTAAATGGTCCAAAGGTGGTTTAATAGGTGCGAGAATTAGTGGGAGAGTTGAAATAGGGCTTAGGTAAGTATGATTAGTCATAGGGTGATAAATGGCCTAAGAGCTAAGAATCCAAGGTGAGGTGTCTAAAGGGGATGATTAATTTAAAATAGATAATTTATTTTAAATTAATAGAGTGTGGGTTAGGAGATGTTGGACCAAGGGGGGGTCGACATAATTTAGGTGTCTACATTTGCCCCTTTTTGTCTTGTTGGTTGTTCTTGACGAACTGCAAGACAAAAACAAGAGTAAGTTGCCCCAGGTATGGGATAAGGTCATTTTTGTCCTGTTGGTTGTTCTGATGAACTGCAAGACAAAAATAGGAGTTGGTTGCCCCAGGTATGGGATGAGGTGTAGGTTACCTCAAATAAAAGATGAGGTATTACCTAAGCCCTATTTTAACTCTCCCACTAATTCTTGCACCTATTAAACCCACCTTTGGACCGTTTAACAACGACAACCAAACTTGGCAGATGGAAGAATAGGCAAAAAGCTAAAAATAGCATTTTTACCCATTCTCTAGCCACTGACGTCGGTCAAAATTCAATTGACGCCAATGGTATCATCGACGTCGGTTGCTTAAAACCAAATTCAGATCTTGAGAGCAAGATAATTCACATTCGCCTGCAATCGAGGTTGAAATTTAGGTGTCTACATATGCATCTTAATATGTATGACCCAAGTTTCAGTCTACAAAGGACCACTCCTGTGTCTACATGGACACATACTTTGTCAAAAACTAGCAACCCATATGAGTTATGGAAACTTTTTGTTTCCCCTACTTTTTGTCATTTGAGTCCAAAACTAGTTATAAATAGACTGTTTCCAAGTGTATCAAATCTTATGGCCAATTGCCCTATCCCTTGTGATTTATTTTTTGGATCCCACCATACAATTATTAGAGTCCATGGTTTTTGTGGGGAACCAATAATGCTACCTAAGATTTTGACTCTTAGGTTAGCATTATTAGAGGTCACCAAGTAGGTGTCAGTGGTAGATAATGAATATGGCTCTAGGAAGAAGAAGAGGAAAATGTATGATATCCCATGGATGGCAAACAACATGGTACTAAAAGCCAAAGATGCTGAGATTGTTTTGCTTAGAAATTTATCCTTCCTGAGTTTCCTTCTAATTGAAGATAAATGGGTATATGACCCAAATGGTTTCATAGCTTCATGGATTAGGACTAATAGGGTTGCTACCAAAATTGCACATGAGGGCCACCCCTTTTAGAAACATAGAAAAAATCCTAGAGAAGATATTCCTAGGTTTTATGTTGAATTGACGGATTTGCCCCTTCAACAAAACAGACCATGGGAAACTTTTTATTTTAAGCAAAGGGATTTCAATCCTAAAATCAGAATGACTTCTAGTTTAAGAAGGGAACTGAAGAATAAAGACTAGGATGCTAAGAAAATTGAAGACTATTGGAAATATAGGCAACAAATTTGTTAGACAACTCACTCTTTTAGGAATGTGTACTCGGATGAGAAATGGGAGGAACTCTGGGATGAGTGCCATTTATCCCCTGTATCTAGCTCTGACATAAGCAATTTTCTACCACAGGGTGTAGAACCAAAAGCCAGAGCAGGATCCAGCCAAGAATCATAGGCCCAAGGGTAAATTGTAGCTTCAGTTGCTGTAACAGTTTGGCCCCAATCTCTTAGTGTCATGGAAAAATAAAAGAGTGTGGTATCTTCACCACCAAAAGCTTCCCCATCAACATCAGTCCTTGAAGTTCCCAATTTTACTCAAGCAACACTAACAACAGTGGTAGATGTTGAAGAAAAAGAAACACTGCCAGAAGAAGAAACACCAAGGAAACATAAAAGGCTGAGGTTTCAACTTGAGTCAGAGAAGAGGGCAGAACCCTCATAACAAAAACTATAGATTACCTTAGTGGCCCCTCAATTAAGTATTTTTTCTCCTTCTTCTTCTCAATCTCTCTCTTCCCATCTAGGTATGATGATTCCATCTTGCCTAATGACATCTCCTGCCACCTCTGTTTCTCCCATTTCTCAATTTGCCCCATCTTTCCCAACTCAAGCTATATCATTGCCTCACTTTTCTCCCTCTGTAGCCAAGAAAATACCTCCTCAGATTGCCCATAGCCAACAATTGGCTATTCCATATGGCATGCCACAAGGTCATCCTTTTACGGGTGGGCACATTGCCTCTCCTTCTACCTTCCAAACTCAAGTAGACGCTGCTAGGAAGGCGAGGGAAACCCAAAGAGAGAAAAAGAGGATTAAAGATAATAAAGCCTTGGATACACCACATTTGAGGTCACAATTTGACCCCATTCAGTAGCAACTGATAGTGACTCATTTGTCACCAACTATAATCAAGCCAAGTGAGTAGATGCAGCCAAAAGACTACACGATGAATGTAGTGGCCATCGACATGTCCCTATTCAGACCACAACACAAAATTGAGATGCTAACTGAATCAACTTTTATAGTTGCTAAAGATTACTTGAAAATATCAAGGAATCTATAGAAGATGGAGGCTGATATAGCCAAAGAGAAGGAAAACTATAGCAGTTTGACCATAGAAATCAATACAAAAGGATAATGAAATAGAGAGTCTAAATAAATAATTGTAAGATACTATTTCTCTTCAGACTCACCAGGTGATCTAGGCCCAAAATGATTCCTTAAAAATAGGGCTAATGTAGGTAAAAGATGCAGTGACAACCCTAAGGTGAGAAATAGTAGCATTAAAAGAAAAATGTGAGGAAAGCCTGCTATAGGTTACTCAATTGCAACAGAAGCTGCTGCATGAATAGAATACTACCGCAGCTATACAAGCCTAATTTCAAGCTGAGCGACAAAGGGTAGAGAAATTGACACTTGAGCTGGCCAATAGGCCAAAGAATGTAGGGGTGTTAAATTTGGTGAATGAGCTTTATGAATCAATGTGGAAAAGAATCTCTGTAGAGATTATTCAACTCAAACCTTCTCTCACCTTTCTGCTAAATGCATAGAAATTGTGCGAAAAGGTGGAGAACTTAGTTGAAGACACTCTGGCTACTATTTCTAGGAGAGTATTGGACTCTAAAACACTGCTGTAAAAGCTCTATGATGCAACTGATGGAACATTGTTAGTAGTAGGAATTAATGACAGAATGGTTGCTACTAAATGCGTGAATGAGGTTCTCAATTGCAATTCCACAGCAATCAATTGCAGAGAGCTTCTCAATGTAATGAAAGGACTCAGTGAAATGAAACAACACATTGAAGACCTAGTGTATTTAGGTCTTCCTTCTCTATTTATTGATGACAACACTATGCTAATGATTGATGAAATTAAACTTTTGTTGTTGGCCAAGCAGAATGATCAGGTAGTTTTTCAAGATTTAAGGGATGATTCATCAGTACCTGAAGTAGAAGTTGTTTTGATTCATGTTTCCCATCTTGAATTTAAATTGAAGGCTACAATTCAGATTTTGTAGAATTTTTCACACAAGGATATTATCAACCTTAATTTAGCCTTTAACAAATTGTAAAATAAGTAGGGGATATCTGATGATGAGTGGTCTACCTATCAAACAACTTTACTGAAGCTGTGATTTTTTTTATCATTTTGATCATGCGGGAGTTGGAGATTCTTTTTTAGTAGGCTCAAAAGTCCTTGGGGTCACCAATAACTATAGAGTAAAAAATACTCTACGTTTCATTTTGATTTTCAATCACACAATCTAGATTTTGTCCCTGAATACTTTGGTTCGAGACAGTGCATTTTTGACTCAGAGCGCAGGCTCAAATTTCATTTTTCCTCAATTTTGTCTAAGTGTTGAAATCGAGCAAAATCTGCCAAGTGTCATTAGCTGAGGCACTTTTCATAATTTTAGTAAGTACTGTGGAATGTGCCATGTGTCCCATAGTAACTCAGTAGAGCACAACAAGTGTCAGCATCCACGTTTCATGTGAGCATCCGCATTTCAAATTTATTTTGAGCGAAAGGTTTCAACAAGTTAATTATCAAGATCTTGTGGAAGGCACCAAGTGGCAACTATGGAAGACTTCAACATGCTTTTATAAAAGCAACAGAAGGTGCCAAGTATCCCTAGTTGAAGAGAATGGAAGCCACCACATGTCAACTTTTGAATTATCTTCACTTTGTTTCATTGATAAGTAGAGACTGTGGTGGGTCCTGGGTTTTTGTTTTGAGGCAAGCGGAAGCTGACAAGTGTCACCATCCATGTAAGTACAAAATGAGGCATGATTGCTTCTATAGTATAGATAGGTAAATGCAGAGATGGACATGTGTCACCTTCCACAAGTTCCTCAAATGGTAGCTAAAGGCAACGGAGATCACCACATGTCCTTTGTCAAGAATAAGTGGAAAGCGCCACATGTCCCTATTCCCTTTTTGAATTTTCTCAGGCGAGAAGTGCTTTGGGTCCCATTTTCTATAGAAGTTGTTTAAGTTTTTGGAGAAGCAGATGGTGACAGATGTCAAGGGAAGAACACTTCTAAGCGAAGACACAGTAAGAGTATAGGTTATGTGAAAAATGTCGTCTGTATTTAGTAAATGTTGTGAAATATGCGAAGTGTCATTTTTTGGTGCATCCTAAATAATAAGAAGGTTTTTGAGTAAAAATAAGGTAATCAACCAAGTGCCTTCTCCTTTTTGATAGAAGGAACTATCCTATGTATATTTTTCAGCCAATGAACTGAAGGAAGATGGAATGTCTCAGAATCTAAGAAATATCTTATGTTAAACACTTCTAGTTCAGTTAGAGTTCAGTTGGGGCTGTTAGATTGGGAACATGTAGACAATCTGGAGTGAATCCAATGCTATAAAGAGGGGTGTAGAGATCACCAAAAGAGGATCATATTATTGAGACAATTTTCTACGAGAGACTATTGTCAAGAGTTTTTTAGACTTTTAGAGCTGTGATCAGGAATATCATTTGCCTTTGTTTTATTTTCTTGAGTTGGAAAGTTTATGTAACTGTGCATGTTTTTGTGCCTTTTATGTGATTGGATAATTAATAAGAAGACTAAGTTATGTGCCTTTGTTGATATTTTTTGTGTCATTACAAAAGAATTCTAAGCTGTGAGCCTCTGTTTCTATTATTTTCATATTTTACATTGATCATGCCTTGTTTGCTCTTTAATGTAATTGAATCTTACATATAGTTTCACTGTGCTTAGAATTAACGATCGAATTACATTCAGGCGCATCGCCATAGTTAGATTTTCCTTCCTTACATTTGTGTTTCTTTTTAAATTCCTATCCCTTTCCTCATTATACACTTGATTAAAGAAGAGACCAACTTCTTAAAAATTTGGAGGTCATTTCAAGTTTCAAGTCCCACATTCTTGAAACTTCTCATTATTGGTGTTAGAAATAAGTGCAATTTTAACCAGCAACAGATATAAAAACTTTAATTCTCCTATGAGAGATAATGATGCCTATCAATTTTACCAAAGTAGCACTAACGACACATTTTTTAAGATTAAGCCTTACATTATACTCACATTTATTTTAAATATTTTTGTAGTACATTTGGATGTCTCTAGTCTTGTAATTTAAAAAATATCATCCATGTAATATTCAACAATATAATGCATCATGTCATGGAAAATGATATTCATTACATGTTGGTATGTAGCACTAACATTCTTGAGGCCAAATAACATCTCTTGATAGTAAAGCCTTCCCCATGGAGTGGTGAACATTATTTTATGTTGGTCTTCAGGTGATATATTGATCTAATTACATATATATAAACCATCTATAAGAGATAGCATCTCATATCCTGTCATAGAATCTATAATCATATCAATATTGGGCAAAGGAAAGTCAACATTTGGGAATGATTTATTGATATCTCTTAATATGGTACATAATTTGATTCTTTATGGTTTTTTGTTGACTAGGAATATGTTAGATATACATTATGAATAATCTATAGGAAAAATATACCCTACATCTAATATTTTTTTGAATTCTTTCTTAACAATAATGGATAGTGAGGGTGCATTTTTATTAGCTTCTACTTGATCGGGTATGCATTCAGGTGTACAACAACATGATGTACAACTAAATCAAGATCTAAGCTAGGTATATCTAAATAAGACCAATCAAAAATATCAAAAAACTCTTAAAGGATGGTAGTGAGAAGCTCATGATCCTCTTCTATGAGGGATGATCCAAGTTTGATCCATTTAAGATCGGTAGGTGTACTAATAATGACTTTGGTGGTTTCTTACATAAGACATGTGGAACCATCCTCTATAATAGTAGGAAATGTGGTACATTAGTTTCATTCTTCATCTGGTGGTTTGATTAGCTCATCAAGTTCATCCATGTAGGAAGAATATGAATATGAAAGGTATGGCAAAGGCCATGTTGCAAAGGCTTATAGGAAATATTGAACTAATTTATCAAATACTTTTTGAACCTTTGAACTAATTCTTGATTGGAATTAAAATATAAGACTAGAGGAGGCCTAATATTTATTTGAAAGAGGGTGAACTTATATGTTAAATGGTTATTGAAATAGGTTTTCACTATGGGACTCATCTTTTTTGTTACTTTTACCCTAGTTCAAAATCACCTCAAAGAGGTTTTCACTTTGGAATCTCAATGTTTGATTTTTTTTTTGTATGTGACTAAATAATTTCACCTACTTTCCAAATTAAGTAGTAGGGTCCAGTGTAATGGAAAACCCCTATTTATGATCACCAGGTGGAAAATTATCTCTAAGGCCCATGAATTCATAGTTTTCCTCATCATATTGAAAATCATCTAATGGTATGTAGGAATCTTGTTGGTCCCAATCAATTAATTAAGGATGTTGGAGGAAAAGAGGGTAGTTTGATGGCATAATGGTAATGCTATAGATGGTATTAAGGTCAAATAGGTTTGTGTTAATGAACTCATCGTAGATGCTATAGTAGGACCCTATATTTTTTTTGGAATGATTAGATCTAGATGATAAATTAGTATCATGTTCTATATTTAAAGGGTCACCTCTAGGTGATTTATATCTAATACATCAAGTTCCTTTATTCTTAGCAATGGATATTGGCTCAATAAGTCCTTGTTATTTTTACCCCAATCCTTTGCCCTTATATGCTTAATTTTCCATTATCTTGTTTGGAATAGGATACTTTGTATTTTAGTAGAAGGTGGAAAAATCATCATCGTATAAATATGAATCATCATCATCCTTGATCTTTTCTTACTCCTATGAAGTGGTTTTGATGAGATCCATGGGACCTTCCTAATGATAATTACTTTTTTTACACCATTCCATTATAGGGGTTTTAAATTTATGTTTACCATTTATTTTAGTCATCTTAGGCAACTCAGTTATATGAAAATTGCTGCCAATTTTATATTCCCCAAGGCCATTTTAATGAATGGTAAAGTGATTGGCTATTATAGTAGGTAGTGATGATGAAGTGGATAAAATATTACTTGGATCCACATAATTAGATTCAGGCAGTTGATCAACTATATCTTTATCCTTTTGGGGGACGGGATCTATGACAAAGTGATAGTTGTAACTTTCATACTCTAATTCTAGGTGTTTACAAAATTAATATGTATACAGGTCACCAAGAATGGTATAGTATAATATGGAATTAGGAAACTTGATACATTGATGGAGAGTATAATGTAAAACACATAATTCTTAAATTTTTGGTTGCCCAAGGATCAAATTAAAGGATAATTCCAAGTCAATAACATGGTGGAAAGGTGTATTGTGGGTTAGAAGCCTAATGATAATAGGTAAATAAATGGTACCCTAAGATTATCTCTCCTCATTATCATATGCTTTGATATTGATGGTATTTGAATGGATATTTACTACTATGTATCCCAAATGTTTAACCAACTTCCAAGTTACAATATTGAACACTTAACCAATGTCTATGAGTCTCATTTAACTTTATGCTGGGAAATGATTGCTTCTATGTAAATTAGGTTATTATGCAAAGGTCTAAGGGATGACATATCTATTTAATCAAAGGTGATTTTTTGGAATGGATCCAAATTATTCATAAGTGTTTGAAATTTATAAGGTGCAATGTCACTTAGGAATTTAGATTGGATTAGAAGCTCATTATGTAAATTTGTGCATGAATATTTTATAGATGATCCACAATATCATAAGGTTTATCATTAATAGGATAATTTGGCTTGGTCTTTTGAGGTAGAATATTTTGAATGGGATTTTTTGAGGAATAAGATGTAGGACCTTTAATGGTAACCTTAGAGCATAGATTTATGATTTCATAACCTCGAGTTAGTAGAGGGTTACTATAATTAGGAAGAAGGTGAATAATGGTCTAAAATGGTAACTCTTGGTTGTTGATTATAATTTGGGATATTATGAACCAAAGGAGGATTACCAACACATGGAGGTGTGGATCATAAATGGATAGTGAAGGTCATTGGGTATTATTTGTGTTTTGCATAGGATTGATCTTAATGGTAATAATATGTCCACTAGTGATGTGACCAACAAAATTATAGTTTTAAGGGGCATTTTTATATTTAAATTTATTTGAATGGGTATATTGACCTTTATTTTAGTTTTTTTATTACTAATGTTGTCTCTATTATTGATTCTTAGGAGGTCTATTTTGATTCTGATTATTTTTGGCATTATGTTACGAGAAAGGGTTTTCATAGATACCCAAATCTTTATTTGACATTGTGGACACATTTTCCAACTCTATTTCACCACTTTCAAGAATATCTTGAATGAGATGGTGAACCTACACACAATTATTAATATAATTTCCTTTCACTTGATGATAATTGTAAACATCCAATTCCTAACACCATTTGTCTTGAAATTATCAATCTTAATTGTATTTGTACTCAAATACCCAATTTAGATAAAAATCACTAAAATGTGATAAATGGTTCAAAATTATCATTTACAAGAGTTTATTTAGTCCAAAGTATCCCTAAATGGGGAAATACATTTTATGTGATTCCTAAGTTTGATCAATTCATTTTGATTAAAAATGATGATTTCAACTTTTCATGTTCTAGATAACTCTTTTCTTCTAATTCATTAGTACATGTCACTTACCTTTTTTATTTTGTGTTGGTAATGTCCTAAATGGGAATACAATTCCAATGCATCTAACATCACCTTCCAATTCTTCCCAAGTCAAATTATGAACCAGTAATATGACTTTCTAACCATTTTGATTAATTGATGATTAATTTTCAAGACTTTCACCAAAATTGATTAATAATGCTTAAATATAATTAATTTGGATCAAGATATTAAGTGGATTTTTCATGGAGGTTATTGAATATTTATTTTTGGAAATTGATTCTAATTAACTGCATCACCTAATGACATCATCTATGGGGTGGAATCCAAAATCCATAATTGGAACAAATATCATGATTACGGCCTCTCATGCCTCTTTAATTCCTCCCATGCCTCTTTAATGCCCCTTATTCCCAAATCATGATGAGGATATTTATGGATTTAATTACAAATACTAGATTAATCCATGGCCACACATCTCAATCTTGAGATGGATGATCATTTTTTATCCTAACCAATCTCAAAAATATATAAACAGAAGGCCGCACACTACTATTTTAAGCTAAAATTATGTAAACTTATAATGCTAAAATCTCTCCAAAAGTCATTTATGTTTTGATTATTGTGTTATTTGCATTTGGATTAGCTTCATTGATAGGAAAAATAGATAGTTTATATCACGATCCTAGGTTTTGTATAGATTTATTAAGGCAATAGAGGAAAAATGTTGACAAAGACTAGAGTTATAGATCAAGGGGAGAACAAGCTTGGAGCCTCCTTTGAGTAATAGAGTCATTTGAGAAGGTAATAGTTGATTGCTTTCTTTCATTTATATCTTTTTATCATTAGTAACCCCAAAATAAATAGTTTGGCTTCATTTGTTTAGTTATTTATGCATTTTTCTTTGTTTTATTTAATAATCCAATCTCTTAATCCACTCTACATTATGGCATGCCCGATGAGACATGATTGCACACCCCACATATTTGAACAAAAATGGTTGTTAAAATATCTCTTATTTTTAATCTATATATTATTTTATTATGATTTTTTGATAGGTTGTTTTTACTAGTTTCATCCTAATTCTCTCAACATTTCATGAAAATTTGATTTTTAGTTTAGAAGTTATGACTCTTTTAGTGATTGTCACTTTTTATTTTCTATTTTTCTAGTAAAAACAGCTAGTATAGAGTTAATAACAATTTTTATATTGACTATTTCGATCTAAATTTTTACAAAGAGGTGCATCTTGAAATTATTGACAACCTATAAAACTTCAATGACAAACTGATATATATTTTATAATTTATAATTAAAATACTAACTACAGGTTTTCTAGGTTTTATGTGTTTAGTTTTATTTGTTTTAGCCTTCTAACTTGTTGTTTGCATGTTTCATTATTATTATTATTATTATTATTATTATTATTATTATTATTATTATTATTATTATTATTATTATTATTATTATTATTATTATTATTATTATTATTATTATTATTTAAAGATTTTTTGATATTTTTTCTAACCATTTCCTAACCTAACATTTTTATCTTTTGTGGTTTTATCTTTGGGTCGACAGGTCATCCAAACCTAAAAGCATACTTTTCAAGTTTATTTGTTTCATTTGAAAAAGTGTTTTAAAGTTAAACTACATGATGACTATTTTCTTATAGGACCTACTTGGAAAGTGATAAATTTATGCTTAATTAAGTCTTTTTAACCTCTTTTTGGGTGATTAAAAATAATTAGGAACATTTTCATTTAGTGTTTAAGGAAAAATTGCTTGTTTATATTAAATGTTTTTTTAGTTGTTCTTTAAATTTTTTTGCAACTTAAGGCCAAGGGGCCAAAGAACACCACCAAACATTTCAATTTAGTGCTTTAAAACTAAACTCACTTTAAATTTTTGTTTTAAGTAAGTCATTTATCATTGTTGCTTAGTTAAAATTTATTTGAGCAAAAAGGAAGTTATGCATGTATGCTCTCCCACCATCTCCTATAGGGAACTTGTGGGATCAAAAGTGCCATCTTCATTACAAATTGACTTAGTTAAAAGATAGAAAAGAGATGTTTCAAAGGATCTCCTCAAGACTCACATGTCTTGGGTGATATATAAATTACCATAAAACTCTTTTACTTAGTCTTTTATTTCATTACATCTTGATTTGTGAGGGGGATTTCATCACCTCCCATAAGTTTTATAGGGAATCTTTAACCTAGGACTTCATATCTTGGCATAGTCTTAAACCCCTCTCCATGAGGGGGTATATAAATTAAGATCCCCTCACTGGGATGGTGGTTTGAGTAGTTAAACCATATTCATTACTAGAGGCTAAGCCCAGGATGTTTGAGCATGTTGGGTATCTCACTACACTGAGAAAGTGATGGATGTAGTGGTTGTAAAAAGGGCTAGACCTTTTTACAACAATCCATATGACATGGACCCAAATAACATGTTATTTCTCTTGTTTACTATCATGAAAGTTGTAAACATAGGATCCATATAGAAATGTTCAAAAATGTATTAGTTTAGTTAACCCCACTTTTCCACACCTTGTCAGTTTAGGGATTAAGATGATTAATTAGTTGATTTGTCTTTGTCTTAGATTACTTGGTTTGGTTTTATATTAAACCTTACTTGTTAACAAAATGTCATAAACCAAACATATTGTCAACAATTTTTTTGAATAAGGAGGTGTTACATTGTCTAAGTGAAAATCATCTTTTTCCTTGTTCAAATTGTTATCTTAAACATTGTGTCATATCATCCATTTTGGTGCAGTTATGCTTCTCATGTGAGTCTAAATCATTTTACAAATTTTCTTAAGTCCCTCATTGAAAATTTAAATTTGGAATTAGAATTTTCTAAGTTTTAAAGGTCTTTTTTGTTAATTTTGGGTTCACCATTTGCACTTGATTTGTTTTAACTTGGGTTCAATTTCCCATTTGAATTGAGGGTTGTTTATACACTCATTATCACATTATCATCTTTGGTGGACTCAAGTCATCTTATGTATCACTCATGATTTGAGTCCTAGAACGCATTTTATCCTACCATTTCTATTACCATGTGGTGGAGTTGTGCTGGCCATTTGGTTTTAGCTTTATACTTAGGAATTCTTGCATGTTTCTACATCATGAGTTTCTTGGTTTGCATTATCTCCTTCCTAATTTGAAGGGATTTCTTCTAGTTTTCTAGTAGCAATTCATCAAAGTTAAACTAGATTTTTTGATATTGATGTATCTCAAAAGTCTAAATTTTAGTGTACTATTGCACTCTAGGATTTTCAAGTTATCATACCCTCTTCTAATTTATATGATTTCAACTTTACCCAAAGGTTTAGTAAATTTTTGAACACATTATTCTAATTGTGTGTGGTTCTAAGCCACCCTCCATTTATAGTCTCTTTGGTACCTTAGTCATTTGTTTAGAAGAAAGAGAAAAATCCATACCTTAAACATTTACATAGCATTGATCCAAATTTAGTCAAACATGTAGAGCAACCCTTTCTATACATGACTCAAAGGTTCACTCATAGTGGGGTCCCTTACGGCCCTATCTATGAGGATGGGCACTTTTATGATGGACAAGACAATTCCACTGTCTTTGACGACATTCCTACAACTTTAGGATCCAAAAGGTATTATATTGAATATCAATAGAACCAAGATGAAGCACTCCTTAGGTTATAAAATCTGGTGCTAGATTACGCTAAGATTTTCCTATAGAGTATTTGCATACCTTAGTTAGAGAAGGAAAACAACAATAGTAAGAAAAATATTTTGCACAATCAAACATACCTTCTTCCTCTAATAATGGTAAAGAAATAATTATAGATTGAAAACTAACTGATCAAGATCTTGTCAACAAGATTAAGAAAATAAATCAACAGTATACCAATCAGCTTATCATAGACTTAACCGACTCTTTAGTTGCTAATTCAATCCATAATGATGCCTCAAAGGAATAAGTAAATGTTATTGAACCTACACAATAAAAATTGATTAAGAACACAACAATTGATCAAGCTGTCTCAAATAAATAGAATAAAACAAAAGAGGTTATACAAAATGCTTTTCTAGACATGGAATACACATTATTTAGTCACTAAGAGCCTCTTGTTACTTTACAAACATAAAAGCCCAAAAATTTAGTTTGAATTAAGGAAATACCTCAAGATAATTTGGATAGTTTGTCTCAACTAATTTAAAAATTAGTGGATATACCAAGGACTCCCCAAAATCAACAAAGCATGTATAGTTTAAGGCAATAGATTTTAAAGAATCAACGGCCTATTTACTCGACTCTAGGAAAAAATCAAAACCAAGTCATGGAATGTAGGGTGTACATACCTCACAAATACACACAATAATAGGGGCACATTCCACCCCAACAAAACTATGTTCTACCCATGAATGCACCAAACATGCAAGAGTGGAACTCCATGAAGGATATTGTGTCACATTTGGAGATTGGAAATAGGATTAAAAAGTACAAATTTGATGAGATATGTCCATATCCATTTGATTTAAGCATTCTCCAAGTCCCTTTTTCATGTTATTTTGAGGTACCTAAATTTGATAAATATAAAGGGAAGGGTGACCCATGTGAACATATCTAGGTGTTTTTATATTATGTGAAAAGATTGCTTATAGTAGTGTGTTCTTACTTTGATTGTTTTGTAAAGTTTAGTAGGACAAGCTTTAGATTATCTACTTAAGTTACCCAAAGAATAAATTATAGATTAGAATGACTTGTCTAAAAATTTTGTCAACCATTTATTGTATAACATAGAGCATGAATTAACCATTGTTGACTTGTGCAAAGCCAAATAAAGAGATGGAGAAAGATTCACCACATATTTATAGAGATGGAGAGAATTATCAGGTTACTTTCAACATAATTTTCTAGATAAATAGTTGGTAAATATATTTTCATATAAATTACATCATGAGGTCACACACAATCTACATCTAGATTATGCTAACTCATTTGAGGAGATGATAGACAAGGGTGTACAGATTGAGAAGGATCTTATTTCTAAGGTCCTTGTTAATATATTTTCATAGGTTAAAATGTCAAATCAGACACCATATTCTAGTTAGATAGTTTCACAAGATAAGCCTAAAGGCTTTAATAAGAACAAGAACATGGTTGGAAATGGGGTAACTAAAATAAGGCAATTACAAACAGTATAGGCTTCACTAGCCCTAAATGTATAATTAGCTCCCCCTAATCCATCACCTAATTTGTAGAGACAACCTCTATGAAGAGAAACCCATGGTGGTTTTAGGTTTTTTACAAAACTGGGAGAACCAATTGAAATAGTGTTCCAAAATCTCATATCAAATAACCTGATTGTATGACCAGTACCAAGGCCATTTAATCAAGATCAACTAAAACTAGTATGGTACAAAGAGAATGAATGGTGAAAATTTCATCATGTTTTTGGTCATAGTTCTTATTGTTGCATGTAATTGTGAAATTTTATTAAAGAACTCATTGAGAGTGGTGAAGTTGAGATCAAACTAGCCCCTAATTAGGACACAAATCAGGATATGGGAATCTACAAGGACCCCTTTCCTCAACATAATCAACTACAACCAAGGAAAAATCAAAACCAATGATAGAGGTAGAATCAGAACCAAAATTAATGTCAAAATCATAATCAGTATGAGCATAATCATGATCATAATACCCATACTAATAATGTGGGTTATAATAACACATCTTACGACTATAACAATACCATGGGATGCATTTATGAAACCCATATTTACACTATTACTATTAAACCATGTGAACCATCTTGTGCTTCTCATAGTACATGACCCATCATTATAGGGTCAACACCCTCTCTCTCTCTAATAATACCATGTTGAGTTCTCTTAATTCTATCACAACTCCATTTGCACAAGTTACTATTTATGGACAACACCCTTCTTCTAATTATAATAGATCCTTATCGACTCAAAATTGTAACAATAAAATTAAATTCCCACGAGTCACTCTCCAAGGCCCTTTGCCTTTATCTTTTGATTATAATGGCTCCTTGCCACCTCTAGGTTATGCAGTCATAGCTAGATGCTCATGAGTTACTCTCCATGGCCCTTTTCCTACTTCTTCCATATAACCTAATGTGAACATTACACCAATAGATCCAAAGTTGACTATTATCCCAACCAAAGCCAATCCATCTCATCCCAATGTTGAAAAGCCTTATAGTCTATAAAACTAATTGAGAAAAACTGCTACACAAATTTCCATCTTGGATCACTTGTAGACATCTGAATTCCATAGAACTATCATAAACAATCTTTTACAAAAATCCACTATTCCCAATGATATAAATCATGAATATTTCCATAACCTTGTGATACATTTATCTTCATTTCATTAAGTGACGTTTGATCAAAAAGACATGTCTACACATAAACCAAGCCATAATAACCCACTTTACATTGAAGTAATAATTGAAAACCATAAGATCAAGTGGGTTCTTACAGATAATTATTTGGGGCTGAACATCATATCTCTTAAGTTGGTACAAATATTGGGCTACACTACAAAATCCATTCAACCAGAGATAATCACTATCAAGGTTTACAACAATGCTGAAAGGGACTCTATTGGTACTATTTGGTTACCAATAATTATTGGGTTTGTTTCACATCATACATTACTTCATATTGTGGACATTGAATTACATTATAAGATACTTATTGGTCATCCTTGGATCCATGAAGTACATGTCATTCCTTCCACCCTACATCAATACCTTAAATTTGCCCATGATGGGATGAAGGTTACTATTCTTGTTGATCAACAGCCTTATGAGTATTACAAACATTTTGAGGTCCAATTTCATAATTATAACTATTGTCCAAGTTTTGAATTTGTTATGAATAAGAATAAGACTATAGTTTCACATCCACCTCTATATAAGTATATCACCCCTAGTGATCTTGATTCCACTTCAACTGATCCATTTCTTGTAACTCTTGTAAAGTAAGTTGTTATTAAAGATGTGGACATTTCCACATATAGTCTTAAAGATGTCTTCCATGTTGCAAAGTTGCCTAAAACTCCAAAATCATTCAATAAGCCAAAAAATTCAAAGAGTCCTAACTAACCCAAAATGATTTGGAAACCAAAGAAGAAATAGAAAAAACCACATGTGGCTTTTATACCTACTATTGTGCCAAAGAAAGATTGAGAGGCTTTTATCGAGGGAGATTAGTTATATTCTAAAGGCCTTGATAATTGCTTTCATAATCCAAAGTATCCTATCCCTAATCAGATCATGGATCATCTTGATTATATAGGAAAAGGCCTTGGCCCACAAGCACAAGGAATCCTAGAACCCTTATCACCTAGAGTACCTAATTTGAATCATGGTCTTAGATTTATACCACCTAAGGGTGACCTCATAACTTTTGATAGTGATTCTTCTGAATCAACTAGAGATGAGACTCCTAGTAGCAACACAACATCCCATTATAGCCTTTTTGATGAGCTTATTGACAAGGACCTATTTGATTCAAATTCCATTTTAACCTTAACCATTTGATGTTCCCATCGTGAATCAAGAACCTATTCTATTGGTGCTTCCCCTCCTGAAGTAGAACATCATATTTTTACCATTAGAGCTTCCCATACTAAAGTAAACTCTCATTTTTCCCTATACCTTTACCATCCTAAACTCATTGATTGGGACATACAAAATTTGGTCATATGCCTCAATGAGTTTCAGAATGAAGAATCACTTGTAGAATACATGGGCTTAAGAGATGGATTGCCCATTAACAATCAAAAACAAGGATTTGATTTTTCATTAAACCCTTCTACCTACTTTGGAGAGCAGACAAACTTTCTTGGTCACACTAAAGAATAAACATCAATATCTTTGGGTGAAAACCTCTTTGAGGTGTTCATCGATCAAGGAAAAAAAAAGAAAAAGACAAGCCTTCAAGTGAAAACCTATTTCATATGCTTTTAGGTGAGAAAGTTTGCTCATCTCCTCAGGACATAGAAGGTCCATCTAACCCAAGTTATATATCCAATATAAAAAACTCTTTAGAACAACAATTAATGTTTGAGCATCTTGCTCTTAAGTTTCTAGAGGTTTTTATTACTTGACCTTTACCTGAGATGGTAGATTTTGATTCATTACACTATCAAAAACTTTGGTAAGAACAATAAGAAGATGTGGTAGAAGAAGATGATTATGATCACACCTTGCCTACAATTCTAGAAGATTGATCCATAACCCTTGTGGAAAATATGATATAAGTGAACCTAAAAACATATGAGGATCCTAAAATTGTCTATCTTGGAGCTTCCCTTACTAAAGTAGAATGTCAATAAATTATATCCCTCTTAAAGGATTATATTGACATCTTTTCATGGGTATACTCTAACATGCCAATCTTAGACCCAAACTTGGTTGTGCATCACCTTCTTCTCCATCCTGATGCTAAACCAATAAAGCAGAAATTGAAGAAGATGCATCCATGCATCACCTTATTAGTTAAAGGAGAATTAAAAAAGTTGCTAGGAGTAGGTATTATTAGGCCAATAGATTACTCTGAATAGATCTCAAACATAGTCCCAGTGAATAAAAAGACCTCAAGTATACATATTTATACTAATTATAGAGATATCAACAAAGCATGCCCTAAAGATGATTTTCCTCTACCCAACATCAACATGATTATTGAATCAACTATTGGGTATGAGATGTTGTCCTTAATGGATGGATTTTATGGATAAAATAAGATCAAGATAGCCCAAGAGGATCAACATAATACTACATTCACCACTCCATGGGGAACATTCTATTACCAAGTCATGCCATTTATCTTGAAGAATGCTAGAGCCAAATATAAATGTGCCATGACTGTCATCTTCCATGACATGAAGCATGATATTGTTGAGGACTATGTTGATGATATACTAGCAAAATCAAGAATAAGAGCTAGACATCCTAACATTCTAAGAAGAATCTTTGATAAGCTTTATGAATATAAAGTCTACTTAAATCCTAAGAAATGTGTCTTTAGAATCACATCAGGTAAATTGCTAGGTTTCATTCTACCATAAAGAGGGATTGAAGTTGACCCTGCTAAGGTCAAGGCCATTATGGAGATGCCTCCACTAAATAATATCAAACAATTTTGAAGCCTATAAGGAAATATCTAATATATACACAGGTTCATTTCTCAATTGGAAAATAATTTCCACCCATTTACCTAGCTTTTGAATAAAGGGGTAAATTATTAATGGGATGAAGATTGTTAGATAGCATTTTCAAAAATCAAGACATATTTGGCCAATCTACTAGTCTTGAGACTGCCAACACCTGGAAGACCATTACTTCTTTATATATCAGTGACAAATCATGCACTAGGGGAACTTTTGGCCCAACATGATGATGAAGGTAAAGAACATGTAGTATATTATCTAAGCCACACTCTGGTGGCTTATGAACATAATTATATGCCTATTGAGAAGGCATATTTAGCTATGGTGTTTTCTACCCAAAAATTGTGACATTATATGCTAAATAACAAAACTATTGTTATCACCAAGGTGGACCCTCTCAAATTCCTATTGTCTAAAGTATCTCTTCAAGGATACATGGCTAAGTGGGTTATACTTCTAATTGAATTTGACATTGAGTATCAGAATCAAAAAGCAATCAAGGGGCAGGTTATTGATGATCAACTTGAAAAATCCCCTATCATAGATACTTAACCTCTAAAATTTGACTTTCTAGATGATTCTATTATGGAAATAGAATAAGCATCACAAGAATCTAAAAAATGGAAGATATATTTTTATGGTTCCTTTACATCCCATGGATCTGGAACTAGGATATTATTTATTACACCCTAGGTGGATTTGATTCCCAAATCATTCCATATACAATTTCATTATATGAATAATATGGCTAAGTATGAGGCATTGATTGTAAGGCTTCACCTTATCATACAGTAAGATATTCATATTTTAAAGGTTTATGGTGATTCCTAATTAATCATCAATCAGAACACCGATCAATATCAAATCAAAGATGACAAGCTTGTTCCTTAAAAGTAAATTATTGATAATCTCAAAGGTCATTTTAAATCTTTGTAGTTCAAACAAATCTCAAGAGAAAACAACATATCAGTTGATGCAATGTAAATGATTGGTTCCATGATACAAAATAATAGTGGTGCTAAAGAGTATCAATTTCTAATTGAAAATCTTCTTCAACATACACATGTTATACCAGATTCAAAAATGGTATATGTCATTACTGGTCCCAATCCCCCACCTGAATTACCCTAGTTCTAAGACTTTTATAACTACTTCCATGATCAAATTTTCATAGCTGACCTATCCAATAGTTAGGAGAAACTATTCCATCACCATTTATCATGTTATACCCTCCTAGGAGACATAATTTATTGTAAATTCTATGATGGAATGCTTATTCATTGTTCATCTTTGGGAGAATCCAAGAAAGCATTGAGGGAGGTTCATGAAGGAATGTGTGGGGCCCACACCCATAGTGTAGTATTAGGAAATAAGTTCCTCATAATAGGCTATTATTGGCCAAAAATGAAGACTAATGCTTAAAATTATGTAAAGAAGTGTGTTCCTGTTAGCAACATGGAAATTTGATGCATTCACCTTATTTACCACTAAAACTGATCACAACACCATGGTCATTCTTAATATGGGTCCTCAATCTCATTGAGAAAATAAACCCAACATCTTTAAATGGCCATAAGCATATCTTGACTGGTACTAAATATTTCACTAAGTGGATTGAGGCCATTCCTCTCACTTATATCACTAGGAAGTAGATTACCAAATTCATCCATTACCATATCATCTATCAATATGGCATCCCCACACGCATTATATCTGATAATGGTGGATCCTATGTAAAAAAAGATTTAAAAAATCTTTGTGAAAAATTCAAGATTAAGCACAATAAATCAACTCCATATAACCCATAAGGCAATAGATAAGTTGAGGCATCAAATAAAACCATTGTAGCCATTTTAGAGAAGATTCTCAATGATGATAGTTGTAATTGTCACTTGAAAATATTTCCTTACCTCTAGGCTTATATAACTAATCATCAAACCCATCCACTCCATACTCCCTTATCTATGGCATAAGAGATATTACCTTGATAGAGATCAAGCTACCATCCTTATGAGTATCACTGGAGCATATTGAAGATGATGAGAATTGCAAAGTCTCAAGGCTGTAAGAACTAGAACTCCTTGATGGAAAGTATTTAGCTATTCTAGACAACTTATAAGCCTATCAAAACATATTATGGGGAAGCTACAATAAGAGAATTCTCCTTTGGGAGTTTTAGATTGGTGATTTGGTTTTAAAAGAGAACCAAAAGAACACAAAAACTGAACACAATAATAAAAAGTTAAGTTTCAACCTAATTGGTTGGGACCATTTTTTATCATGGCAAACTATGGATCAGGGGTATATCGACCAGATAAACCAAATGGTGAATAAATTTTAGAGCCCATGAATATCATGCACCTTAAGAGGTTCTACATGTGAATAGCTTCAAACCATTATCTACAAGATCCTTTACTTGGGGGCAACTTGTGCTAAAGTAATTTCATCCTACCATTTTATATTACCCTAGACCACTCTCACATAAACCCTATTACTTTCATGACTCTAGAAAGTGAAATATTTTAGACCATGGGTACTCTTAATGCATTTTATCATAACCTATGTCATTATCTTTAAGAACCATATTCTTTGGACCGTTCTCTTTGAGAACCCTATTCTTTTTTATGTTTTGGGCTTGTTCTAACTTGAACACTTTTGTCCCTCAACTAATTATGACCCTGATTATGTCTCATCAACATTATGAACACCTTTGATGTTAGTTCTACAAATAAGTTCAACCAAGATAGTATTTTGCAACTTATTATATAGATAAGTGAACAAGAACACCTTTACAACTTAGGATCTTTGCCTACTGCATGGTTCTTTAGATTGATTTCATGCTACACACTATTCTATATTACATTTACTGCTCTTTGGTGAACTTTTTTGTCTTTTTAGGATCCTTTCTCTCACTAATTTGTGATCATGTGCCATTATAGCTGACTTTAGCTATTATTAGAACTCTCAGTTAGTTCCCTGGTCCATTATTTATATCCATGATTGTCATTATAGCTAACTTAGTTATTTATTAGAGCTTCTACTCTTGGATGATCATCTCCTTGATTATTTTGTTTCCCCCTTGTACATATTTTATCCCAAAAATATCAAAAATATTATAAAATGATTTCGAAAATAATAAAAACATTATCTTATGCTTTTGTACATTTTGATCCTCATAGTCTTGCCATTTTTCAATCATTTTATCTTATTTACTTTCCATTATGTAAGTCATCTTGTCCCACCATGTCATGCTCTTACCATTTTACAAGCAAATTAAGTCCATGCACTTGATATTTTTCAAGATCATTCTCCTTTGTCTCACCAAATTTCCATTTTTCAAGGCCAATATCATTTGTCAAGTCCTCCCTTTTATTCTATAGAATTAATCATATGTTTCTATTCATCATCATTTCTTCTATCCCACTTCCAAAGAGAACTACATTTGGCTTAAATTTCATGTTGGAACATGCGTCCATGGATCTATGTAGGTAGTGTCCACTGATCTTGTACATCTGGATTCATCTTGACCAACCCCTTTGTTTTCTTCTCTTCCCCCATTTCTTCTATCATTGTTCCTCTTTAATTATGAAAAACATTTTGTGTATTTTTTCTTTATTACATTGTAGTGGAAAGTAACACCTCTACTACACATGTACGAATAATTATGTTTAAATTGCACTAACTTGGTTTTTATTTGTGTGTGTTTATTTGAGTTTTATTGGAATTTTATTATGTTTTTTTGGTGTTTTGTTGTTCTTTCACACCTCTCCTTTTATTTATTTTCCTTTTCTCTTTTTATTTATTTTTGTCTCATCTTGGTCTTGGGTTTCCCTATATGTTTTTGTTTCTCTTTTTTCTTTATTTGATTATTGTTGGTGTTGTTTGATCTTTTATTTTCCTGTTTGGTCTTATTTCTTTATATTCTTTCCTTTTTTTTAAACATTTTTATTCCTACTTAAGTCTTGCTATTCATATCTTGATTTTAAGTTGGGATCATTTATGTTTATCTTTTTCTTTATCTTTGATTTTTTATTTAAATGTAAATAGTTGTAACTCTGGTTTTAGTCATTGTTTATCATTATCCTTAGTCATAGGTATTCACATTTGAATCAGCTCCACATATTTAAAATTCCATGTCCTCATAAGTTATTCATACTTATGATGCCTAATTTATTTTGTTATAGCAATCACTTTGTGCTCTAGACTCAAGTTTTAACGTCAACCAGCTCTGATGAATAGCTCTCAAGAACACTATTCATAAATTAGGATCAATAGGTTTAGCACCTAAATTTATGCTTATACATACATCTCTTCACATACATCATGATTCTATTCAATATTTGGTTAGTTTTCATCATCCCTCACTCCATTCTCTCCTGATTTTGGGTGAACTACATTGGCCTGAAGTTCATGTTGGAACATGCATCCAAGGAAATATATAGGTAGCGTCCACTTGTCTTATACATCTAGAGTTAGCTCGACCATATTAATTCTTATTTTCATCTCTTTCATCACTTTATACATTCTCATATGCTTGGTTTTTAGTGGTTTTTTAAGCCATTCTACCATCGCATCTATGTTTCTGCCCGATCACTTTAATCTCTATTTTAGGTTATATCCTTGATCTCTTGCTTGCCAATTTTCCCATGCTATGGCACAACATTTGAACCAAATCATAAATATAAATAAGCTCTATAGGGGCATGACCATTCTTTGTTCTTTATCAATTATCACAACTATCCCTACTGGGGCACCATTGTCTTATCATGATCATACTTGCCCTACTGGGGCACCTCTTATTATCATCTTTTTAGAGACCATGTTATCCTTTTCCTCTAATTCCAATCTCTCCACACTTTTTCCCATAATGGCATTATTTTAGTGTGCAACTTGTCTCGAGATTGATCAACATCATAAGCATGTAGTTTGCACTCTCAAATAGGGTACATTTAAAGTGGGTCCCTTACATGTTTGGATTGAATCCTTCCCATTCATCCCATATTTAGGGCCCATTATACCTATAATTATATTTTGATCATTGATGCTAACCATGTGTGTAAGCATTATCTCATCTGAATTTGATCTATTCTACAGGTTAAAATCTCACTTTTTCTCTCTTTTTGAGAGTCCATCCTTCTCTTTCATCCTAGTATGTCCTCTTAAGGGGGCATCATGGGTCATTTCCTATTTCTTATTGAAAAATATTTTATTTAAAAGATGTTGATTTTCTTGAATGTCTTGCTACAAATTCTCAAATAGGAGCAAAATGTAGACATCCAATTCGTAACACCATTTGTGTTGAAATTGTCAATCTTACTCGAATTGCACTCAAATACCCAATTTAGGTTAAAATCACTAAAATATGCTAAATGGTTTAAAATTATAATTTATAAGTACCCATTTAGGCCAAAGTATCCCTAAATGGGGCAATGCATTTTATGTGATTCCTAACTTTGATCATTTCATTTTGATTCAAAATGATGATTTTTCCTTTTCATGCTCTAGATCACTCTTTTATTCTAATTCATTAGTACACTTCATGTTGGCAATGTCATAAATGGGAATATGATCCCAATGCATCTAACATTTCCTTCCAATTCTTCTTGAGTCAAATTATGACCTAGTAATATGACTTTTTGACCATTTTGATTAATTGAGGGATGATTTCCAAGATTTACATAAAAATTGATTAATCATGCTTAAAGATAATTAATTTGGATCAAGAGATTAAGTGGATTTTTCATGTAGGTTATTGAATATTTATTTTTATAAATTGATTCCTATTAACTGCATCACCTAATGACATCATCTATAGGGTGGCATCCAAAAGCCATAATTGTAATAAATATCATGATTACAGCCTCTCATGCCTCTTTAATGCCTCCCATTCCTTATTAATGCCCCTTCTTCCCAAATCATGATGAGTATACTTATGGATTTAATTAAAAATACTAGATTAATCCATGACCACACATATCAATCTTGAGATGGACAGTCATGGTTGATCTTGACTAACCTCAAAAATCTATAAATAGAAGGCTTCACACTACCATTTTTAAGCTAAAATTGAGTAAACTTATAATGATAAAATCTCTTCATAAGTCATTTTTGTGTTTGATTATGTGTTATTTGCATTTGGATCAGCTTCATTGATAGGCAAATTAGATATTTTATATCATTATCCTAGGTTTTGTATAGAGTTATTAAGGTAATGGAGGAACAAAGAATCCATTGTTGATAAAGACTAGAGCTTTATATCAAAGGGGAGAACGCACTTGGAGCTACCTTTGAGTAATGGAGTCATTTGGAAAGGTAATAATTGATTTTTTTATGTCATTTGTATCTTTTTATCATTACCAACTCCCACATGAATAGTTTGGCTTGATTTGTTTAGTTTTTTATGCATTTCTCTTTGTTTTATTGACTAATGCTTGACTAATCCAATCTCGTAATCCACATGAAAATAATCACAAAATTCATTCTCATTATACCAATCAAGTTTAGGATAGTTTTCTATACATGGTTTTGGCATTGACCAAATGATTGGGTTAGTGGTAACTAGATTTTGTAAAACCATTTCAATAGGCTTGCCAAGATTACTAAAAAATATGTTGTGATAATGACATATTCTTGGAGGTGGCTTTTTCAAAGAGAGAATGTGAGTAGGTGGGTTTTCTTGAATAGGTGATGGTTGCACCACTTACACATGTCAATACTCAATTACCCCATATCTTATAACCTTTTTTATTTCTATTAAATGTTTTTGGTTTCTCTAATGTATTTGCTTGTGCTTGTGCAGTAGTTTGTGTTTGGGCCTTATTCTAATTTTCGTTCTGAGATAAAGTTTAAGTACTTTCTTGATGAGGGCTTGCTTAATATGGATTCTTTTAACAATACCTTCTTCAAAGGTATTGGTTCAAATAATCTTGAGATTATCTGCCACATCAAACTAGGAATTAGCAGTGAACATTGTAGCCAATTACTTATTAGGGAGATTATGTGGTCCATTCAGCTAGCTAATGAGGGACAACATTGTAAATAGGTATCAAATCTTTTTCCTCCTCATTTTTTAGTTTAACATAGATCGACCATAGTCAATTCATATTCCACATTAAAATATAAGTATTGTATGATTTTTTATGATAATTTATCAAAATTATGAACTAAATTCTTTGGTAAACCAAGGAACCATTCTAAGGTGTGTCTAGCCAAATTGTGAGGAAACAATCAAAGTAGGTATATAGGGTTATACACAACTTATTGGCATACAATGAAAAAATATTTTAGATGCTCCTTTGTATTTTTAAAATTTAGGCATTTCAAAATGATGTGGGAAAGGTATCTATAAAAATCTAGTATCAAATGGATAAAAGCATATGTAGTATGAATTTCTTGTTATGATTTCCTATCTAAATGGTTGAAAATGCATCTTTGACCTCTTAAAAATCTTTAAAAGTGGGACTCAAATGATAGGAAGTGGGTAAATTTTTTGGCTATTCAAAGGTTAACTACCATGGCCTAGATAAAGAGGTGGCATAGAATATTGATGATTTTGAATGCGATTGGTTCTATAGAGAATAATTACTCTTGGATTAGAGTTTTATTGCTAATAAGGGATTTATTGTTGGTAAGGAACTTGCTATTGAGTGTGATGTTGATTTGGAGGGAATTGAGGCCTTAATGGAGGAATGGTATGTTAGGTATTATAGGGAATTTGTTTGGATTAGAGAGGAATTTTTTATTTATTCTTAATAATTTATTGCATAGAGGGACCATTTCGTTGACTTGAAGAGGCCCCGTGTTGAATAGGATCAACACGCAGTTAACTAATAGAAACACATTGTTGGTTAGAAAATGTTTTCTTGGGATTAATTGTCACTTGTTGAAATGAAATTTTGGTCACCACGAGTTAATGTGAGGGATCATTTTCCCATTATGGATTCAAGGTATTGGTTTCCACTTATTGAAGTGGTGGATTGTTACTTGTAACTTACTATTGCAGACTAGGCATGGTTGCAATGTGTTGCTATGAAGCACCTGGAATGTTGGGAGAAATGTTTTTTTGGGAACTTGGAAGAACTTGATATGGATTGGGGTACCCTTGTTGAGAGTTATCCACCATATTTTGATAAGAATCCACAGGTGGATTCAAATTCAGATTAATTACTAGATTGGTTTCAGTTATAGGTGTTATAAATATATCTACAACTAATGTCTTTCTAGCAAATGGGTATGGATTATACATTAGATAAGTGGAAAAACCTAGTGGTTTTTATGTTTGAAGATTTAAATCTATCAAATGTGGTTTTTGAATATCCAATATGGTAAAGGAGCTAGTGAGACTATCCAAAACTTGTTTAGTTTATTGGATTTGAGAGGAAATGAATTGGCTTTAAGAGGATTGATTAATGAGTTATCATTTTAACTAGAGATTGATTATAATCTTTAATAGAACCTTGATATTGACTAGAGGTGGTTTGGTTATCTAACAATGTAATGAGTGTTTATTGTGGTGTTCTAACCAAGTAACACAAGTCCTCTATAAGGAATCCAGGGGGAAATTTTGCCCTCATTTCTAATAATCTAACAAGATGTTCATATATGTTGTCAAATAGTTTTTGATTGAATTGATCTTATATATATTCATCACTATATGTTGTATTAACAAGGTATGTTGGATTAGGCCTAGGTTCGATATCAAATAGTATGTGATGAAGGTATGGTTGGTATTGTCCTTATTCAACATAAGGTGCACAATTAGAAGGTTTGTGTTAAATTATTCAGTCTTGGTATTGGATGACATGTTAGGAAGGTATTTCAGATATCCAATGGCTTCAACATAATGGTCATAGTCATAAGGGTTAAAATCTACCTCCTCATAGAATGAGGGGTTGTAAATAACCCCATTGCATGTGTATTTAGGCATGGTTAAGTCCAAGATTTTCATTTAAAAAATACTTGGATACTTTGAAATTATGTCTTGACTTGGTATGTGACCTTACTTAAAATATATCTTGGGAAATGGTTGGAGGTAACAAGTTTAGCCTGTGTCAAGGTAAAATACCAAACTAGAGTACACCAATCAATAGGTATATCAATGCAAATTGGTTTCAATTAATCAAAACTAAGTGAATCAAATGTGTTTTTAAAGGGTATGTTCACATGTTTTGGGCTCAATGGTTTAAATGTAAGTGTTCAATGTTTGGACTTTGGAAATTTTTGAATTTGGTCTTGTCTTGAAGTGTTTTAATCTTGGAAACTTGAATCTGTGAACAAAAGGAAGGAGACTTAATTTTGTTTGAGGCACTTTAGTAGCTTTGAGAATGTATAAAGGTTGGCATAACAATTGGTTTTGGTTGACAATGCTAAATCACTATTTGAATTAGGATTAAACTTTTGACTTCTAAAAGGAGTTGATTTTAGCATAATTTGACTAGATTTGAAACTTGGTTTTTGGAACTGAAAATGGCTTGACCTTGCAAAGAACGTTTATTGGAATTGAGATGAATTAGATAATATTAATGATGTCATATGATCTATTTCCTTAATCACGGGCATGTCATTGTAATTTTAGGCAAAGATTGTAGTGTGCAGGTAAAGTGGGTTAAATAACAATTTCTAATTAAATTTGCATGTGATTATGTAAAGCCACTTCTGATTGTAATTTAGACATGAAAGTGGTTAAAATGAAGTGTCTACACAAATCACATTGAGATTCGAATCCATCATATTCATTAATTGATTAAAAAAAAATGTCATTGATCTTAAGTTTTTACAAACAAATGACTAGGTTTGAGACATCTTCACAAAAACATTTCTTGAGGCCAAATTTGTTTAGCTCAGACAACTTTTGGGAGTGACGGTGCGTGTCATCAAGAGGAGGTAGTTCATTGATTCTTCTGTCCATTCCTTCATCGAATTACATCTTAAGGGAGGATGATAGTGTATTTAATTACTCATAAATTATTTTATGATTTAATGATGCACTTGTAATATTCATTGTAATATAAGTCATGGATCATTACTAATTAGTACACAATTATCCAAAAACTATTATTAATTAAGACTATTAGCCAATTTTGATTGAATTCCTCTATAAATATTAAATTCTTATTCTAAGAAGACTTGTTATATAATTTTACTACTCTCCAAATCATATCCCTAATCTCTTTCTTAGTTCTATAAGAGCATAGAGAACTAATGATATAGGCAACTCATTGTGGAAAGGAGTTATTGTTATTCTGACAATTCAAGGTAGAGACTTTTAATTTGAAGAGATGACTATATTACTTGTAGTGAATTTATGTATTATTTTTATTTAAATCTTTCATTTATTTATATTATTGCATGTATTGTTGTATATATTTTATGATAGCTAATACAATTTTAAATTCTATCTAAACAATTTATATTTTTAAAAGTCATATTACAATAACAATGTAAATCTATATACAATTAAAAAAATCATTTTCCTTTTAACATTAATCCTGGAGATTGCATCCTAATTTTATGTTCCTTAAGATGTTCATCGCCCTTAACCTAAAATTATTAATGGGTATGGTTAAATAAATGCTTAGGCTCCCATATGCCTATATAGTTTTAGAAGGTTGAATTATAGTCTTTTTGAGGCCATGACCATTAAGGAGGTCTAGCTAGTAATAAATGAGATTCGTTGAAATTTTACCAAATGAGAGAAAGAGAATTTGTAAACAAAGGAAACTAATTCTAAATTCAATTACATTCATCCAAAAGCAATGAATCTCACCCAAATGCACACACAGTGCACGGATAAAGTCAGCAAAGTGAATTAAATAAGGAATGCAATTTTATTCAAAAAGGACACATTTTGGTAAATGGCATGCGTGTTAAATGCAATTTTACTTGCCTAAAAGCTACACCGTACTTTCTAAATTGGGCCATTTTTCCTTGTCTTGGTTGGTTGTCTTGTATTTTTATTCGAGTAATCTTTTGGACTGCGTATTCCTCATTGCGTATTACAATAGACAACCGGCTGTATATATCTCTCTTAAATGAAGTTTTATACATTTGGCTCAAAATTATTTTCCTTGGCTACATTTTAAACAACATATGGCGATGTATTCCTTTCTTTTCCTTTGGCTGCAAGTGTCTAAGTGATTTACCTTCATATCTATAATCTCATATTGACCCAATTAAGGTCATCTCATGTAGAACATCTTTTGTTGATAGAATATAACCTTATAATAGTAGTGGAATAATGTCTAGACATATGATATAGTGTAATTATCAGATCATAATGATTTATTTAACATTGTTATATTAGAAACCCATTCTTATATAATGTTGTTATATTGAGAATACTTGCTAATTCAACTTAACATTTTGAGAGATTTACTGGGTTAACCTTTTTATTCATAAAACTTAAATTTTGGACTCACAATATGATTTATTTACATATTGATTAAATTAGGATTCACATTTTATTCTAGTTATTCATCTCATTATGCACCTCTTGAAATACTATGCATGCCCTATTAACAACATATTAATATTTGTAAAGTTAACATTACTTTTACTTTAGTTATTACAATAATTCTTGATGAAATTATTAAAATGAAAAGATCTAATTGATTTTGATTTCTTTTTTGTTTAATTTACCTATTTATGACTTTATAACTTGAAACAATGTTTGGATCAGATTGCATCACACTACACTCTTTAAATAAGAACACCCTTATTAAACTTTAAACCTTAAATAAATTAATTTCGATAATGCTAGAATCTGAAACTAAGATTAAATGAAGCTCTCTTTTCATTGTAATGATTACAAAATGAATAACTAAATATCAGGGTTAGCATTAGATACTTAATAGACATTATAAAAGGAATAGGCATTTCGAAGTTAAATAGTGCAATAGATATTATAAAAGGAATGGGAATATTGAATTTAAATAGTGCATATATATCTTCTAAGAACATATATAGATTTATTGAAACATAATTAATGATCCATAGGATAGAATATTTGGGTGTTTTATTATATTGAATGTTTAAATAATAAGGTTTCATTAAGTACAAAATAACAATTAATAGACATAACAAACTCTGCATATATAGATGATTAGAAAACATAAAAAAAAAAAAAAATTGTTAAAAGGTGTTGGTTAGTAAAAAACTTAGCATATAGATGATTAGAAAACATAAAAAAATATTGTTAAAAGGTGTTGGTTAGTAATTACCTTTGCTAAGTTTTTGTAGGCTTACTAGAGTTAGGTTCATCATCTATTTATTAGTGTGTTACTAATGGTTTAAACTAGAGAGATATTTGAATTATCAAAACTTGAACTTTTTATATACCAAATTAATATATGATAATTTGTCAAGGTGTGGATAGGACTGTGACTATGTCAATGGTATGGGACACCAATGTAAATAATTATCTTGTAAACACATTTCGATGATTGTAGTGTTTGTTAATAGGGAGAATTAAGGCCTATAAAATTTTGGATGTGTAGGTCAAAGATACTTTGAGATTTTCATAGTGAATCTCGAGATGTGAGCACTAAAATATGGGAGGGAATTCTAGTTAGACTCATAATAATTTAGTTTTTCACTAGATTGGATATCTCAAGGGGTAATTTTAAAATAACAACTTACAGATGTAATCATTATATATGGGTAGTATACATTAAGAAAGTACTAGTCCCTATATTGGTTCACAGTCACACTCACATCATGTTACATGGAATGGCTATAGTGTCAACATAATCACACAATGATATCTTTCTTGTCTTTGAACCCTCTATACATCTACACAGTCTACTATCGGTCTCAGATGTTTCCCTATTTATCTTTGTTCATATGAAGGAAACTTTTATTGAATGATATATGCATTATATTTGTTTATTTGAAAATAATTTATGAAATTGATGTATCATGATAAATATGTAAAACTGAAACAAAGACACTATGTTATACTGTATAATTACTAACATAATAAATTATATATGCATAATAATTCCTTTAACATGTTGTATTATTGTAACAAACAAAAATATAGCATGAGGAAATATAGTATTCAAGTAATCATCCTTATATGTTGTACTTTAATTAAATGGAAAAGAACTTAGATGTAAAATATTTTTCTTACTATTGTATACATGGATAAGTGTCATAATAAATGAAGGATTAATTACTTTGTGAGTAAATTGTTAGTAAGATAGATTAAATGATGATAGTAAGAGGAAATTAAGCATATTGCATTTAATTTTCATTATCAAATTGTTTTATGCATGTAATGTAAAATATGAGGTACATTCAATAATATATTATTGACATGTAATGAATAAGTGATTAAATGATGTAAAACCTTTTACCTAGTTCATGTATATTGAATTTTATTTTATAATCATTTATAAATCTTATTACATGAGTGGATTCATATTATATTAGAATACACGTTATGCAGAAATACACTTGAGTATGAATGCATGAGTAATTGGTATAAGTTATTAAGTGTTTCATTTATGATGTATTGCATAATCACTTATTATAGACACCTAATTTTGGCCACCTCCATGCTTAAATCGGCATTTAGTTTAATTTCTAGAAAATGATATATTTTAAGCCAAGAAATCATTTGAATTGCCTAAATTTGTCTATGTAAGGGATTTCATTGCCCAAAAACATGATGAGACTAGCTTAAATGGTGTATTACCCCATATGCAATATTAACCTCATTCTGTCCTAACCCTAGTGTTAGTAGAGGTAAAGGGAAATATTATTTAATATTATTCACCATTATTTGTAATAAAAAAGAGAAAATAGGTGTCAAAGAGAAGTCAAAAAGTCTTTAGAAAAGAAGAATCATAGAGTCAATTTAAGAGTCATGTGGAATCTTTTATAATCAATTTTACGAGAAAGTGTAAAGCAGACCATTTTGAGTGAATAGAAAATATCATTTTGGGTCTCATTTATTCTTCTCCATATTTGTCTTTGTTATTTCCCATCATTAATAGTTCGCTTGTAAATCTTTGGTTATTTATTATTCTCTCCACGAAGTTTCAGCTAACAATGGTGTGACTTGTTATGTGATTAGAGCCTATGCCTAAAACTATTCCTTCAATTTGAGTTGTTTGGCACTAGATTTAGATATTTTTGATGCATTTAGATTAGTTGTTACATAAAATTCTATGGTTTGAATACCTTACATCCATATAGATTAGTTATGATATATTTTATTACCATTTGTTGTTATTATCAATGAAATGGTTGGAGACAGAATTAGTGGGCCTACAAAATCTGCTAATAGTTTTCTTCGATCTCTTCATCTTTATTCTCAATCATGGAAATTGTTAGGGATTAGTTTATTGCATTATATGAGTTTGGATATTTACTGAGAGGTAAATATAATATTGGTGAGTTAGTTTGTTAGTTATATTTGGGTAGTCGTAATATTGTTATAAAAATATTACAAACATAGTTTATTTGTTATATATTGGGGATATGTGAGAGATTGATGGAGAGATAATCTCCATGAATATATGAATGATGTTATTATAAATATGTAATGTATTATATGAGTTTGATATATGGAATAAAATATTAGTTTGGCGTGTTAATATATTTTTGAGTTTATTTGTGTTCAGCATTTTTATTTTGTTTATCATACACTAATCTGAATCAACCCCATCATCTGGTATCAAAGTTGACTAAGATTTAATGGAAAATTAATAGATTGGCAAGGGTATCCATTCAGCTATACATTACTCTGATTCATGGCCAAAATATTATTTTGAGTAATTTTTATATATTAAGGTAGATTATATTCTTTATTCTCATTTACAGATCATATGGTGGCTAGGTCATGCATCAATATTGAATCAGAGTTTTTTGTCGCTACTTGTTGAAGTTAATCTATAACTATTGTTGTTCAAAAGGTGACAAGTTTGCTATTAATGTTTTGAAATTATATTTTCAGCATTGATTTATCTTATTAGCATCATATGATTAATATTGTCAAATTATGTTTAAGCTTCACACTTTAAGTCACAGACATATAGTCCACTCGACTACTGGAAGCCACTATTATTAGATGTAAATAATTTGAAATTATATAGATATATATGTTTCAATTTCTTTCACCTATCATCATATAACTTAGATCTTGATTTTAGAATAGAAATCATCTTAAGGATGTAAATATTATTCTTTATGCATGTAGACCGCTTCTACCTTCATATGGAAGAATTTGGAATATAAATCCTTAAATCCATCTGTCCATCATTATGATTCTTGTCAACAGAATTACAATAAAATTTGCATCTATAATCGACACTTATATTTCAATAACATTGTGTGGCCAAACCAAGTTCTTAAAAGCTCATAACTTTATATTTAGGTCCTTTGGTTTGTTTACATGAGATCTTAAATGTTTGTAGATAATCTAGTGTTTAATTTTAGTACTATGGTCAAAGTTATATTTAAGAGTCTTTCATTATTTTTTAGGTTAAACATTATTTGTTCATTTTAAGGTGTCAAGTTTTTAATAGGTAATTTTTTTAGTTTATAGTCTGGTCAATGGTATATCTTTTTTAGATTATTTAAAAAGTAATTTTCAATTATTACTTTTTAAATGTTCAATGTTATCAAAATTGTTTAAAATACAAAGAGTCAAAATTATTGTTATTGGTAGAGTTTATTTGCCCATCTATGTACAAAAATATAAAGTGTCGATCTAAGTTAGGTCATTTTGTTAATATTGTAAAAATGTTAAAAAAATGAGTCAAAGTGTCAATTTTATGTCAAAACTAAAGTTAATTATTTGTACAAGGATGCACTATTACTTGTACGTGACATCCTGAGTCAAAAGTCATCAAATGTTAAATATGTCCAAACTATGGGGGGGGGGGGGGACTTCTCCTCAACAAAATCATGCACTTCAGCTTCATCAATATTCTTGTTGAGTGAAGTAGCTTCATCAATAGAAGGAAATAGAGGCTAGAGGTTCCAAAGCCTCTCGTTAGTCACCAACAATGGTGCCCAAGATGTTTTAGTGACATTTTGTTTGGTGTGTTTTTCATAATTTCCACCATGTGTTTACAAAATAAGAACATAAGTACATGCTTATTCAAGTAATGTAATTTGTGTACAAATCCCAAACATAATTCCCTGATGTGAAAATATTGTGAAAGGTTAGAAATCACCAATGTAAGTTCGTTCATGGATCTTGAAAAGGTTTATGGTAGATCCAAAAAACTACTAAAGGTGAACATAGGATAGAAGGAGGTTCCTATTCATGTCAAATTTTATGGTAAACCTGATTAAAACCATGAAAGGAGTGAGCCTTTCTTTGTATCAAGGTCATGAGCCAAATAGGGTTTGCCACAGAGGTGATCATACTACAGATGAGAGTGTGAATGTTTTTTGACCATGTACAAACTTAGGGGGGGAATGTTAGGGATTAGTTTATTACATTATGTGAGTTTGAATATTTACTGAGAGGCAAGTATAATATTGGTGAGTTAGTTTTTTAGTTATATTTGACTAGTCATAATATTGTTACAACAATATTATGGGCATAGTTTATTTGTTATATATTGGGGATACATGAGAGATGATGGAGAGATAATCTCCATGAATATAGGACTAATGCTCATATAAATATGTAATGTCCCATATGAGTTTGATATATGGAATAAAATATTAGTTTGGTGTGTTAAAATATTTTTGATTTTATATGTGTTCAACTCTTTTAATCTGTTTATCATACACTGATTTGAACTAGCCCCATCATAAATTCCAATATCAAAATTGCCAAAGGATAGATGAAGTAATATACTATCAATATTGGGCTATTAACTTCATGATTGGCATGTAAGTCCTCAGTCAAACTCATCAATTTTTTATACACCATATTTTTTGGTGATGAAACTCTAATTGCTTGCATATAGCCCATGTATTTTCCAAGAATATGGAAATGTCATCAATTAAAATCCATGCCTAAAGAAGTGTCAGATAAGGTAGATGATGCATTATTATATCAATTCTGCAATGAAACCATAAACCTTGGGGTTGGAAAGGCTATGGGATTGACATAATGACTACATACGATTGTATAAATCGAAATGGTGGCTTCTTATAAGGGAATTTATTTAGGACTAGATGGTGTAGATTTTTATGGCCACAATGTTTGAAGTTGTTGGGAATTCAAAATCCATTACTTAACTCTCCCATTGACATTATAACTTAGTCCTATCTTTTAGGGAGAATTAGCATCAAAAAATTGAGGGTTGATAAATATTATGAGGCATATGAATAACAATGATAGTGAACTCAAGATAGGTGGAGCATTGGGTAGAAGGAGTTGGTGGATGGGCCATGTGGTGAAATATTTCTAAGGATGGTGGATGAAATTACTTCAAAAATTTGGTTTTCTCAAATACTATAAGGAGATTCATGATTTCTAATTTTTTTTTATCAAAGTTTGGATTAGCAACTGCAACTATTATTTAATATGTATGATAAAAGTGCAAATCTTGGAAGATAAAAGTAGATTATCCTATTGAGTGTGTATGCTAACCAAATTTCAAGAATCAAGGAACAAGTAAATGATTTCATTTCTTTACATGTGGTTATGTAAGAATCAATGCTATTGACCTTGTAATAGAAAAAAACTTTACAGGTGGTGTGAAGGATGGAAATGGTCATAAAGAACATGATGATAGATCTAATGATAGCTCAATATTTAGGAGGGATGTAAAGGCTTATGGCTATCCTCATCGAACTATTTATTTTTATTGTGTATTATGGACATCTCATTTCATTATTAAGTGGGTAAAAGACAATTTTATGTAATAGGTGGTTCAAAATAGAAGAGGTCCAATCAAAGTAAAGTGTATATAATTTTTGAAAAATTATAAATGTATTTGAAGTTAGAGTTGTAGAAGTGGACGAGATCTTGCATGTAAGGCCATTGAGAGTAGGAATAGGAGTAGTTTACATTATCAAATATATTTGTAATGGATTGAAGTTGTAAAAACTTGAATGTTTAGGGCCTTTTTGTGTCTCAAGATGAGACACATTTTAAGTTTAGGGGAATGTTAGTATGGGTTTTATGTCTCGGTATGTGACACCTTTTAAGTTGGGGTGAGTGTTAGTAGAGGTAAAGGTAAATATTATTTAATATTATTCTTCATTATTTATAATAAAAATAATCAAATAGGTATCAAAGAGAAGTCAAAAAGTCTTTAGAAAGGAAGAGTCATAGAGGAAATTGAAGTCATGTGGAAGATTTTATAAGCAATTGTATGAGAAAGTGTAAAGCAAACCATTTTTAGTGAATGGAAAATATCATTTGGGTCTCATTTATTCTTCTCCATGTTTGTCTTTTTTATTTCCTATCATTAATAGTCTACTTTTAAATATTTATTTATTTATTATTCTTGCCATTAAGTTTTAACTAATGCCTAGTCAAATTATGACCTAGTAATTTGGCACTTTTGGCATGTTAATTTATTAACTTATGACATTCAAATAAATTTCTAGAAGATAAAAATTACTAATCAATACTAATTATATTTTAAATCCTAATTAAACTACCTAAGCACAAAATCCAAGTCAAATTAATGAATTTCATTTACTAAAATGAAAATTATGTCAAAAAGGAAGACAAATAAATGAGCTAATAAAGTAATTTATTATCTCATGAATATTAAAAAATATGACTAACATCTCATGAATATCTAATGTGAGTTGTCACACCTCAAAAATATCTAAAAAAGAGGTATCAAGATTTCATGAGTGCCTTTAACCTTCATAGAGTTAGACTAACGTCACCAAGGTTAATTTGACTCAATACATTATTAAACTCAACCTTAACTCACTGTGAGTAAGAGTTAACTTTGGAGGATATAAATACAAGTGCCCACACCATTGATTCATATGATTTTGTGAGTAAGGTTACTCTTTAAGAATACTTTGTTGAAGTCTTTGAGGGTAAATTTATTATGCTCAATTTTTGCCAAACTTCAACACCAAGCCACAAGTGACATTGGAGAGATGTTACCACCATAGATGAGTATTGATAAGAGACTACAATCATCATAAGTTGAGAAAAAACATTCTTATGCCAAAAAGTAATCTTCATGTGTGACAAGGAAGGTAAGAATTTATATTGTCTTCATCTCTCTTTTTTGTACTTTTGTTTATTATGTATGTTCCCCCTTAGTGTTTAGGCAAGAGGGTTTAGTGCATTATTGTTATTATGTTCTCTTATTTTGAAATAACAAGAGACTAACATACATTTTTTTGTTTCCTCTTCAAACTCGTAAGCTACATAAATGTCATGCATGATGGGACCTGCACCCCACAAAGTTATTTCCAATGTTTTTTAGGACATCTTCCTAACAATTTTCATGTCAAAATCCAAACTTGATGACTAAAAAAGTGAAAATTGGAGGCTCATAGACAGTCTAAACGAAATTGCATTTTTGTTGTATATAATCATGATTTTGCTCTTTGTAATCCCAATATTACATTATAATATTACGACTTTGTAGCTGCAATTTTGCCTTAACTATCAAGATATTGATTTAAATTTCATGATTTTACTTTAACTATCATGGTTTTGCACTAACCATTTTATTTATGTAGTGATTTTGCATGATAAGTAGCGATTTTGCCTTGACTATCATGATATTGCCTTAACCATCATGGTTTTTCACTGCGTTATAGGATAAGTTACAATTTTACGTTAAGAGTGGCAATATTATTTTAATTTTTGTAATATTGATTTAAGAGTTATAATTTTATGTTAACACTCTATTTTGTAGGCAGTTGTGGTTTTGTGTTAATTAGTTATAGTTTTATAGGTAAAGTCACTGTATTACTCTATGTTTCTATGATTTTATACTGTGTGAAGAAAATTTTAAACTCAAGAGATAAATTCCAAAAGTCATGTGTTCACTTGATTTTTGCTTCTAAGCAAAATTACACCCTTACATATTTTGTAGGACCTCAAGGCCAAAAAAAGATGGTTTTAAACACTCTAAGTTTCAAAACTCACATTTAAATTTGGTGTTTTATAAATATTTTATTTGAGTTATTTTTCATTTTGTTTAAAGTTTTCAACACAATACCAAGGGGATAAACTTCATGACATATTTCATTTAGTTCTATAAAAATGAACTCATACCTTAGTTAAATACTCCTAAGGGTTTATATTTTTATGATTATTATTGAGTGTTTGTTTCACAAGTCGAGTGTCACATGTATGCTCTCCCCCCATCCGCTTTAGGAAAATTGGGTGATAAAAAATTCTCATTTATTACATTTATCACTTTTGTCAAAAAGCATAGAAGGAAAGTTTCTAAGGCTCTCCCCAGAATCTAAGAGATTTGGGTGACCTCAAAATGATCCTAAAGTCATTTCACTTTCTATTTCATGTATTTTGGCTTATGGATGGGAGTTCATCACCTCCCCAAAAGTTCTCTAAGGAAGTGTTGAACCAAGAATTCATCTCCCAATTTTAGACATCTAATTCCTAACACCATTTCATTGAAATTATCAATCTTACTCGAATTGTGAAAATACATAATTTAGGCCAAAATCACTTAATCACATTAAATGGTTCAAGCTTACCATATATAAGTATCGATATAGGATAATGTATCCCTAAATGATAGAATGCATTTTATGTGATTATTAACTTTTTTCAAGTCATTTTGAGTCAAAATGATGAAAATTTAATTTGACATTTAGAACCACTAAATTTTTCTAATTCAAAAGCACATGAAACATGCATGTGTTATTTTGTGTTGATAACATCATAAATGGGATATTGGTCCATACACAACTAACATCATCCTCTAATTCTAATCTAGTCAAATTATGACCCAATAATATGACATTCTAACCACTTTGATTAATAGTGTGCAACCAATTTCTAAAGAATTACATAAATTTTGATTAATCTCACTTAGGTAAATCAATAAGATTAAGATCTTAAGTGGAAAATCCATGGAAGTTATTGAATATATTTTAGTTAGATATTGATTCTTAATATCTGCATCATCAAATAACACCATTTGTGGGGTGGCATCCATAAGCCATAAATGCAACAAATATCAAGTTTAAGGCCTCCCATGCCTCTTTAACTCCCATTCCTTCTAAATATTTATAAGGGTATTTATGGATTAATTATACAAAATTAAATTAATTCATGGCTACAAATCTTGATCTCATGATGGATGGTCATGGTTGATTCTGATCAATCTCAAAAATCTATAAATAGGAGGGCCAAGACTACCATTTTAAAGCTTCATTTGTGTAAACTTATTATGCAAAATTATGTCCACAAGTCTTTTTTGTGTAGGGTTATTATGATTAATTTTCAATAGGATATCTTAATTGATAGGCATAACATGGATTCAAATATCATGATCCTAGTTTCATTAGTGCACAAGAGATGATGAAGGAGCTTTGCTTTGCATCATTGACAAAGTCTTCAGCACCAAATCAAGGGAAAAATCATGTTTTAACCTACATTTGAATGGTGGGATACTCTTGGGAAGGTATTATGTATGTTCTTTCTTTCAATAGCTCTTAATTGTCATTTTCAAAACCCTATCAAATAAGTTGGATTAACTAGTTATGTTCTTATGCATTTTTTTTTGAGTTTTCTTGATTAATGTTTGATCTAACTATCTTTGTATTTGATCTCTACATCTTGGCATGCCCAGTGAGATCTTGTATCCCATTCAAGTAAGGAGACCAACTTAGAAATATTAGAGTTCTTAAAAGTCCTTAAAATCTTAAAAATCAATTTTTAGCATCATTATTCCCATGTTATTAAATGTTTGTTGACACAGTGACTAGTATCAGTTATGTGTAACCAACATTAGTCCTATCTAATTGGTATAAATTTTGGTATAGGGTAGAACATGGCAAGGAAATTGGATTTTTAAGCTTTTTTGAAGATTGTAAGTTGTTATTATAATTTTTAAGTTCATGTCTAAATATTTTATTTCATGATCCAGAGCTTTGTTAGAGATTTTATACTAACTTGGGCTAATATTTTTTTTTTTGACAAACATTTGTTGCCTAAGGGTTCACAGACAACCGGAATCAGGTTTTAACAATCAACATTGGTCACTATTGACCGATGTTGGTCTCTATGTAAGAAAAATAGAGAACCTAAAAGCAAGTTTTCAAATCTTGCTTGTTTCATTGATAATTGTGTTTCAAAGAAGAATGAAACCCTATAAAATTTTTAAGACACACACTTGGAAAAGTTCCAAATTTGAGCTTGATTAAGTCTTGAACTTACCCTTTGGTGTTTAAAAGGAACCTAGATGTTTTTAAGTTAATTTTTTTTGTGAAATTTTTTCAAAGTTTGCAACTAAGGCCAAGGGGCCAAAAAATTCATCAAACACTTCACTTTTGGTGCATAAAATTTACACTCACTTAAATTGAAAAGTTTTAAAAGTGTGTTGTTTTATGCTAGATCTTCTTCTACTTGTTTTTTTCCCAAATAAAGGATGCATGTATGCTCTCCCCTATCCCCTTTAGGGAACTTGGCTGACCAAAAGTTCTTCTTCCTTATAATTTTGTCGTGTCCAAGGCATGAAAATAATGTTATTAAAATATGTATGGTTTGGATGATCTAAACACAACCTCTAACATCTTTTCACTTATATAATTTATTTTATGCAAATTGGCTTGTGAAAGGGAGATCATAGCTTCTTCATGAGTTATTTAGGGAAGCATTGACCCAAGGTTTCATCTCCAAACATTATTTCAACCCTACTCAATGATAGGGTATATAAATTAGTGCATGTTTACTATGATTTCTAGAGGGTTGAGTACTAACCTCCCTAATTGTAAAGAAAACCTGAGTCAAGTCTAGTTAACCAGGGGATTTCACTAAGTAATATATGGATGCAACCACTATGCAATGGAATAAACCCTTGAATATTAAGTTAATCAGTATGAACTCAATTGATGTGAGGCATATCTAATTTTAATCACACTTGGTACCATCTAGACGATTGAAAATTTAAGTTTTAAAACAACCCCACTTGTCATGAACATATTATTGATGCAGGGCGAGTAGCCTGAAGGTCCATGTCACCATAATATCTCTTGGAGAAAGGGGATTAAAAACCCTACTAATTCATAAAATTTTATTTTTTGATTAACACTTAAAATCCTCTTGAGAGCATGTATATAGATGTATTTCAGCAATACGAAGCAACCTTATCAATTTAAGGCTTTGAAAATTATAATTAGGTGTATTTGATCTTTTCCTTTACTTTTTTGGTCTTTATTTGAGTCTAAAACTTGTTTTTTAACCAAAACATTAACCAAATGAATTTATTATCCACCATTTTATTTGAACAAGGAGGTGTTACACTAGTCAAATCAAAATCATCATTTGCCTTGTTCAAATTTTAAATGATGTGTTTATCTTATCAAAACAACATTGTTATGTTGTAAATTTGAGTCTAAACCATTTTCTAAAATTGTCCTTCACTTTTTAATTCAAATTTGGAATCTCACCTTCCTAAGTTCTAGGCCTATGTGTTAATTAGTTTACCATTTACACTTGGTTTGAGCTAACTTGGGTAAGATTTTCTATTTAGGTTGAAGGTCTTTATATAGACTCATCATCATTTGATCATTGTGAACTTAGGTTGTCTAATGTATCATTCAGACTCTAAGTTTTAGAACCAATTTTGTACTTCCTATTACCATGTGGCAGTGTTGTGTTTCTCATTTGGTTTTAGTTTTATACTTAGCAATTCTTGCATGTTTTTTCATCTTGAGTTTCTTATTTTACATTGTTACTTTCCTCATCAAAAAGAATCTCTTATAATTTTCTAGTAGTAACTCATTGAAGTTAAACTAGCTTTTGCATTATTGACATATCTCTAAACCTATGTTTGGTGTACTAGTTTACACTATAATTTTTTGAGATATCATACCCTCTTCTAATTTGAATATTTTAACCCTTCAAATTTGAGAAATTTGGTGAACCATTTCTTCTATTTATATGGTACTATGCCACCTTATTTTTATTATAGTCTATTTACCTTGCCACTTTTTTAGATAAAATCAGAGAATGCCTTGTTAATGTTTGTAAAACATTTTCCAAAATCCTAGAAAATGTGGAGAATAACCCTTTAGACATGACACAAAGGTACACTTGTAGTGGGGTCCTTTATGGCCCTAGCTATGAGGAAGAGAAATTTTATGATGGATAAGATAATTCCATGGTATTTGAGAACATTCCCATGATTATAGGATCTAAATAAGACTATTTTAAACATTAACCCCTAGAGGAGAAAGACAAAAAACTCCTACAATTGATTGAATCTAATGATAGATTGCCATCTGAATTTCCTATGGAACAATTACATACCCTAGTTAGGGTAGTGTTTCACTAAATTTTCTCTATTTTAAGTCTAAAAGAAAATATAAAAGAATGATAGCGATAAGTGATTACAATGAACCCATATTGGTTTTCACATCATATCTAGATGTTGTGAGCACTCCTATTTGACTGGAGAGGATATCTGTAAGTAAGAAAGCACTACCACATAGTAGATAAATGAGTGGGCTGCCAATCTACGTGTTTATTCTAGGAAGTATGAAACTTCCTTAGAGATGACAGTCCACTTTTGAGAGACACAAAAGTAATAAATAATTAAAAGAGATGTAAAAAGAGAGTGAAAGAGAGAAAATATTACCATTATTCACAACCTAAGTGCAACAGAGAGTGACAAGGTGTAAGTTGTGTATTTTGTTTGTATTTTAGAAGTTGTTTGGGTAGGTTTTAGAAAGGTTAAGGAATCCACAGTCACTGATGTTGGTAGGGGAGTGATTGATATCAGTTATACTATCAAGGTCAGTGGTGAAGGTAATCGATGTCAGTTAGGCTACTAAGATTGGTAGGGGAAGTATTACTTAAGATCTTGTAAAAGACTTTTCTGGGTCTAAGAAATGATTTCGATCAGGTCTGGGAGGTTGGGGAGAGTTATGAGAGAGAGAGAGTAAGGTTTAGGTAGATCTAGTCAAAGGTTTGGTGTGTCAGGTCAAGGGAAAACAAGCAATGAAGCTTTGTAACTCCCTCACAGAGGTTTAGTTAGGAGTGTATAAAGTAATGAATAGTAGATATAAAATGATAGCAAAGTAAATACTTAAAAAACCTATAAAATAAGTGATGTAATTAGCTACAGTGGTCACTAAATGATAAGTGTCAGATCAATGGCCCTATTAGGTAGTCCAAACTTGAATGCCTAAATAGAGAGAACAAGTGGGTGTTGTTGGTCCCCAAGAGCTTAATTCCTGATCTTGATTAACTTACACAAGATGACAGTAAGCCAAAATGTCAAAATTTGAATGTTGAGGGCTTGAATACAAGTAAGAATGAATTTTCATGATTTTTACTGACTTGAACTTTAGGTTGGAGTTTGGCTTATATCACCAACATCGGTGATCCCACCGATGTCAGCTATGGGTTAACCAACATCAGTGGCCCTAAAATAGGTAAATCTTACTATTTTTGGCTTATTTTCTATTGCTCTTTATACCAAGTGTGGCACCCATTACGAAATGGTAAAAATAAGAGGTTAAGAAGGAGGTAGTTGATTAGAAATTTAGTTTTGAAGTGAGAATAAATCTTGGGTACTTAGGATGACGGGAATAGGTCTTGAGGTGACTCATTACGTGAGAATTAGTCATAAGATGAGGTGGCCAGGTAAGGTGGAAAAAGGGTTTTTTAATTAACTTAATTAAGTATATTAAATTAATTAAATGTGTGAGGGGTTAAAACATGGGTTAGGGAGGCTAATTATTATTATTGAAAAATGGATTAAAATTGGTTTCAACTTAATGAGTTACACACGTGTGTGTGACCTAATTTTGGTGTCTACATTTTCCCATTTTTGTCTTGTAATTTATATTGACAATTTTTCAAGACAAAAATAAGAGTTATATTCTCTAAGTATTGGATGAGTTATCCCCCCTCAAAATGGGAATCGATGGAGGAAAAACTAGAATCAGGTACTAATTTGATAAAAAGGTAATTGGGTGAGTGGTGAAAAATTGAGTATCACTTCATATGCATATACTACTATGAGCTATATTTGACAAAGTCAAGAATAAGCAAGGTTAAGGAGGACTCGAATAGAAATAACCAAAGCATAGCTTCTAAGTGATAGCTAATAGGTCAAAATAATCAAAGTTGTAGCTCTAATGGTCGATGTGTCCCAGGTATCTGAGGTAGGAAGTACCCCTAAGAAACATAAAAGGTTTGAAGATAATATTATAAGCTTGGTTTTCATCTAAAACACCTAATATACATGTGTGTGCACAATAGTTAGCTACAACAGAATAACATAAGTGATCAAGACAAGCAATGCAAGGTTGGTGCAAAAGGGGCAATGAGTGAGGAGATATTCATGATCTCCAAGAAAAGTCATCATGGGTGAATATTTAAGTGATCTATAATGGGAAGATATATGTGATCTCTAATTTGGTAGTCATGGTCAGGGAGATATACTCGATCTTCAAATTTCCCTAAAGTATGAGTAAAGTCTAAAGAGTTGGGGTTTTTTTTTGGGGGGGGGAGGAGGAACATTATTGCAATGGTTCCAACATCGATGACATTACCAATATTAGTAATAAATAGTTATAACATTGGCACATTAGGGAAATTTTGCTAATGTTAATAGGCATAAACATCGATGTCAGTGGATTAGGTCAAGAATGGTGACATCAATGGCTAACCAAACCTAAAAAAAGGGGGTTTGGTGGCTGACCAAACTCATTTTCAACTTGTGATGGGAGAAAAAATAGAGTTATGAGAGTGATTGAGATGGTATAGTAAGGATAAGATCCAACAAGAGGTGCACTACCATAAGAGCTAGTTGTGTTAGCCCAAAGGAGATGGAGAGATGAGGTAAGATCCTCTACTAGTTATTTTGAAACTTGATTTGGTTATTTTGGAGTTTTTAATCTAATTTAGAGGTGGGGTATATAAAATGTTAGTAGAGGGGTAGGAAATAGGGTAGGGTAGTTTTAGGATAAGTTGGGAGGAATTTGGGGTAGGTTTTTAGGTTAAAATTATAGTTTTGGGTTTGGGTCATTTGATAGTAGGGCTGAAATAGGCACCGATATTGATGAGGTCCACTAATGTCAGCCCACATGGCACTAAGGTCGATAAGTGTCTATTGACTTTGGTTGACAATTATGCCTAAAAAACACTGATATCAACATTAAATCTGACATTGATGACTATGAAGAAATAGAAAAATAGGAGAAAGGGTCAGTTTAGATCCCTAGTGGAAGTAGTCAACTAGCCTAATGGTTGAACTAGCCTCAAAAGACCCCATGTTGACTGAATGTTACCTACATAGCCTGGTTTAGGGACTTAGGCCAATTTAGTTCTCACACAGCCTAAGAAAAAGATCTAAGGCATGGTTAAAAGGTGTGTTAGGGGAAATAGGTAAAAAGGTAGGTTAAGATAGGTCAAGAGGCCTAGGGCTTAAAAGATAGGGCATAGTGTCAAGGGTCAGGGATATAAGACATGAATCCTAGATTTGTGATAGGTAGGTACAGCTAAGGTGGAGAGAGAGAAGAGGTAGTAAGTCCTATGGTAGAGAGAGAGAGAGAGGCATTAAATCCTAGGGCATATAGAAAAGATTAGGGTAGTTAGTTAGGTGGGTATATGGCAACCTAACCTTATAAGACCCTATGTCGACTAAGTGATGCCTATATAGACTAGTTTAGGGCCTCAAACTAATGTAGCTCTCCTAGAGAGAAGGGAAAAAAGGTAGTGATAGAGTATATTAAAAAGGTATGTGACTTGAGTTATGTGTGTATAGATGTAGGTGAGGATGGAGCTGACATTACAAGATCATCTACTGAGGCTTTTGATGTATACAAGGAGGGATATCACTCCAAATGAGTGGGGTCACATGGAAATCATGGGTTTAAGAGGAGTATAATGGTTTTGTCAAGTCAGTCGAGATATGATCCTTATGATATCATTGATTGAGAGGTGGGATCACTCCACTAACACCTTCCATCTACCGACTAGTGAGTTGACAGTGACCTAAGAGGATGTCTATAGGATTTTATGGCTACCACTCCCAGGTGAGGATATCTTCACATGATCAAGAGAGGAGCATGATATCCATATGGTGTAATTTTATGGTGAGCATGTTAGTGAGGTGACTTATCATTCTGTGAGTTTTGCGTACGAGCCACTGTATATGGCTGATGAGGAGCAACATCCACTGAACATCTTGATGATGATCAGGATCATATTGTATGCATTACTAGACATAGATGATGGCATATTATTGATTCCATTGATAGGTGTGCTTGCACAAATGGTTGAGAAGTGGACTATTTTTTCATAGGGTCCAATATTTTTAGCATAATTACATAGAGAGTTGTGGGGTTTGAGACTATGATGGTGATACAATTTGTGTGTCAACCATCTACTAAATTATTAGGCATATGAGCACATCATGGTGACACAACCAATAGGGTTACCTACCACTATTATATCTAACTTTAGGGTTGGTTTTATATGGTGGGGAGAGGGCATGGCATAGACCCAAGCGAATGGCATTGTGCATGAAATTGCCTATTATAGGTTCATGATTGATGGTTTGACCCCTTTGAATATTTTATGGAGACCCTACCTAACATACCCAATTTTTAGAGGACAAAAACAATAGCTTATTGGTTTATAGAGCTCACAATGGGTTAGGGAGAGATGAGCCAGTGAGTTGGAAATGGTACTCATGACATGAGTTAGGAGGCCGTTTAGTCTACTATAAGATATTATGTCTACCTTCCCTCGATATAGGAGGGATGCCATAAAGGCACCCTTATCATTACCCCAAGAGATAAATGGGCCAAATTTTGAGGAGCTACCAATAGGGCTAGGTATTGGAGATCCAGGGTGCATAATAGCATACATAACTTGGTGGGTAGGTTTACATCCCATGGTAGAGGTCAAGAGAAAACCAATAGATTTATAGAGGTTGGTGAGAGAGAGGGATGAAACCATAAAAGCATGAGATGTAGCTTTTTAGGCTAGAGATATAGCATAGGCACAAGTATTGGCCTTATAAGGGTAGGTTGTGATGTTGTAGGACCAGGTTAGGGCATTACAAGGCCAAGTTATAGCACTATAGGTCTAGGTCAAATGTTTATAGGTTTAAGTGACTGTAGTGATAACAGAGAGGGATAGCCTTAGACTAGTAGGTTAGGATGTTCTTCCTCCACCACCATAGGGAGTAGTATAGGCTAGGTCATCATTAGGTGCTATGGGACCTCCATAAACTATATCTCTAGCGAGATAGACTACTGCCTTGGATGAGTTTGCCTATTATGAGAGGGCCATCAGAGAGTTTTCATAAATGTATTGGTATTTTGAGTTTAGGGAGTAGGAGAGATCTATGTCATGTGCCATAACTTCTAGCTCATGCAAATGCCAACGAGCTGAGAGTGGTGATGACACTCCTTTGTCATGACCATATGGAGAGTTTAGATGATACTGAGTGCCAAATTTTGTCATTTTTGATTTTATTTGTTATATGTACACTGGTCTGTGATCTGAAGATGTGAGATGTATATTTTGAGAGAGATATGATATTATGATGATGTATTGATGGACATTTTATTGATCCTATATATATACAAGATGTTTATTTATTATGATTGTAATGAGGATATTGATGTAGATGATGATGATAGAGATGATGATTATTTAATACTATGTTAATTTTGATGTTAATGATGATCATGTTAGTTGAGTTAGACTATCCTTTCACATATATGTGATGGTATATGCATATTTGGTTTGTTAGTTTCATCTTAGAATTTTTCATATTTTGTGATGGTTTATTCATAAAATAAATTGAGTAGGCTTTGATAGTGTTGGTATGACATTGTTCTTTATCTCAATAGAGAGATTGACATGTGATGTGGATGGGAAAATAAAGAGGCAGAATGCTTGTGCACTGATAAAGACTATAAATAGAACATAAATAGGCCCAAGAAAATGAGCCTCTTTCATGCCTTATATCTTTGAACAATTATGTTTGTTACAGAAGAATCATGTTTACCTTATATGAAGTGAGCTTCACATTCCCTTGAAAGAGTATGAGGGAAAAAAGGGTAAAATGAGGGAAAATGTTTGGGTAGCATAACCTACAAAGTGGGAATGATATGCCCTTTTTGTGGGTGACCTGAGAGCTACCATAGGCAAGTCCATGACTTAAAGATTTTTTTTGTTAACTAATCAATGTGGGAAGCCTGCAATTAGATTTTGTATGGGTTAAGGTCACATAAATCTGATCAATGTGAGAAACCTTTTTTATTTATATTTCCCATTGAGAATAAAGCTTGGCTTAGCCATCCTTCAAGAGAGTGGTCTAAACTATCGTTTTTAAGTTTAAATAATTATCCTTCAAGGGAGTAGTCTATTAATAGTATCAAAGGGAAGTTACATAGTTGTCCTTCAAGGGAGTAGTCTATATTGAGAAGCATGACCTAAGAGTTTATAACTTGTCACATATCCCACCTTTTTAATGCTTTTAGTCATGGACAAGACTATAGAGGCTTAGGAGTTTTCCACTTTGAGGGAAAAACCATAACACTATGTAAGTTAACTAAGTATATAAGAATAAGGGTGAAGAAGAATGGAAATGAATGTAATAAGTATGCTCAAGGGATGAGCTCAAGTTAAATATGAAGTAAAGTGATGCTTGGTTAACAAAATAATGGTCATAGGTGTAAGGCATTTAAAGGCTCAGGTTTTGGCTTTCACTTAAGAGAGGACAAAAAATAAGTTCTTGAGCCATACTTGTGAGTTATGATATAAGGTCCAAGCCAATTAGGAGTAAACTTACCCCATTTTATTTTCTCCATGTTTGTCACATGTTAATTTTATTTTAAGATGAGATCTCTTATATTGTAATCTCACTCTTTAAGTTTTTTGTTATAGGAACATTTGATATGATCTTCATAGATTTGGAGGTGGTTGAGGGCTATGAGACAGTGCTCATCAAGCAATTCAATTTGAGCCAAACATTCTTGTTGAAAATCATCATTAGTATGTCTTGTACAGAAATGCAAAGAGAAAGAATCTAGACTTCAAGAGGCAAAACAACCTCCATCCCATATACCAAAGAAAAATGTGTAGCACCCATAGGGGTTCAAATGCTAGTGTGATAAGTTCATAAGGTAAAAGGAATGTGTGTGTGCCAATCCTTGCCCATATCGTTGACTACCTTCATGAGAATTTTGGTCAATATTTCATTAGAGGCTTCTACCTATCCATTTTCTTGTGGATAATATGATGATGAGAAGCTTAATTTTATTCCAAATGTATCACAAAGACTTTGAATAGTCTTGTTTTTGAAAGATTTCTTGTTATTTATTATAATTTTATGAGGGATGCCAAAATGATAGATGATGTGATGGATGATGAAGTCAAAAATTTTATCAACTTTAATGGATATGAGAGGAATGGCCTTGACCCACTTGGTGAATTATTCAGTGGAAGTAACGATAGAATGATAATAGAAGAATTAATGAGGGTTAATCTCCCTAATTAGATCTAAGACCCATTAGGAGAAGGGCCAAAAGTCTTTGGTGACTTGTAATGCATGACTTGGAATGGAAAGGAGGTTAGAATGTTGTTGACACTTGACACAATACCAAATATTATAAGCATAATCTTGATGAAGTGTGGGATAATAATAGCCTAGTTGAAGGATACGCTTAGCCACTGTGTGACCATTGAAATACCCAACAGAAATCCCATCATGGACTTCTTTAATGGTGAAGGGAGTCTCAATACTATTGAGGAATCTAAGAAAAAGACCATCAAAACCTCACTTGTAGAGAAGTCCCCCTAGTATAGTGTAACGAGAGGCACATTTTATGAAGGTACATATCCCATTATTGGAGAGATCAGAAGGGGTAATAGAGAAGGAAAGATAATCTATGAGTTGCTTGTACCATAAGTCATGTGAGTTGGATGTTATATTTTTGATAAAGAGGATGTTAGTTGATACATATGATGGTAATTTTAAGAGATGCATAGTGACATACATTCTCAAAGAAGAGGATGAAGAGGGTGTGTGTGAATCAAATGAAGCCATCATGTTAGAAAACTTTTTTTGCAGATCGATGAATAGTTTATAAGAGATAAGAGTCAAATGATCCAAATAACATATCTACACAATGTTTATACCGCTATGGAATTTCATTTTTTCATAGGTAGGAACCATTAACCTAGTTAACCACTAGCTAAGAATCATTGAAAATGGTTATGGATTTGATACCCAAGAAGAGAGTTGTTTGAAGTCCTAAAATCAAAGCCTCATATTCGGCCATATTGTTAGTGCATTCAAAATCTAGTTTAAATGACAAAGGCATAGGTTTACCATTTAGAGGAATAAGAATGACCCTCACACCCCACCTTATTGACATTTAGATCCATCAAATAACATCATCATTTGATAGGAGATGTCATCGATGTAGAGCATTGCAATGGATTCATTAAGGAATTTGAGGTTTGAAGGTTGATTTTTAGGTAAAAGGGTAGTAGCTAATTGGTCAACAATTGTTTTCCTCTTAATATAATTTTGTTGAATGAATTCTAAGTTTAATTTAGTAAGAAGCATGAACCACTGAGCTACACATTGGTTGTGATATGTCTTGGAATGCATGTATTTGAGGGGATCAGTATGGGTGACCATATAGTTTTTTTTATTTAAGAGATAATGGTGAAGCTTGGAGGTGGAAAATACCAATGTAAGGCAATGTTTTTTGGTATGGGTATATTGAGTCTCATAATCAATAAGTGTGTGGCTTATGTAGTAAACTACCTACTCTCAATGTTGGTCATCTTAATGTGCAATCATAACACCTAGAGAATGGTCTGTTGTAAAGATGTATAGGTAGAAAGGCTGATTTTCCTTAGGTGGAATAAGAACTGATGGGGAAAGTAGATATTTTTTAAGTGCATCAAAATCTTCCTAGCACTTTGTATTCCAATGGAAGGAGACATCCTTTTTGAGGAGATGGTGAAAGGGTTTTCAATGATCTAATAACTAGGAGATGAATTGGTGGATTGACTAAAGTTTGCCTTGTAGGTTGTGGAGTTATTTGATATTAGTAGGTGGAGGCATATCTAGGATTAATCTAACCTTAGTAGGATCTACTTCAATACCATAGAAAGAAATGATGAAACCTAAAAGTTTACCAAAAATAACTCCAAAGACACATTTTTGTGGGTTTAGTTGAACATTATATTGGAGGAGATGAGTAAATATGGTTTTGAGAATTTCCAAATGGTCTTGATGAAGTTTAGACTTGTCTAGTAAGACATCCATGTAATCTTCCATGATTTTGTGTAGGAGATCATGAAAGATGTAGGTCAAATCCCATTGGTAGGTAGCACCAATGTTTTTCAAGCCAAAAAACATGACCCAATAGCATAATCTCCCCCATGGGGTAATGAAGGTTGTCTTATGTTGATCCTCAAGAGTGACTAGGATTTGATTTTATCTAGAGATCCCATCCATAAGTGATAACATATCATGGCCAACTGTTGTATCAACAAGTTGGTCGATACTTGGTAATGGGAGGTTATCTTTTGGATAAGTGAGGTTTAAATCATGATAGTCAATGAAAATGTAGATTCTACAGATCACTTTTGTGATAGGAACAAAATTGGAAATCTATTGTAGGTAGTTGATGGGTTGGATAAAGTTAACGGAAAATAGGAATTAGATCTCTTCTTTGACAAGGAGAGCAATATGAGGATGCATCTTGTGAAGCTTTTTCTTAATAGGTTTGGCATCTCGATTGGTGACAATGTTATGGGTGATGATAGAGGGTTCAATACTAGGCATGTCATTATAAGACCAAGCAAAGGCTTTGATATGGTTATTAATAAATGTAACATAGTTAGCTTACTTAAAGGAATCTAAAGATTGGCCAATATTGAGGATACAAGGGTTATCATGAGAGGGTAGATTGATGTTAATGGTTGATTCATTTAACATAGTTTGTGTTTCAAATGAGTTTGACCTTTGGATATAAGAATCATTTGCACCCATGTATGTGAGAATTGTGTCATCATCTTGGCATTGGATAGTGTTAATAGTGGGAGAGTCTTCATCAATTATTTTAGGATCAATGAAAGGGACCTTGTTTCCTTACCTTGGTGATAGGTGAGAGGCCCCATATGGATGGAATTTATTGAAAAAAAAAATTAGGAGGTATAGATACCTCTGATTCTAGGTGATTGTGTAGAAGAGGGTGGATAAGGAGAGACTGGTTCTCCAATAATTGGTACATGGGAAGTTTTAATGAATTTAGTTAGTTCATCATATCCCACTCCATGCCTCTTTTTGGAATTTTTTATGATTTGGCTAGTGCAATATTCAATAGGAATATGGACATCTTGTTCATAATGACCCAAACTAAATCCTTTCTAGGTACACCGATAGAGATAGGTGTGAGAAAATCTAGGGTTACTCAAGAAAGAGAAGTCACAAGTAAATGGTTGTGGTGAAGAAGATGGATTGCTGACAGTGGCAGCCTAATCAATTCCCCCATATGTGATATTAGTTCAAAGGCTAGGGGGCCCATAAGGGATGACCATCCTAATGTGGGGATCATAATTTGGGTGCATGTGAAGCTTTCCATACTCTTGTGGAGTATATAACATGTCAAGTGTTAGAAAATGATATTCACCAAGTGGCAAACATTGAAAAGTCTCCTCCATGGGATCCTGGTTAGGAATTTATGTTGTCATTATCTATGTAGTCAGGGGAGTGGAGCTTGTGGAAGTTTCAAAAGTACCATGTAGGTAAGATGATGTTTTTAATGGAATGAGAACATCATTGGGACTATAAGTCATGTTTTAAATGAAGGTGGGTTACCTCATTAACATGCTCACCATACAATGCAAAGTGGACACAACAGTGCAAAGTTGAGGGTATACATGCCATAACACATATCCAAGGTCATACAATAAGTATGTTATATTGTAACTCTCCTTCCAAAACATAGAAGAGCTCAAGAATAGTGTGGGGACCTACATGGATATGTAAGACAATAGTGCTCACTGTAGTAGTTGTGGTATCGTTAAAGGAGTAGAGTAACACATCAATTTCAGACGTGTAATTATCAGGAAGGGATAGCTATTTGTAGGCGTGGGTGGAAATAATATTAATACTAACTCCCCCATCAATCATAACTCTCTTGACATGAGTTTGATCAATATATGCGATAATAAAAAGGGAAGAATCTTGATCTTCAGGGTGTTGAAGCATAATTTTTGAATCAGTAAAAGAAATCAAGGAGATGGAATTAAGGGAGCTAACCAAAGCTACAAGAGGTTGGGTATCATCTGACTATACCTCAATCACTTACAAGGCACTAATGAAATCTTGATGGTGTTAGGATGAGTTTTGGATTAACTCATACAAAGACATTTTCATAAGAGTTTGGTGAAGTTGTTTCACCATTGAGCTTTGAATAACATTCAAAGATTTTATTTTAGGAATATCCAAGATGGAAATATTAGGATTAGGAGTGTCTTTGGTGAAGGTATGAGCCCAAAGAGTAGTGACATTTTCCTTATATTTATCTTTTTGGTTTTTTTACCATGTGGCCACATTAACTGTGTTGATTTTAAATGTAGGTGAAAGAGGTTGTAAAGGGGTTATGACCACATCTTTGGGTTTGAATTAAGGTGGAATAGTAGGAGGCACTATGGATCCCAAAGGTGGAATAATAGGAAAGTTAATGGGAGTATCATTGAGGAGAGTGTCGACATCAAAGTATTGTCGAGTGACTGTTGTGAGGGCTTTACAACTCTTAATATCATGTCCATGTGAATGATGATATAAAAACACTTTTGTATCATTAAACCAAGATGGCTTCATTCCAAGAGGACAATAAGGCTTAATGGGAGGAAGATTTATTATAGAAGATTGTAATAACTAACATAGGAAAAATCTATGAGAGCTTGCAAGTGGGCTCGCACTTGTTGTGCTAATAGGAGTGGACACCTTCTTGTGTTTCAATGTTGAAAAGTTAATTTTACGTGGTGTTTTATTTTCAGATAATAGAGTTACATGTTTTGTTATCACTTTCTTAGTGTCAGATGTAAAAGGCCTATCATATGGCAAAGGTAAGAGTGGAGGTAACTTAACCTTTTGTTTTTCTTAGGTCGATAATGTTCCAACTAAAGTAGAGGGGTGTGGTCCAAAAATAGATGGTAAAGCTAAGGATTGAAGAAGGGATTAGTGAGATCTAAGAAGCTTAACATTTTTATTTAATTTAGGTTGTGAAACTCCAAATTTTGGTTGAGGAGTTAAATCTAATTTCACCTATGGATGAGTTAAATTAGAGATAGGGCGTATGCGTAAGGGCCTAATCTACTTTAATTGGTAGATTCCTATGAGGGTGAGGGTTTTGACATATATGGTTGAAATTCAAGTTATTTTGGTGAATAATCTCTATCTTTGTCAAAGACCTTGGGGTAAAGGGTAATAAGAGGTTTAGTCGTAAAGGTTGACATTCATTGTATTGGATAAGGATTTTTAAGCCGGTCCCACAATTCCATATGGTCTAGCTTCATGGATTCAAGAAATTCTAGACTTTTCACCAAACATGAGAAGGGTTTAGATGAAGTTGATGTAGGCCTTATAGTTGTGTCTTAAGAAGGTTGAGATGTTTAGGAAAGACGGAATTTTTTTTTTATGCTACTTTGGGCCAAAGATGAGAAAGAACCGTAACAATGTCCTCTTCAATAGAAACGGGAGAAGAGACATGGTCTGCCATGGGTGGAGGAGAGGTAGGTGAAGAAGGTTCCTCAAGAGGGTAAAGCATAGGTATTATGGCTCCCTCAACATGTGGGTGAGGCATAGGTAAAGTATGATCCTCCATAGGTAAAATAAGGGGTAAGATTAGTATAATTAGAGTAGGCAAAATAGGTCTCTTGTCTATTATGGGAGTAGATAATACTAACTCCTCTAAGTGCAAAGGTGGAGTGGCTGGGGTACTAATCTCTATAGGTGGAGGATAGGTATGAAAAGAAGGTTACTAAAGAGGGTATAATATAGGAATGATTTTCCCTTCAAAATGTGGTTAAGGAATGGGTAGGGTGTAGTATTCAAGTGGTAACAGGATAGGTAATATTAGTGCAAAATGAATTGGCATTACAGGCTCCTCAGATGGCAATAGAAGTGGTAAAGGAGGCTATTCCTCATAAGGGAGTGGAAGGGGTGAAATATGTTCTTCTAACTAAAGAGGAAGAATGGGAAAAATAAATGCCACTAAATATGGGAGAGGAGTCAATTAAATTGGTGTCTCCTATTGAGGGGAAGGTTGAACTAGAGGTAAAGAAAATACCATATTAATTATATGGATATTATGATCACATGAGTTAGTTGTGGTCTGAGCAATATTTTGATTGGGTGAATGGTTAGGAAAAGGGTGTTTAAACACATCCATACTTTGATTAGGGGGTGCATTAGGATTATCCAAGATGATATCACCTCTATCAAGCATGTCTTGAAGAATGTTCTTGAATGTCTTATAGTTATTAAAATTATGGCCTTTAACTAGATGGTAACTGCAAAACTCATCTTCCTTGTACCAAGTTGAAATAGGATGGGAGGGGTCAAAATGTATAGGAGGTTTGATCTGAGGAAGGGTTATGACACCTTGTTGTAATATTTTCTCCAAAATGGATGTATATGACTCCCCAATGGGAGTGTATTGTCTTTGTTCATATCGTTATTGGAATTGCTTGGTTAGATTTTGGGAAGTCATGGAATTTAATTGGTTTATGGTTGTGGAAGAAGCTAACTTAATGACAACTAAATTAGTGGAGCCTTTAGATTTTTGGTTAGAAGGAGAAGTTTTAAAAGAGGAATAATTTGATTTGGAATTGGTATTTCTACTACACAACTTGACTTTGCCTTCATCTATAGCACAAATCTCAAGTTTTTGTGCCATTATAAAGACCTCATTAAATGTGTGGAAAGTTTATACCTAGAGTGTGGATGATATTTGATTAACACATGCCCTTGAGAAGAGCTTAATAAGCTCAGGTTAGGGTAAGGAGAAGGAGAGTTGATTGATCAAGCTTCTCTAGTGAGCGACAAAATGTTTAATAGACTCATCATCAAATTGTCTGATAGAATAAAGGTCTGTTATAGAAACCTTTTTAAAAATGTTAATAGAGGAATAGTCCAAGAATATTTGTGTGAGATGGGTAAATGAGAAAAGGGAGTGCTGAGGTATAGAGCTGTACCAATCCAATGCAACACCTAAAAGAGACATAGGGAAAGTGCAAAGTAGTAATGCATCATCATGCCCCATTAAATAACAAGCATGTCTAAATGCCCATAAGTGTTGTTGTGGGTCATCTTTACTCTAGAAATGAGTAAATTTAGGGGGTTCTCATTGGCTTGGATAAGGGTCAATAGGCATAGAATGATGTATGGGTTCATTATATATCTGATCATAAGATAACACATTCTTTGAACCAAAAATAGATGTCTCTAGATTGGAGATCTTGTCCATCAGCATCTTAATGAGGTTTGGAGGGGGATTAGTTTGGGGGATACCTCCTAAATTATATGGAACCTGATAGGAAGAAAAGGGAGCATGTGACATAGCTTACTAAGGTTGTGTTGGGGAGACATAAGGATTATGAATCATAAGTTGGGGTCCAAAAAGAAAAGGATATTGTCCTATTGGGTTAGAGACTATGCTTTGGTTGGTTGTTATTTCAGGTTGGATTATTGGCATGGTTAGACTAGATGAATGGTGAATCATAACTCAGGTAGTTATAGGCATGAGGGTAAATGTAATAGGTATCACTAAATTTTAAAATGGGGTAAGACTGAATTGAACTGGTTAAGGTTTTGAAAGTAGGGAAGTCACACCAGGGTTCAGGTGGGATTGGGCAGTTGGTGATGCTAAACTTTGGACATTGTTTATATTTGGGTTACTCATTGAAGTGGAGGTTTGGGTAAACATGGGGAAAATAGTGGAGGCAACTAAAACTGAAGTTATCTCCATTAGAGAGGTTGGCATACCATAGATTAGGTCACCCAAAGAATTACAGGTTCAACTCATAGCAAGGTAATGCTGAAGGGATACTATATTGTGAGCAAGAAATTTAGCAAAATATTGATCTTCCTCAAGCAAAATGGGAATTTGGTTAGGGCTAGGAATATGCTTTGTATCTAAAGTATGCTCCATGATAGAATTAGAAGTAAGAGGGGAAGGTGGAAGTGGTTTCCAGCTTATGTAATCGACAATAATTTTGGCTTGAGATCACGTCAATACCATGTAAGAAGAAGTATAAATAATATTACTACCCTACATTAGTAACAGAATAAGGAAGAACCAAGTTTGATTATAGGTAAGTGGGTTATTTTGGCTTGTTATTTTGAGTAGATGAAAATTACATTGTCACTGATGTTAGTATCTTGATAGATGTTAGTAGAAAAAGTTTGCTAATGTCAGTGGATTAACTAATGTCAGTAGGTAAAATCTATCGATGCTGGTAGAGTTAACTGATGTTGGTCACTGTGATATATTAGGAGATGGAAAATCTGATGTTTTAAAAAACTAAAAGTTGAAACTAGGTAAAATAGTGGATGCAAGAGGTCTATGTAAGAAGGAAGAACACTCAAAAAACTTGAGATAATAGGTTATAGAAACTAAGTATTATAAATATTATTGATTTTGTGAATCAATAGGAAAATGTCCTTACCAACTCAAAAATATAGAAGGTAATAGAAAAGTATAAAAATAACATACAATTAGCAACTATTAAGTCCTAGAGATTAGCTTTTAGTCTTGTGTTAGTTGATGACTTAATCAGATAGTGAAAAGAGAATTTGGTTATCAAAGGTACTAGAAAGAAATCTAAAGTTGGTTTTAGGTTAGTTTTAGTGCTCAAGAGGAAATCTATGTTAAACTAGGTACGTGGCTTGTTATAGGAGCTTGCTCTCTACCCTTCACAGACTTGGAGCCAATCCATGTTAATTAGCCAAAATATACCTTCTGTCTAGAGTTAATACTCCACCAGAGAATAGAGTGGGTTCTCCCCTTGGAGGTGAAATCCAAGTAAGATAATTGGGTAGGGTAAAGTGATCCACTAGGTGATGAAATCTCGATGGGCCTTTTCTCAGGTGAGTTTATATGTTTGTTTGTGTGAATTTGATTTGGTTGTGTAACATAAGTGTACTATAATTTATTCACAATGCTTGTAATTAACTAGGTGAGTTAATATGCAACAAGCAAACAATGAAATGCAATAAGTTTTAAACCCAAATCTAAAATGTTTAGATTCAATTGAAAATAAAGATGAAATAGGACTAGAGAATGAAATTAACTATCCTAATGTGTATGCAAGAATAAGTAAAGAAGAGATTCTTTTTAACTTGTAAAAAAAATGATAAATTGCTTTTAGAGGCCAAGAGAAAAGAAAGAAAATTTTAGTTTAATGTTTTTAAACAAAAAATAAAATGTTGAATTTTTTGTTTTATGAGAGAAGAGGAAAGTGAAATAAATTAAATTTTCACTATAATGCACCTATATGAATGCTTAAAACTAGAAATGAATGTATGTAAAAATCCAGGGTCCTATCAGGCATGCTAGAAATGTTTCGCTAAATTTTGTTTATTTCAAGTCTAAAGGAAAACAAAAAATAATGATAAGGATAAGTGATTAGATTGAACTCAAATTAGTTTTCACTTCATATTTAGATGTTGTGAGTACTCCTCTTTGGCTGGGGAGGACTACTCATAAGTAAGAAATCACTACCACAAGATGTTTGTTAGTAGATAAATGAGTGGGCTGTCAAGCTACGTGCTTGTTCTAGGAAGTGTGAAACTTCCTTAGAGATGGCAGTCCACTTTTGAGAGATAAAAGAGTAATAAATAACTAAAAGAGAGGTAAAGAGAGAGTGAAAGTGAGATAATATTATCATTATTCACAACTTGAGTGAAATAGAGAGTGATAGGGTGTAAGTGGTGTATTTTGTTTGTATTTTATAAGTTGTTTAGGTAGGTTTTGAAAAGGTTAGGGAATCCACAGTCATTGACATTGGAAGGGGAGTGACTAATATCAGTTATACTACTAAGGTTAGTAGTGAAGGTGACTAATGTTAGTTAGGCTATCGAGGTCGATAGGGGAAATAATTTCCTAGGAGCTTACAGAAGGCTTTTCTAGGTCTGAAAAATAGTTTTGATTAGGTCTGGGAGGTTGGGGAGAGTTATGAGAAAGAGAGTATTGTTTGGCTAGATTTGGTCAAAGGTTTGGTGTGTTTGGTCAAGGTGAAACAAGCAAAGAAGCTTTATAACTCCCTCATGAGGGTTCAGTCAGGAGTGTATAAAGTAATGAATAGTAGATATAAAGTGATAGCAAAGTAAATACTTAAAAGACCTACAGAATAATTGATGTATATATCTATAGTAGTCATTAAATGATAAGTGCCAGATTGATGGTCCCTATTAGGTATTCCAAAACTAAATGCCTAAATAGATAGAAAAAGTGGGTGATGTTGGTCCTCAAGAGCTTAGTTATTGATCATGATTGACTTACGCAAGATGAGAGTAATCTAGGATGTCGAAATTTGAATATCGAGAGCTTGAATGCAAGTAATAATGAATTTTCTTGATTTATACTGACCTAAACTTTAGTTTGGAGTTTGGCTTATATCACCAATGTCAGTGGCCCTAGAATAGGTAAAGCTTACTATTTTTGGCTTGTTTTATATTTCTCTTCACTCCAAGAGTGGCACATATTACAAAATGATAAAATAAGAGGTTAAGATGGAGGTAATTGATTAGAAATTTAGTTTTGAAGTGAGAATAAGTCTTGGGTAGTTAGGATGAGGGGACCAGGTCTTGAGGTGACTCATTAGATGAGAATTAGTCATAGGGTGACGTGGCTAGGTAAGGTGGTAAAATGGGTTTTTAATTAACTTAATTAAGTATTTTAAATTAATTAATTGTGTGAGGGGTAAAAACATGGGTTAGGGAGGATAATTATTATTATTGAAAAATGGGCTAAAAGGGTTTTTGACATAGGGAGTTACACACTTATGTGTGACGTAATTTTGGTGTCTATAGGTAGAAGAAAAACAACAAGAATAATCCCTCACACACATCATAAAAATAAAATTTGCATCTTATTGTTAGAGGTAAAATCACTAAGAGGGGGGATGAATCAATGATGCAAGTAAATCAAATTCAATTCTAATTATTCAAACTCTCAACCATTCAACATATGCATTCATGAGGCATATAAACCATTCATTGCAATGAACAAAGAAAACAATGCAGATTCTAAGCACATAACACATGAATTATGTGGGAAACCTTCATGGGATATAAAACCTACTCTCAAGTTTGAAAAAAAGTGGACTAAATTCCTATAAGAGATTACAAACAAGAGACTTTATTGAATCACCCACTTCACAAGGAGCACCAACCCCTAAGCATGTACAAGCACCCACTTACCCTAGATTTTGAGCACCCACATAACATCTTATGATATCAACACCTCCATAACTCTAATTGCCTTCTAATCTGATGGATAAATAATAAATAATAACTCTCTTCAACCCTTGACACTTTATCAATCCTTCACGCATAAACATTGCATCCAAAATAGCCTTTTGGATCACTCTACACCTCTTCGCTCATCCTCAACTATCAACCTTGAAAAACACTATTACAACATCACAAACATGACCACTAGGTCACACACATATCCCTCACACTGATATACTCTTCAATTCATCCACCAATATTTCTCACACTTCTCTTTTATTCACTCATCTGCTCTAGAAACCTTCATCTTTATTTTTGTTCTTTATAGAGTATTCATGATCACCATCTTCTTGGCCAGCCAAAAGAAATTTCTTAACCCTTAAGGCTTCTATCCAAATTATAAAAATATCAACACCACCTACATAGGTCAACCATAGCATTGATATATCACCATTAAGCAACAATACCTTTCAATTAGGCCTAAGTAGCCCTTTTAGGTCCATAGAGACCTATTCATCCTTTTAACACTTCAACAAGCAAAAATAGAAACACAAGACCAATTCAAATCACATAGGTTCATGACACATGACCCCTAAGACACCCTAAATTGATTACATTCATCACTACACACATCTACATATGCAAAACCATTCAATCATTTGCCTTATACATGAAAACACCATGAACGAACAAAAAATTAACTTCTAAGCAATGGTTCATACTGAATATGGATTGGTCAAACCTCTAAAATACATATAGATGATACTCAAGGATTATATAGCACTCTATAATAGATAAATCATATGAAAAATCCAAACACCATCAATAAAAACTCAAACACCCTTCTCGGGTCACTTGTAGAAGAATGTCAAACCCTTAGTCAACTTTGAAGCTCCATAAATTTAATTTTGTGACCATTCAAACCTCCTAATCAATTTTAATGGATTTACCTTTAATTTATTTACCAATTCTATTTTTACTCCAACATTAAATTCATCCATCATCAAAATTTATAAGAAAAACATTGTAGACTAGTTTTCCTTTGTAAAATTTAAATATTTGAATTCCAATGGTCTCTAAAAAATGTAAATTTGACTATGGAAAGGATGAAATCTACCTAGGAGAGAAACTTTGCACCACCATAAATTTTTATATACATCATTTCAAGTCATGAAATTTGAAACACATGTTCTAGGCACAAAATTGAATAGACCCATGTGACCACTTTCTTCTAACACCTTCACTCATGAAAATGCTAACGACATCAATTTACTTACTTAGGAAGCTCTACCAAGATGACTTGAATAATCTAGACCTTCATAAGAATACTCAAATGGATTATTTTCACTTATAAAATTAAACCAATCACTTCTTACACCCCATATCACCCCTCAAACATGGTCAACACATCATCAACATCTATCATCTTACCTAACTAAGTAAACACTACAAGGTCCATGCATGCTCACTAAGACACACTTTTTCATTGACCTACTAGCATAATTGACACCTAATGAAAATTATTTGCCACCATGGTGACATCATTTACAACACCTCAACAATATCCCCCTTTTTTATTGATGTCAACACTTGTAAAAACCAACACAAAACTTATGCACATACTTTTTCTCTCTCTACAAAAACATTATCCCCCTTTGACACAATTACAAAGTGGGATTACCTACTGATCTGGAGGACTTTAAAATGATTTAAAATATAAAAAAAAATTAGGTATCTCCCTTGAGATATGACATAAACTCCCCGTATCGCTGTGCATATCATTTCTTACTATGACTACCTCAAACCTACTTATTGACAACACTCTTCTTTGACCATGCACTGTTATATGAAGAAGTAATGAACAATATCAAGAAAATATGAGTGATCAAAAATTAATAAAATTAATAGGGACTCCACCTAATTCAAGTGAACTTAGGCACCCATTGAGCACCTTTATACCATCTCCAATCATGATGAATTTTCATAGTTACCTTCAAATTCTATCTCACAAGCCAACTCCATGATCACCAATATATGTTTAATCCATTATTCAAACATGAAAGATGCTCAAAATATACTTAAAAATTCATATGATAATAATCATACTTTTTATTTTAGAGAAAATGATCAAAAAGCCCATTTGAATCACCTATCCTTGTCTAGAGGCCTAGTAGCCCTACCTAAACATTCCAAAGCCCATAACTTTATATGCATACACCTTCATGAATTGAAACTCCATATATAGAGAACACTCACATTCCACCTCATGCATGCTAAGATTAATAATTTAACTCTTCTTTTACACTATATCTCCTTCACAAATTGACCTTCTAATTAACCCTCCATTTACACAAATGCTCAACCATAGAATAAACTATACACTTATAGATTATTGTAAAGTAATTTTTGAGCACCCATTTATCCATTTCAATTTATTAATAATACTTAGACCAAAAATCCTTTTGGAATGTTACTAACCCACATGGGCTAAAACACTAGGGCATTAATAATAGGCATGGTCAACTTACCATCTTCTGGTCAACTCCAACTCCTAAAACATTTCTCACACCTGTAGGTTACCAATACACACCACTAAACCAATTATTAAGGCTTTAATACTTGGGGAACCCATAGAATCATGAACGTGGTTTCTATCTTACTAGCCCTTAGAGAGAAATTGTTATACTCGAGAGCCAGCAAAATTATTCAAATTACCCTCAAGAGACCTTAAAATATTTTAAACACCTATATTACACCTTTATAATATTAACACACCCTTATATGCCACAAGTTCACCTTGAACACTCAAAAATTTGATTTGACACTTGGAAATCTCATGTTTGTGCCTACAGACCCTAGTTACATAATAGTCACAAAGCTAAAAAATCATAAAAGGATAATGGTAGCCTTCTAGCATATCCATAACACCTTTTACACTTAGACACATTAAATTCAACTAGATTCAACCTTGGTTATCCTCATAGACCTCAAATATACCTATTTTACATGATGAACTCTCACTAGATAGTGAACACTGAGCAAAATGATCAAACTGAACAAATGGTTATGAAATGTTATTTTGATAAAATTAGCACATCTAAACCCATATAATACACTTGTAAAATTCCTCTTCATATTCCAAATCAATCTTACCTTCATTCTTCATGATTTGACCAACTAGACCAAGCTTCAAAGATTGACAAGAATTTATCTTTAGGACCAATATCCCTGAATAGGTTTCTTGAATCTTTTCATCACAAACCTCTAGAGAAACTTCATGAAATTTTTCATACCCCTTAACCAATCACCTTCTATTGATTTATAGAAAAATATATGACTCTCAAGCTTTGTCCTAGATATTCAAATGTTGCTTTTGTCAACGATTTGGTCAAAATCTATAAATTGTTATTTTGTAGGCACATACTCTAACTTAACACTTTGATTGTTCACTTGTTCTCTCAAGAAATGATATATAATAGGAATGTGCTTAGTTTTTGAGTGCATAACAAGATTTTTTGAGATAATAATTTTAATAGTATTTTCATAATAGATAAGACAAGGTCTTTTTTGTCTTACCTTATAGTCTTCCAAGGTTTACGCCATCCATATTACTTGAGTGCAACAGGAAGAAATAACTATATACTTAGCTTCTACAATTAATAGGGATAAAGAGGCTCACTTATTTCTTATCCAAAACATGAAGCATTCACCCATGAAGAAAACACCACCACTAGTACTCTTCCTATTATTCACGCACCCTACCCAATCTTCATTAGTGTTTGTCCTTAGAGTGAACTCTTTGCTCATGGGATAACATAAACCATATTCTATGATGACCTTAAGATACCTCAAGAACCTTTTGACTGATTTCAAGTGAGAATCTGTATGATCAACTTAAAACCTACCTATAAGGCCTACTGCTTACATGATATCAAGCCTAGAACTAGTAGATTATAAAAGACTTAAAATCATAGATCTATATAAGGTTTGATCAACCTTTGGTGAGTCATATTATTTACTTAACTTGAATCATATGATCATTGGATTACTCATTGGCTTACAATCCATCATGTCAAACTTATCATATCCTTGATGTATTTTGCCTATGAAATAAATATCCATGAATCAAGTTGGTTAATTTATAATACTAAAAAGAAAGAATGTTATCCCAAATTTGACATTTCAAACTCAATCTTCATTACACTTGCAAACTATCTACTCATGTTGTCATTATCAGATCCAAAAAATATGTCATCAACATAGACTACCACTAATAACTGATTACTAACCTCTATCTTAATATACAAATTGTTGACAACTACCCCTATTTTAAAGCCTTATCTCAATAGATACTTACCTAACCTATCATACCAAGGTCTAGGAACTTGTTTAAGACCATATAAATCCTTATTTAGTTTACAAACATAGTCTTGATTAATTCTCATGGAAAAACATTTAGATAGCTCAATATAGACTTTTTCATCTAAGTGCCATTCAAAAAATACATATTTCAAGTCCATTTGGTAAACTTTGAAACCTTTGAAGCTTGCATATGATAAGAAGAGTCTAATTGCTTCGAATATTACCATGGGAGTAAAGGTTTCATCAAAATCTATTCCTTGAACTTGAGCATATCCTTTACACACTAGTCTAGCCTTATTTCTTATGACTTCTCCTTTCTCATTCATCTTATTTATGAATACCCACTTATTACCTATAACATTTTTATCTTTCGGCCTAGGTACCAAATCTAATGTTTCATTCTTTACTATTTGATCAAGTTTCTCATCCATTGCACATGTCCAATTTTCATCTTTACTAGCTTCTAAGAATGTTTTGGGTTCAACCTTGGATAACAGAGTTGTGTCTTATTGATTTTGATTGATCAACATTCTCATTCTTGTATGTAAACTTGCATTCATATATCTAATTATCTGAGAATCTATATGATCCTTCTATATTCTCCTAGATGGAGATTTATTATCTTGTCTTACCTCTTGCTCTTCATCATCAAATTGAATAGATATACCTTCATCATTTGAGTTAAGGTTCTTTATAGTGTCATTTATCTGCAAGCTAGGCTTCTTGATTCTACCTACTTCCTCGACTCTTACATTTAAAATTTCAAAAACTTTATGAAGTCTCTTATTGAAACATCTATAAGTATAACTAATAGGGAAATAACCCAAGAATATGCCCTCATCAAATCTTGAATAAAATTTTCCAAGATTTTCTTCATCCCTCTTGATAAAACACTTTCTCCCAAACACTCTAAAATGTTTGACATTAGCTACCCTATTCTTCCATAGATCATATGGAAGCTTATCACCATTTACTCTAACTTGGAATATATTTAATATGTATACTAATGTATCAGTAGTCTCTTCCCAAAAACCATCTGATAGTTTAGAATCTTGAAGCATGGTTCTACTCATCTCTTAAATAGTTCTATTTTTCCTTTCAACTACCCCATTCTGTTGGGGTGTCCTAGCAGTAGAATACCATATTCTAATACCTTGATCTTCACAAAAATTATCAAACTCATAAGAAAAAAAATTACCTCCTCTATTTGATCTCACACACTTAATTTTTGATCCCTTTATATTTTCAACAATAGTTTTAAATGCTTTAAATCTTGCAAAGTCTTCTAATTTTTATTTGAGTAAATATATCCAAGTCATCCTAGTGAAATCATCAATTAGTAGTATGATGTAGTTGTTACTTTGAATACCTTGAGTTCTTGTAGGTCTACATAGGTCAGTGTGGACTAACTCCAATGTTATTATGGTGAAATTCAACTTAAATTTGTATCTTCTTTTATTTTTCTTCCCATGAAGGCATACCTTGAAAAGAGCATGAGGAATCTTAGTGATTTTAGGCATATTCCTCACTAACCTTTTTGAATTTATCCTCACCAAGTTATCAAAATTTATGTCTAAATCTTCTATGCCAAAGCTATCTTTCCTCTACTTGATTCCTGAAACACTCCTCCCTTTTGGATTCATAGAACATATACAAGTTGTTATCCACCTTGTGAATATTTGCAACTAATTTACATGACTTGGCTCTTCTCACTTCACACCCTTTATCATGAAAGTATAGAACATTTCTTTTCTTACACTATTAGCTAACACTTAGATGATTGTGTTTCAAACCTACATATAAAACATTTTCAGTTCTAGTATGACTATTATCCAAACTTACAAAACCTTTACCAACTATGTTAGTAGAATTATTATCACCAAATCTTAATGAACTTGAATTATACTTTTTGAGAGAGATAAAATTGATCTTGTTTCTTGTCATATAAAAATTGATCATCCACTATCTATGTACCATTTATTTTTTTCATCCTCTTGAGTATGCAAGGTAGTTTGAATAAACATTGACTCTTCCATTGGTGTACTACCTAATTTTTTCTTCTCCTTTTTTTCAACTTTGGATTTGTCTTCCTTGAAACATTTGATGGTGTCAATGATTTATCTGTCCTTTTTCCAATATGCCCTCTTATAGTACTTGGCTATATGTGCCTATTGGTTACAATTTTAGCATAGAACCTCATTTCTATTCTTTGAAGATAAAGTACAGACCCTATATCTATGACCATATTGATTACAAGTGTAATAGTACCCACTGAAGACATAATTATAGTTGTTCATGTTAGACATTCCTTTTACTTGACCATCAAAAACACAAAAAATTTCATCTTTAAATTCTTTGGTAGAGCTAGGACTCTAATTTTCCTTAGATAAAATCACATCTATATATGTCATATCTCTATCTTCCAAATGGTCCATTCTTTGACTCAAGCCTTTATCCATCATTTCTTACAAATTATTAATTTTTGTTTCTAGTTTATCTATTTGTATCTTCACACCATCAATTATTACATAAATCTCATAAAATATTAAGGAAGTCAGATCTAAATTTTTACTTCCTTTCTTATTCTTCAATATTTTATTCTCTTCCTCAAGATATTTGTTCACTGATAAAGCACATACTAGCTCACCTCGAAGATATATCTTAGCCTCTTTGTCATCCATTATACCTTTGATCACCTTTAAGTGGTTAAACATGCAAATAAGGTGTGGCTATGATACCAATTGTTAGAGGTATAATCACTGGGGGTGAATTAATGATACAAGCAAATCAACTTCAATTCCAATTCTTCAAACACTTAATCATTCAACTTAAGCATTCCTGAAGCATATAAACAATTCATTACAATGAACAAAGAAAAAAAAGCAAGATCTAAGTACATAACACATGAATTATGTGGTAAACCCTCATGGGGGATAAAACCCACTCTCAAATCTATAAACAAGTAGACTAAAGTCTTATAATATATTATAAACAAGATACTTTAGTGAAACACCCACATCACAAGGATCACCAACCCCTAAGCATGGAAAAAACACCCACTTGACCTAGATGTTGATCACCCACACAACATATTATAATATCAACACATCTAAAACTTTGATTGCATTCTAATATTATGGAAAAATAATGAATAATAACTCTCTTCAACCCTTCACACTTTATCAATCCTTTACACATAAGTAATGCATCCAAAATAACCTTTTGGATCACTCTACACCTCTTTGCTCATCCTCAGCCATCAACCTTACAAAACACTATTAAAACATCAAAAACATCACCACTAGGTCACACACATATCCGTCACACTTCTTTGATCTTCAATTCTTCCACCAAGCTTACTCACACTTCTCTTTTATTCACTCATCCACTTTATAAACCCTCATCTTATTTTTCGCTCTGTATAGAGTATTCATGATCACTATTTTCTTGGTCAGTTACAAGACATTTATTAACCCTTAAGGCTTCTATCCCTCTTAGAAAAATATCAACACCACTTATATAGGTCAACCATAGCATTGATATAACACCCTTAATTAGCAATACCTTTCAATTAGGCCTATGTAGCCTTTTTAGGTCCATGAAGACCTATTGATCCTTTTCACACTTTAACAAAAAAGATAGAAACATAAGATCACTTCAAAGTAAATAGGTCCATGAAACATGACTCCTAAGACATCCTAAGGTGATAACATTCATCACTACACACATCTACATATGCAAATCCATTCAATAATTTGCTTTGTACATGAAAACACCGTGAATGAACAAAAAGTCCACTTTCAAGTGATAGTTCATATTGAATATGGATTTTTAAAACCTATAAAATCCATACAGATGATCCTCAAGAGTTTACAACACTCTCCAATAGATAAATCACCATTAAACATCCAAAAACCATCAAGAAAAACTCAAACACCCTTCTCGAGTTACTTGTAGAATAAAGTCAAACCCTCAATCAACTTTGAAGCTCCATAAATGCAATTATGAATCTAGTCAAACCTAATCAATTTTCCTAGATTTCCATTGCAGATATTTACCACTTTTCTTTTTATTCAATCATTAAATTCATCCATCATCAAAATTTATAAGCAAAACACTGTAGACTAGTTTTCATTTGTAAAATTCAAATATTTAAATTCCAATGGTCACTAAAAATGCAAATTTGACTATGGAAATAATGAAATCTACTTGGGAGAGATACTTTACACCACCATAAATTTTGTTAGACGTCATGTCAAGGCATGAAATTTAAAACACATGATTTAGGCACAAAACTAAATAAATCCATGTGACCATTTTATTTTGACACCTTCACACATGTGAATTTTGACATCATCAATCTTCTTACTTAGGAAACTCTACCAAGATGACTAGAATAACCTAGACCTTCATAAGACACTCACATCGATTATTTTCACTTACACAAGTACACCAATCACTTCTTACACCCCATATCACACCTCAAACATGGTCAACACATGATTAACATCCATCATAGTGCCTAACCAAGTAAATACTGCAAGGTCCATATAAGATCACTAAGACACACTTTATCATTGACCTACTAGCATACTTGGTACATCATAAACATTTTTAGCCACCATGGAGACATCATTGACAACACCTCAACACTTATAACAAAGGAAATGAAATTCTCATAAATTCAACACATAATGATCAAGATCTTGTCACCAAGATCAAGAAGATAAGTCAACGATATGTAGATGAACTTATTGTGGACTTGACTGACTCTTTAGTTGTTATTTCCATACGCAATGATGCTTCCAAGGAGCAGGGGAATGTAGTTGAACCAACGAAAAAAAAATTAGTTAAGAACACACTAATTAAAGATAAAAATGTCTCAATTGAATAAATTAATCCTTAAGATTTTCCTCATCATGCTTCACTACACATAGAGCTTACATTTTTTAATCATCAAGAACCTCTTGTTCCTTCATAGAATCAAAGACCAAAACATTCAGTGTGTATTGAGGAGATTGTTCAAAAAAATATGGCTATTTCATCTCAACTAACATGTACTTTGGTGAATATACCACAAACTCCCCAAAATAAATAAAACACTTCTAATTTAAGGTGGTCAACTTCAATGAATGTTTATCAACCCAGGAATCAATAACTCACTTAGTCGACTCAAGGAGTAAACCAAAACAAAGTTGTGGATAGTAAGGTGTATATCCATAGAAAATACATGAAACAAGGGCACATACCATGCCAAAAAATTATATTCCACCCACTAATTCACCAAACATACAAGAGTGGAATTTTATGAAAGAAATTGTGTCATGATTAGAGATAGGAAATAGAATCAAGAAGTATAAATTTGATGAGATTAGGAATAAAAATCAAGAAATACAAATTTGATGAGATATGTCCATATTCATTCTATTTTATTATCCTCCATGTCCCCTTTCCACCTCATTTTTAGGTACCCAAATTCAATATATATATAAAGGGAAGGGTGACCCTCATGAACACATTTAGGTATTTTTTGTATTATGCCAAGAAGTAGCTTACAATAACATTTATTTGCTTCACTTATTTCTATGAAGTTTATCAAGACAAGATTTAGACTAGCTTCTTAAGTTACCCAAGGGATTATTTGTATATTATAATGATCTATCTAAAAAAAAATTCAACCACTTCTCTTACAATATTGAACATGAATTAATTGTTGTTGACTTGTGCAAATCCAAACAATGAAATGGAGAAAGATTTATAACATATCTAAAGTGGTGGAGAGCATTAGTTGGATGATTTCAACATAATATCTTATAAAAATAGTTGGCTACCATTTTTTCATAAAATTTACACCCTGAAGTGGTACACAATATATGGATTACTTATGTAAACATATTTGAAGAAATTATAGATAAGGGTGTGTAGATTGAGAAGGCACTTATAACGAAAGGCCTTGTCAAGATTTATTCACAAGGTTAAACATTAAATCAAACCCAATATCCTATTCAAATAGTTTCAATAGATAAACCTAATGGTTTCAATAAGAATAAGAACATGGTCAAAAATGGAGTGATTTAATCAAGACACATACAAATGGTGCAAGATCTATCGACTCTAAATGTTCAATTACCTCCACCTAATCTAACAAACACTTTGTAAAGAGTCCCTCCCTATAATTTTAAAGTCTTAAAAAAACTAGGAGATCCTATTCAAGTAGTGTTTTAAAAGCTTAAAATAGATAATTTGATTGTGTGGCCTATACCAAGGCCATTTCCTAAGGATCAGCCCAAACCCAATTGGTATTAAATGAATGAATTTTACAACTTCCATCATGCTGTTGGTCATAATGCTTATTATTGTGTCTAGTTTCAACACCTTATTAAATATTTTATTGAAAGAAGTGAAGTTGAGATAAAAATTGCACCATAAGACATTAATTAAGATATGGGAATCTACAAAGATCTTTTTCCTTGATATAATCAACAACCACCAAGGAACAATCAAAACCAAGGTTAGAATCAACAATAAAATCAAAATCAAGGTCAAAATCATAATCAACATGATCATAATTAAGATCATAATACCCATTATAACAACCTAGGTTAAAACATGCCTTACAACTACAATAATAAAGTAGGATGTGTTTTTGTAAACCATATTACCACTATCATTGTTAAATCCCATGAACCATCCCATACTCCTCATAATACTAGACCGATTGTTATGGGTTTAATAACCTCTCCCTCAAGTAATACCATGTCAAGTTCATGAAATTATATTGTGACTCCATTTGCATGAAATATTGTTTCTAGACCTCATCCTTCCTCTAATTATAATGGCTCTTCATCAAATCAAAATTGTAAAAATGCAACTAGACACCCATGAGTCACCCTCCAAGGCCCTTTACCTTCATCCTCTAAATATATTGGCTCCTTTCCACCTCTAGATTGTTAAATTACAACTAGATGCTTAAGAGTTACTCTTCAGGGCCCTTTCCCCTCTTCTTCCAATGTTGAACCCAATGTGAACATTTTACCTTTGGATCCAAAGTTAGACACTATATTAGTCAAGGCTAAATTGTCTTGTCTTTATATTAAAAAGCCTTATAGTCTATTGGATCAACTGAGTAAAATCCCTATGCAAATTTCTATTTTAGATATTTTACATACATCTAAAGTCTATATAACTATTTTGAATGACCTTTTACAATAATCAACTATTCCCTAAGATATTAATTTTGAATAGTTACAAACACTTGTAGGATATTTTTCTTCATTTAGATAGCTCATATTTGATTAAACCTACATGTCCATTCTTATTACAAGCCATAATAACCCCTTGTATATTTAGGTCATCATTAAAAAATATAAAATTAAGTGGGTTCTTATAGATGATGGTTTAGGTCTGAATATAGTGTCCCTCAAATAGGTACAAAGATTAGGCTACACTATAAAGGACATTTAGCTAGAGATGATCACCATAAAGGCTTACAATAATGCCGAGATAGAATCTTTTGATGCCATTTGTTTGCTAATAATTTTTGGGTATGTATACCATCACACTTTGTTATATATTATGGATATTGAGTTATTTTATAACATAATTCTTGGTCATCCTTGGATCCATGAGGTAAACGCCATTCTATCCACCTTACATTAGTGCCTTATGTTTCCCCACAATGGGTCAAGGTCACTATTCCTATCGATCTACAGCCTTATCAATATTATAAATATCTTGAGGCTTAGTTTTGTAATTATAACTATTGTCTTAGTTCTAAATTCATTGAAAATATGAACAAAGAAATAGTTTCACATCCACTAAAATCTAATTATATCAACCCTAGTGACCTTACATCCACTTCTATTGATCCATTTCCTATAAATCTTACAAATTGTGTTATTATAGAAGATGTGGGCATTTTCATGTACCATATTAAGGATTCATTCCATATTAATAAGTTATCAAAGTCTCACAAAACATTTGGTAAACCCAAAATTCCAAAATCCCTAAAAAACCCAACATGATTTGGAAATAGAAAAAATAAACAAATAAACCACCAATGGTATTTGTACCTACTACTTTACCAAAACAAGATCAAGAGGCTTTAAATGAAGGAGATTGGTTATACTATGATGGCATTATTGATTATTTTTATAATATAAAATATTCTATTCTTAATCAGATTATGGACAATTTTGATTATATAGGAAAAGGCCTTGGCACATGAGTGCAAGGAATCCTAGAACCTTTATCAGCTGGTATACCTAATTTAAATCATAGTCTTAGATTTATAATTTTTGGGAGTGACCTTATAAATTTTGATAGTGATTATTTTGAATCAACTAGTGATGAGACTCCTGATAATAATGTAGTGTCCCATTATAACCTTTTGTATGAGCTTGCTGACATAGATTTATTTGATTCAAAATCCATTATGACCTTAATAATTCATTGTTACCTATGCCTTTGCCATCCTAAACTCATTTATTGGGACCAAAAAAAATTATTCATAGACCTTGAATAATTTTAGATTGAAGATCCAAAATTGTAGATTATATGGGCCTTAGAGATGGATTGTCGATTGGTGATCGTAATCAAAGCTTTGATTTTTTTTGGATCCTTCTACCTACTTTGGAGAGAAGGGAAAATTTTTTGGTCATGAAATAGTTAAAATATTGATATACTTAGGTGAAAAACTCTTTGAGGTGTTCATTTATCAGGGAAAAAGTAAAGAAAAAGACAAACCCTTGAGTGAAAACCTATTTTAGGCACTCTTTGATAGGAAAGTTTGTTTATCCTCGAAGGATTTATGAGGTCCATCAAGTCCTAGCTCCATATCCAGTAGTAGTATCACATCAGAATGAAAATTCAAAATTATATGACTTAGGCATGGCTAATAACACCCAATGTCTAGGTCCTCTTCCTTGCTCACTTAACCCTTTTTCCCATTTACTGAAGTTTCCTCAAATTGCATAGAATACACAAACACAAAAATAATCAGATCTATAGGGAGTTTTGTCAATATTTAGGACATAAAATTTGGTACATAAGGTCATACTAAGTAGGTGAAAAAAACCCAAAAAAATCTTAGCCTTAAGACAATAGCACTATGGAGGACTATATCACCAAACATAGGGGTGTCCTGTTTTCAGTGCTATTATCCAGGTTCATCTTTGCCTCTAACAATTATATTTTATTGAATCCTTATATTTTTACCCATTGGCTTAATACAAGTTCATTTAACCCATGATCATTAGTTTCCCTATAAAATTCCATTCAAATTCCATTTGTAAGGGTTGGCACTCATTCACAAGAAAGAAACAAGCATACAAGAAATTACACTTAAGCACTCTTCCCTATTCTTTGAATACAGCCTTCCAAGAATATTCCAAGCTCATTAAATCATTCAAACTAGTACCTAGTCATCTAAAGTACATCTAGTTACATAAATCACACAATATTTATACCAAGCACTTCAATGGGAGAACTACATTAGCTTGATCCCTCTTTAGAGTATTGGTATGTAGGTAGTGTACCCACACATGGGGTGTGAAGTGTGTCCAACGTATATTTTACACACTAACCCCCCCCCCCCTGTCTCTTTTTCCAAGTTTACATGAAAGTTCAAGTATCATAATCTCCTAAGAGGCTTGAATATTGAAATAGGCACATAGCGAGCTCCATGAGGTCCTAACCCTAAAATTTTAGTGACAGGGTAACACAAACATTTTGAATAGAACCCAAAAAGTTCTTACTCTCAAGATAATAGCACTTGAGAAGGACTATAGTGTTGGATAGTAGGGTGTCCACTTTAAAACACTATTTTCTAGCTCAAAAATGATGTTTATAGGTTTGTTCTAGCCTATTTCCCAGTCTTACTCCTCCAGTATCAGACTTTGTGTCAATCCAAAATAGTCAAAATTAAGCTAAGTTGAATATTCTCTTTCCTATTGCTATATTTGGAAAAAGTTAAGATAATATATATTTCCATAAATCAATAAGTTAATCAAAGAATATTTATTTACTAATTTACTATACTTAGACCCTTTATTTAATTATGAATTAAACCAATTAATTTTCTAAAAGGATAAAACATTTGGTGAACCTGACTTACTTTAAATTTTTTCAAGAAAAACCTAGGAACCCTAGGGCTAATTATTTATAATATTTTGTAATTTTTTCCTAATTTTTATAGAATTTAAAAATTAAAAAACTATAAATTAATTGAAATATTTTCAATAATTCACTTAAACCCTAGTTTGCACATATTAGGTCCTATTTCCATATAAACACTTTCAAACCACTAGGAAAAATATATTTCTAATTTTAGAAATATTTTTATATTTTTCCTAAATTTTTTAAGATCAATTATACAAATTTATAACAAAATTTTCAAATTATTACATTAATTATGGAAAAAATCATTTCAAAGTCCTAGTTGCATCACCTAAATCTCAATAATTTTAAAGTAATATTCCACTTATTTTTTACAAATTTTGATTGAATATTACAATAAAAAAATCACTTCAAATTTCAAAAATTCATAGTAAATTCCAAAAAAATTATTTGTTTCAAAACCCTAGTTGCATCTACTAGGTCCCATTAAAGCAAGTAATTTTTCTAAGTTTTATCTTGCATACTTGGCTCAGAAATCAATTTCAAATTCAAAAGTTCATAATATTTTGCAAATAATATTTCTTAAAAATATCTAGTTGCATTTACTAGGTCCTATTGGCTTCTTAAGGTATCACCTTACATCCATATACAAATTGCAAAAATGATGCTCATTTATTTACAAACTTTTCTTATATTTCTTGCAAATAACAAGGAAACCATAATGGGCCCTATCATGTACATGAATGAAGAAGTCTATCATATGTTATTATAAAGTTTCATTCTTTTCATTTCATGATTTATTTTCACAATAAGGGATGATATTACAACATTTATTACTAAAATTACATAAGATTTCAATATGCCTTTTGCATACTCTCTATTTCATATATGGAACAATTTTCAAGTTTATCATGCTAAACATGTTAGCAATATTACGTTACAAATCAAAGCTCTCTATCCATTTAGGCAAAAAAAATTAGTATATGTGAAGTTACTATTCAAGGTAACATGGCAATGGGACCCACAATGGGGCCCAAGTGGTGGGCCCATGGCAGAAACTAGGTGACTAGACATGTGAGGTGGCACAAGTGGGACATGGCATGACCCATAAAATATCTTGTTTTGTTGAAAAATGAGGAGAGAGTAAATGGGATGTCATTTTATAATATCACATGTGTTTGACTTGGGAAGTAAGTTAACCAAGTCAAAAGGCAAATAATTTTTAATTATTTGGCACATGTGTGTGGATTTTCATGTTGGAGGATAATCATGAGATTTGATGCCATTTTTTGACCCCATGTGAAGGTCGGGTGTAATTATTTGGGACACCTTGTTTTTCTTCATGAGGTGAAAGTCAATGTGAGTTTAGTGGAGGATGACCTCATCAAACTCCAAGTTTATTTGGCCTCACATGAGCAAAGTCATATGACAAATAGTGTTGCAACCTAAGGGTGACATATTTTTCTTCCATCCCTTTCTTTTTCTCTCTCCAAAAGTCATCCATTATAATTTCTATATAGTGAGAACATTTTAGATTTTTTAGTGAGTGGTGGAAGTTGAGAAAATAAGTCATTATTTTCTAGTCTATAAAATAGCTTTGTAAAGATTGTATGCTTGAAGAATAGAATTGGAGAAGGAGAGGGTGTTGAAGGAAGAAGTTTGTGTTGCAGGTTTTGAAATTAATATAAAGATATAGCTATCATTTTCCCCATGGTTTTTCATTGCATCTTGTAAGGTTTCCATGTAAACTCTCTATGTAATGTGTTACTCCTATTTTTAATTTTATAGTTGTTATTTATACATTTATTTTCTTGCACATGTATTGTATTTATTCCTAACACAAATCCATGGTCTCGACCCTTTTCACATTATCTCTCATATGGAAATTTCTCTATAATCATATTTCTATACAATTTATAACTACACTTACATGCATTTTAGCCTACATGCATAGTTTCTCCCTAGATGTATATGAATCTTTGGCTACTCTTGTTTCAATGTTATATTTCATGAAAAAGAAATAACTACCTTCTCTTCATCTCCCTCAAGAGGGTGATAGCATATTTCCATATAATTAGGTCCATGCTATCACTCCAAAAGGTAAGGCAACCTATACCATTGTTCTTGATTCATACATTCAACCTATAGCTTCTTTAAGCTATCTTCAACATATGTTCTTACATGTTTAATTACAAGAAACTAATGTTTGCACTTCTGAGACTCTAAGGGATCAAATCACTAGTATGATCAAGTTAATTTTAGATTTACAAACACAAAATTATCTATTACATGAAAAGATCATAACATTGGAAAATCAGATCATAATTCAAAAGCCTCAAAGACATCTTAGTGTCAATCATGTATATGCACCTTCACCTAGTCAATTGGTTACAAACAATGTTACATATCAAAAAAACAAATCACAACATAGTAACTCTACAACTAGTGATTCCAAAATCATTCAAAGATAAAATAAGAGTTCAAGTGAGGTACTAAGGGAATTGATTAAATCTAATCTGATCAAACTACTTCCTCCACATCTGGTGAGAAGATCCAGATATTATTGTGCATATCATAGAATGCATAGGCATCACACTGATTTATGTTTGGAAATGAAACAACATATACAATATATAATTTCTAATAAGGACCCTATACAAGGTAAATCAATGAAAAAATACACGATGATACAAGAACACATTCACAAAGGGTTAAATTTAGAAATAGTACAAAAGTGGTTACAAAAGAAGAAATCAGAGCTATAAAAGGATCAAAAAGAAAAATTAGAACAAGAAACAAGTTCACAATCATAGGTAAAGCATGAAAAATATACAAAACTACCTCTCCAAAATGAGGCTCAACTTTCAAAATAGTATGGGTTTGGTCAAAAATATCTACAATAGTTTGATTTTCAAGGTCAAGGGTTGGGAAATTATGCTCAAGGCATCACTACTCCTATTCAATTAGTTGAAAATGTTTGTCACCAAGGTTTGGGATTTATTGAACATCTTACAACAAATCAATCATAGACATAATTTATCAAAGCAAAATATTTAGATACAATAAAAGTCAAAACTAGCATTCCATTAGTTAAAAATCAAAATGATAATGATGAGTGGAACGATCTAGGTTATTATGATTTTCAAGATGCCAACAATGAGTCTAAATATTCAGAGTCATATTCACAGCCACTCCTTTATGGTTCACAGTCACACATAATTCTTCTCTTTGATACTGGACACCATGATAAGGAGTCTCATTCAACACTCATCAGTTAGTATGACTCCTTCACAATATTTCCTATACATAGTCTCTTTTGCTTGATTGTACATAGCTTATTCTACATTTCTAAACACTATAGTAGAATTACATTACACTATTCTATGTTACTTTTTTGTTGATTTATCTATATTACCATACTTCATTTGATCTTCTTTGAGTGTGTGCAGTACATCCAAATCCTTGATTGTCTCACTCCACCCATCATGGGGTAATCTTACATCTACATTTCAGCTACATATCAATACATCTACCCACTAGGGGCACACTCTACATGACTACACCATCTAGGTTATATCATTCTAACACTCCACACTCTAGACATCTTGTGTAATACGTACCTTACTTGCTTACATAGATATTATATTGATATATAATAGCATTTATCACACTTTTTTATTTTATATCATATACATTAGTCTTGTATCACATATCTTGTATACTCTTGCTTCTTGATTTCCATAGTTAGATGTTTCTTTATATTTCCATTACTTTGCATGTTTCCATTTTCTACTTTAACTAACTAGATGTGTTACATTTTCTAGTTCTTATTTTCTTCTTGTTTACATTTTAGGACATTTTCCAATGTCCTTTGCTTATCTCTATATTATGTGTGCCTTTATAAATTTTCCTATGTCCTTTGTGTGTACCTTCTATGTGTTTATGGCCCCTGTGCCAATCTTTGTTTATTTCCATTGTGTGTGTATGTGGCATTTGACCATGCCTTATATGACTTGCATGTCTATTTAGTCCCTTGGCCACCTTTGCATGTTTCTTGCTTCTTGATTTTTATGCTTGTTACTTAATTATTTATCTTTGTGTGTGCAATGTCATGATTCCAATCATGCATTTACCTTATTTATTTGATGCCATGATGGACATCATGCTCCATCCCTTCATGATAGTAACAAATTAAAAAACTAAAATTGTGCTTTCTAGCTTTATTTTTATGCATATGGTATTACATTGTTATATCTATCTAGGCATACCCCTACGGATCTAACAATATCTCTATACAACTTTTGCTATATCTTGATATCATGAATATCAATGTTATATCAAACATTTTCATATCTTAACACACTTTTAGGGTTTTTTCTTTTAAGGGTAGTTATTTTAGGGTATTCATTCTTACCCTCAAAAGAGGGGGAAACAAACAGGGGTTTTGTCATAGAGATCAGAGGTCCTAAATGGTCAAAAAAATTAGTTTTATAATACAAAATCTAGATTCCAAAATTTAGTACAGGTAGGCTAGATCAGGTAGATAGTAGACAACATAGTTTAGTTTTTAGTTTTGGCTCTAGACAGTAGCACCAAAAATGAGACTATAACATTGGACCCCAAAGTGTCCAGTTTCTAGCACTAATGTATAGACAATAGAATTTCCAATTTTTCTAGAATTAGGTAGAAGGGTGAGTTTAGTAAAGGTTTTGCCATAATAGTATAGTCCAAAATATAGTAGTTTTTAGCACTTATTTTCTTAGAGAATCTAAATATAATGGGTATCATGTGTGTTATGAGGGTTTCCACTTACATTTCAAACATGGTAGTTAATACAACTTTTAGTTTCAAATCTATGTTCTAGACACCAGTTAGTGGGGGCAATATGTGCAGCACATGGGCCTTCTCTTTTCTAAGTTTAGTAAATTTTTCTTACATGTTCTCAGTAGTTACATGCCTTACTCCATCTACAGGTGGTTGGCATCACTTTCAAGTAAACTTTCTTAAAAAATTTCTTTTCATGTACCCAAGCTCTCGAGTGGCTTCCTAAGCCTTAATTCCAATTTTGGAGGGGTTTATATATAAGTCCAATATCCATCTTTCAAAGTGGCCAATGTTGGCCTAGTTTCTAGTTACATTCAACTATCCATGCCAATATTTTTATATTATAGTACATTCATGGGCTTCATGAGCCATCTCATATGACATTTAGCTTATATTGATATCTTTCTATTCAGCTTCACATCATGAGGTAACGATGGAGCCAAAGGACTAGTTAGCCTTTGTATTATTGAGCCACCTATTCAGAGGGATTGGAGACACAGTATAGACATTAGTTATCACATGCATGATTCATTAACTTTTCATAGTTGGCAATGATGGATCTAAAGGGCCTACCTTTGTATTATTGAGCCACCTTCCATGAGATTGAGTACTCAACTCATTCATTGATATAACTCTTGGTTCAATATTCATCTAGAATTAGTCAACACAACCCAATATCATAATAGATTTACATAGTACAATGTGCTCTCACCATGAAAAAATCCAAAATCACATAGCTTTTTGGGCTTAGCCTCACATGTAAGTTCAGGTATGCTTATTTTTTTCCTTTATCTTAGTATTTCACTTTGATGCATACTTAGAATAAAAGCGGGGGAAATGTACTCATATAAAATGTGAAATTAGATGACTTAGGCATGGCTAATATCACCCAACCTATAGGTCTTCTTTCTTGCTCACTCAACCATTTTTCCCACTTGTTGAAGTTTCCTCAAATTTCATAAAAGACACAAACACACAAAGAGTCATATCTATAAGGAGATCTATCGATAGTTAGGACCTAAAATTTAGTACACAATGTCATACTGAGAAAGTAATTAAAACCCAAAAAACTCTTAGACTCAGGATAAAAGCACTAGGGAGGACTATAGAACCAAACATAGGGGTAGCCTATTTTTGGTGCTATTGTCCAAGTTTATCTTTACCTTTAATGGTATGATTTTCCAAAATCCTTATCTTTTTCCATGTCAGCATAATACAAGTTCATTTAGCCCATGATCATTAGTTTCCCTATAAAAGGCCATTCAAAATCCATTTATAAGGGTTGACACTCATTCACAGGAAATAAATAAGCATACAAATAATTACACTAAAGCATTATTCCCTATTCTCTGCATACAGCCTTCCAAGACTATTCCAAGCTCATTCAAGCATTAAAATTAGTCCCTAGTCATCCAAAGTATATCCAGTTTTACATCTAGTTACATACATCACATAGTATTTGCACCAAGCACTTCAATGGGAGAAGTACATTAGCTTGATCGCTCTTTCAAGTATTGGTATGTAGGCAACATGCCCACGCACGGGGTATAAAGTGCATCTAAGGTATATTTTACACATTAACCCCACATCTCTTTTTCTAAGTTTGCATTTAAGTTTAAGTACCAAGAGATCTTAAGAGGATCAAATATTGAAATAGGCACACAATAAGATTTTTGAGGTCCCAAACCCTAAAATTTTAGTGATAAGGTAACAAAGACATTCTAAACAGAACCCAAAAAGTTCTTACCCTTAACACACTAGCATTGGAGAAGGACTATAACACCAGATAGTAGGGTGTCCAATTTATGATGCTATTGTCTAGCTAAGAAATAAAGTATATAGGCTAGTTCTAACCTATTTCCCAATCTTGCTCCTTTAGTATCAGACTTTGTCTCAATCTATAATAGTCAAAAATAAGCTAAGTTGAATATTCTCTTTCATATTGCTATATTTAAAAAAAGTTGAAATACTATATATTTCCATAAATAAATAGGTTAATCAAATCATATTTATTTATTTATTTACTATACTCAAACCCTTTATTTAATTAGGAATTAAACCAATTAATTTCCTAAAAGGATAAAATAAAAAACAATTCTTTGAGCATGTTGCTCTTGACATTCCTAAGATTTTTGCTAGTTGGTCATTACCTAATTTGGTAGATTTATATTCATCACATTATCTAGAGATTTGTGAAGAACAACAAGAAAATATAGTAGAAAAAGATGATCATGATCATACACTACCTACTATTCTTGAAGATGGATCTACACTCTTTGTAGAAAACACTATTGAAGTGAAGCTGGGAACATATGTGGATCCCAAAATTGTTTACCTTGGCACTTCCTTTATTGAAGTAGAGAAAGAGCACATTATATTCATTTTGAAGGATTTCATTGATATTTTTTAATGGTCATATTCTAACATGCCAAGATTAGACCTTGACTTGGTTGCGTATTGCATTGTTGTTCATCTAGATGCCAATTCAATCAAATAGAAATTGAGAAAGATGCATCCATGCATCACTCTTTTGGTGAAATCTAAATTAGATAAATTATTGGGATCAAGCTTCATTAGACCACTGGATTGTTCTAAGTAGATATCAAACATAGTTCCAGTCAGAAAAAAGCCATAGGGTATACGTCTTTATATCAATTTTAGATATATCAACAAAGCATTCCCTAAAGATGATTTTCCTTTACCCAAAATTGACATGATTATTGATTATAATTATAGGTACAAGATGTTTTCCCTCATGGATGGATTTTTGGATATAATAAAATCAAGATAGCTCAAGATAAGTAGCAGAAGGCTGCATTCACCACTCTGTGGGAAACATTCTATTATCAAGTCATGCCATTTGGCTTGAAGAACATTGGATCCACTTATAAATGTGTTATGACCATCATATTTCACAACATGATGCATGATATTATTAAATATAATGTTGATGAAATCCTAGCTAAATCAAGAACATGTTATAGACATATTAACATTCTACAGAGGATCTTTGAAAGACTTTGTGAATATAAAGTCCATTTGAATCCTAAGAAGTGTGTATTTGACATCACTTCAATAAAAAATTTAAGGTTTATTTTATCATAAAGAGGGATCAAATTCAACCCTACTAAGGTCAAGCCCATTGTTGAAATGCCTCCACCTTCAAATCTTAAACAACTCTGTAGCCTACAAGAAAAGATTTAGTCTATTGGCAAGTTCATTTCTCAACTAGTAGATAAGTGCCACCCATTTACACATATATTAAATAAAGGGGTCATATTTCAATGGGATTAATATTGTTAATTATAATTTTCAAATCTCATGACATATTTGGATAACACACCAGTTTTGAGATCACTAATACCTGGACAACCACTACTTTATATTTCACCGACCGAGTGTGCATTAGGGGCAATTTTGGTCTAACATGATTATCAAAGTAAAGAACATGTGGTTTATTATTTAAGCCATAAACTAGTGGCATATGAACATAATTATACACCTATTGAGAAGGCATATTTATCTATGGTTTTCACTTCCCAAAATTTGTGACACTATATGCTAAACAATAAAACCATTGTTATTGCTAAGGTGGATCCTCTCAAATTTTTATTATCCAAAACAACTCTCACAAGATGCCTGGATAAATGGGTCATGATATTAATTGATTTTTTTGTTGAGTATCAAAATTATAAATTTATCAAGGGGTAAGTTATTACTAATTAACTTGTACTCAACCACTCAAATTTGACTTTCTAGATGATTCTATTATTATAGTAGATTAAGTACAACATGAACCTGATTAATGAAAACTATATTTTGATGGTTATTTCACTTATAAAAGATATGGATCCACAATTTTGTTGATTACACCATAAGGGGATCTGATTCCCAAAGCATTTCATATCAATTTTCATTAAAAGAATAATATGGTTGAGTATAAGGCACTTGTTTCAGGACTTTTTCTTACTATGCAGTGGGATATCTAGCAGTTAATGACATATGGTGATTCCTAATTGATTATCAATCAAACCATAGATAAATATCATACTAGAGATGATAATCTTGTACCTTACAAGCATATTATGGATAATCTCAAAACTCATTTTAAATCTTTGTAATTTGAATAAGTACCAAGGGCCAATAATAAATCTATCAATGTAATGGCAACAATTGGGTCCATGATGTAGATTGAAAGTAGTGATAAAGAGTATCAATTTATCATTGAAAATATTATCTAGCATGTTCATGTATTACTAGATTCAGAAAGGGTATGCACCATTGTTGGTCCCAATCCCCCACTTGAACTACCTTGGTTTCAATATTTTTATTATTATTTTCATGATCATGTTTTTCAACCTAACTTTTCTAACAATCATTAGAAAATTTTCCTTCACCATGTAACCCATTATACCCTCTTTAGAAACATACTTTATTGCAAATGATATGATGGAATGCTACTTCATTATTTATGTTTGAGTGAATCCAAGCTAATACATAAGGAGCTTTATGAAGGAATTTTTGGAGCCCACACCAATAATGTAGAATTAACTAAAAAACTCCTCAAAATAGCTTAATATTGGCCTAAAATGGAGATAGATGCTTAAAATTATGTGATAAAGTGTGTTCCTTATTAGTAACATGGAAATTTGATACACGCATCTTCCTTACCACTACAGCTAATCATTACACCATGGTTGTTTTCTACATAGGGTCTCAATCTTATATACAAAATAAACCCAACATATTCAAATGGCCATAAACATAGTCTCACTAATACCACTAGTAGGTAGATTGTCAAATTTATACATTACCATATCATCTATCGATATGACATTTGAATACGCATTATATTTGATAATGGTAGATCATTTGTAAACAAAGATGTAAAATAAATTTATACAATATTAAAAATCAAGCAGAATAAATCCACACCATATAACCCACATAGAAATGGAAGAGTTGAGGCATTGAACAAAACCATTAATTTACATACTTAAGAAGATTGTTAATGACATTGGCCATAATTGGCACTTAAATTTTTTTCTTCCTAATGGGCTTATCGCACTAGTCATCAAACCCCCATAGGAGCTACTCCATACTCCCTTGTTTATGATGCAGAAGCTATTATCCCAATTGATATTGAGTTGCCTTCATTGCAATTATCTTTGGAGAATATTGAAGATGATGAAGATTATAGAGTCTTAAGATTGAAAGAACTAGAACTCTTTTATGGTAAGCATTTGGCTTCCCTAGAAAACTTATAGGCCTATTAGAATAGATTATGGAGAAGCTAAAATAAGTGCATTTTCCATCAGGAGTTTGAGATTCGTGATTTGGTCTTGAAATAGAACCAGAAAAATATAAATGTTGAATGCAATAAAAAGGGTAAGTTCCAACATAAATGGCTTAGACCCTTTATTATCATAATAAATTATGGATCAGGGGTATACTGACTAGCTTCTCTAAGTGGATAAGAACTTCCATATCCCATGAGAATTATGCATCTCAATTAGTTTTATGTTTGACATCTATTTGAACAATTATCTACAAGACCCCTTACTTGGGGGTAACTTATGCTAAAGTTATTTTATCCTACCATTATATCCTGGACCATCCTCTTTTGAACCATATTCATTTTGGCCCATTGTATTTTGAACCACATTATTTTTCATACCTTGGGAAATTTTAACCTAAATATATTTTATCCCTTGACCAATTATGATCTTGATTATGACTCAAAGGCATTCAAATCACATTCAATGCTAGTTTTACAAAGAAGTTTACCCTGGACAGTATTTTTTAGCTTTTTCTATAACAAATGAACATAGATACATCTTTAGCTCAAGATTTTTGCCTACTAGATGGTTCCTCAAAGTTATCTCATGTTGCATATTGTTCTATTATTATTATTATTATTTTTTTCTTTGGTAGGCATTGTTGACTTAACGGGGTCTCACTCTCACCAATTTGTGAGCATGGACTATTATAGCTAGTTTATCTATTGTTTGAACTCTTACCTATGGATGTGAATCTCTTTAACTAGGTAGTTCCCTAGACATTTTATAAATATTTCATTTCTATTTATTCTCCAAGAAAACACAAAAACATTAGAAAAGGATCCATAAAATGAACAAAAAAACATTGTCTTATGTTTTTTGTTTATTCTGATATCCCACGTTCTTGCCATTTTACAAGTAATTATCCCATGTTCTTGCTATTTTTCAAGACCATTCCCATTTTATTCTATAATATCAATCATGTTTTTCTTATCATCACTTCTCTTCTATCCCATTTCTTGGGAGAACTACATTTGGCCTAAAGTTTATGTTGGATCTCACATCTATGGAACTATTAGGTAGTATCCACTTATATTGTACATCTGAAGTTAGCTCAGTCACCCCCTTCCTTTTCTCATTGTCCCATCATTTTTATTTTTTATTGTCTCCATGTCATTTGGGGGAAACTCTATGTTATTTTTCTTGTTCTTGTTCCACTATTGGAGAAAGTAATGCCTTTACTATATGTACATGAACAATTATTTTAAAATTGTACTAACATTGTGACTAATTATTATTTATGTGTGTTTATTTTATTTTTATTGGTGTTTTGTTGTGATTTATTATCTCTTCATTTATTTCTTTCTATTCCTTTTTTTCTTCTTGTTCTTTTGAGTCCCTATTCTATCTTACTCTTTTGTTTCATTTTTTAAGTACATCTTATTATTCCACATGGATATTGATTATTCATATGTTTATTTCATGTTATTTATTAAGTTTTTATTTCCTTCTATTTTACACATTTATGTTCCTACTTAAATATTGACTGCCCATCTCTTGATTTTAAGTTAAGTTCAGTTATGCATTCTTTTTTTGTTTTTCTTTAAATGTAAATAGTTGTAACTATGGTATTGGTAGTTCTTATCATTATCCTTAGCTATAAATATTAAAAATTTGAACTTCATTGGAATAATTTAATTATAATTTCCTCATACTTATGATGAATAATCTCATTTTGATATAGCAAGCACTAAGTGCTTTGGATCTAAGTCTCAAAATCAATGCAGCTCTAAAGATCAACTCTCAAGTGCACCAATGAAACTAGGTACCAATGGATTATCTCACACCTAAATCTATGAAATATGTTCATATCTTGGCATATATATTGAGTTTAATTGAACATTTATCCATTTTTTAATATTCTTCATTCCTCGTTCTATTTTCTCCCTCTTCTGGGTGAACAACATTGGCTTGAGGTCCATCTAGACTATGTAGGTAGTGCTTATATACATGATTTATCTAGGGTATTTGGGTTTTTGTTTTTATTGTATATTTGGAACTAAATTATATCCCAATGAGCTAGTGCATTATCCCTTTCATGTAGGACTTTGGTCTTACACGCTCACTTAAAGCATGTTGCTAGAGATCGGTTCCCATAGGTTTTATTACACAGTGTTATTAACTTAGTAATATTATTCCATTTATGTAATTAAATAGATACTATATGAAATCAAAGATAAACTAATTTTATTTTAGGATTACCAAGCTTGGCCACTGTGATTACATAGACTACTACCATTTCTAGTTAAAGTTAATACTTTAGAAAAAGAAAGGATAAGTTAGATTTCATAATATGTTCTAATCATTACACTCAACTCAACAAAAAAAATCATTCATCATGGACAAAAGAAGTTATATAATATATTTAACTCATATATTAAATGTAAGTATCAAAATAAACAAAAATCCATCCCCACAATACTTCATAATATGGGTATTTATACTTGTTTATCTCTGACCAAGTATTTACAACATTAATGACATGAGTAATTATCTAATGAAATATCAATAGACTAAAATTTGTGGTTCTCAATCAATTAACTTCTCCTAAGGACCCACGTATTTGCATCCCCTATATGCTCACACTATGTTGGATCCTTATTGCCATGTGTTCATCTCCCTATAGGCTAGTGAAAAATGTTTGAAGAATGAGGTTTGGGTGATCCTTGTGAATCAATCCTTAACCATTCCTACTTCTCATGCACTCCCCACTTATTTTTATATCATTTTGAGTCCTATGCTCTCACATTTATCATGACTAATTCTCCTTTGACTGGGTCCTCTCATGATGGTGCTTCCATGCCTTTATACTCTCATGCCATGTAGGTTCCATGCCATGATGATTTTATGCCTATAAAGTTTTATGTCATAGAATTTTTTTGCTATGGTCCTTCTTCATCATGATGGCTATATGCCAAAATGGATAACATACTGATCTAAAATTTGGGATCTAACATCACACCACACTATGCTCTTAGTATGTCATGAATTAAGTGTTGTTAGTGGCCTATACCAAAAATTTAGGCCCTATCTACTCAATCTACTTCTTAACATTATACTAATGTGAAAAATTTTCAGAATCTTGGCATTTATTTCCTTTATGGCCTCTTTGGATATATTCATCTCCTCAAGTTGTCTAGACATCTCAGTGGCCTTTTTGACCAATTCATCTAAGGATGTGGTGGCATCTTTATAGACATCTTTGAGTTTTGAGACTAATATGGAGGATTTTAAATTAGTTTTTCTTGTTGTTATTAATTAAAAAAGGTTAGCTATAGAGACTGTAGCTGGTGGATCCCACTTTTATAATGGAGGGGGAATCTATTGATGTATATAATAATAGTGTTTCTATTAATTTTTCACTTACAATATGATTTACCATATATTATTTTGGTGATTCTAGTTGTGACACATGATAAGATAAGGAAAAATTAAAGAGTCCATATGGTAGGTACTTAGCCCACCACATGGCCTTCTAACACATCTTCCATTTTTCCAAGACACTTTATGCATGCTGAGTTCAAATCCATCAACTCAACTCCAAGTTTGAGATATGTTGAGATCATGTTCGAATACTTATTATTGACAAACTCAACTCAACTCAAGATCCAACTTGAGTGTTAGTTCAATGTTCTATTATGCCAACTTGACCTTTGTTGTCTGCATGGAGATTTTATTCTCAAAACAACTCATAGTTGGTGTAGCAACCATTTAAACCAATCTCAAATCTTCTAAAGTGAGCCAAGATAGTCAAAACCTAAACTAAATCCAAATAAAATGAAGGATTATGCATGTGGCCAAAGCCACAGTTATAATATGTTCTAAAATCCTATTAAAGGATTTGTTGCATTTCATACCTATTAATGTGGTATTTCATTTCCTAAGGGAAAAAACTCAGTGCCAAGAAAAAGAGCCTCATCATTTTGATCTTAGAGGAGAGTGAAAAATAAAGACCTAATGGGAGTTCTTCAAGAGGTGTTTTTTTTAAAAGATAATGGAGGGTTATTAATTGGGGAGACTTTCAAGGAATGCCTTTCCATAGAGATGAGTCAGGAGAAGAATAATATTTATTCTATTTTGAATGGAATTTTTCCATGGAAGAAAAATGTAGAAAGAAAACTCACAAGCATACAGATATCTAATTAAAATGCACAGTGAAGGTTGCTAAGTGGATAACAAAAAGACAATCAAACTAAGTACATACTGGGAGGATGATTTCACCTTATTGGATGCCTATTGGGCTATGACAAATGGGTATTAATCACCAAAATCTGATCTTAGAGATAGATTCATTCTTTTTTGTTAATCATCAATCTAGGAAAGTCTCGAATAGACATAGTGTATTCTAGATATAGTGTGGATCACCTATTTTGAAAGGCCATGGGTGAAAATATAAAAACATATCATATATCTATTCAAAACTAAATCAAGGTGAATAGGAAGTTGTCATAGTCCTAAATATTGTATACACTGGGGAATGAGAACCAAGATAGAATTCATTATTGATGGGGTTGAGTCTAGAAAGAGGTGCATCATTATTGAAGGGCCTATTAGCTATGGATGCATGGTTTCTATTTATAGACACACAAATCAAAACCATTTTAAAGACTATAAAATGAATTTTTAATGTTTGTGAAGATGACTGTATTAAATAATTTATCAAAAGGGTATTGGTTATGCCTATGGTGGCAAGTATGGGTTTTGGCAAGGAGGATATTTTTATAATGTGTTCCTTTATTAACAGAACCAAGCCAAAAAAAGAGATCACTTATTGACATAGTTAGGAGGTGTTAAGTGCTCATCTTATTTCCTAAGACACAAGGAAATGGTATTGGATATAGGTTATTTATACATGAAAATCTGAGCCTTGATGCAGATGATGCCTTTATGTTTTAAAGAATGTAGGCAAGGATGAAAATAATTTATTTCATTTGGACACAGTTACAAATAAGGTAAATATTATGTTTTCTTCTATTTATATGGATTTTATCCATAGAGGAAATTAAATGTGGATATTTGTAATGAAAATTAAGTGTGTGTGTGTGTGTGTGTGTGTGTGTGTGTGTGTGTGTGTGTGTGTGTGTGTGTGTGTGTGTGTGTGTGTGTGTGTGTGTGTGTGTGTGTGTGTGTGTGTGTGTGTGTGTGTGTGTTGTCTTCGTCTATTTTGTAAATCCTTTTGGGCTTTGGGTGGAGATATTAGTAGAGTTATCTTTGATTTGAGGATGGGTCGTTTAATAACATTATAGGTAATACACATACCCAAGTTTAGAGTAAATCATATTTTTCTATTATGAAGTGATAGACAAGGAAGAAATGTATGACTATGTAACAATACACAGAGACCCATGACTAGAAAATTTTTATTTCCTATATTATTATATAAGCCCTTTATAAGGATCTAGCCATGAAGGGATGCATATAGTTATAGGGTTATTATCAGGGGTTATAGGTCGGTAACCATTAGAGGCACTCCCATTTATCATTATACCTATTGAAAAGTTTACAAATACTCTAAATGGAGAATTGCCCAGAAACATGGAGAAGAAGAACCAGTGTTGTTAATAAAGGAAATATGATGGTTGAGTAGATCAAAGTCTTCTTGTGGTTTTAGCATTATTTTTAGGTTCTCATATTCCATTTGGATGTAAGTTGTAAATTTTAACATTCGCATCTTTTATAATGGATCGAATTGTGGTTTAGCAATCCTAGAGATGTAACCCAATTGGGTGAACTCTATTATCATGTTTGGTGTCACTTTTACTTTAAAGTGCATTGTCATTTTTAGTTTTTAATTTAGTTATAAATAAATAAATGAAAAACTATATAAATTATAGGAAAATTTAATATGACACCAATCAAAAGTTATATTAAGGAAATGATTTTATAAAGTTATTTGATTACTCTCACTCAATCCTATATTTTTGCAACCAATTCTATTTAATTAAGGAATTGATATTTTTGGTATTTGTTTATAAAACTATTTGTTTTATCTGAGGGATAAACCTAGGTTTACAGATAAAATTTGGTATCAAAGCAGGTGATTGTAAGATTAGCTTCAATTGCCAGATATACTTCAATTTCGAGTTTTAAAATATCAAATTTTGGTTTTGACTATTTTGTTTGAGTTGACTATGTAGAAAGGCTAGTGAAAATGGAAATTAGAAGGTGTTCCAATTCATTGGAAGAAGACAAGATTCTAACAGCCAAGGTTCTGGAACCACTAGCCCTATAGGATCAGCATGGATAAAGAACACAACATATTTTTTCACTTGAGGTGTGAGATGGTGTTAAGAGATAACTTGCATTTCTATCTTGAGAAGCATTCAGATAAAATGCAAATCATTTTTTAGTAATGCACATCCACGAGGAATCATTTGCAATTAGATTACCAGTCGTACATAGAGGGTAGATTGAGGTATGGTTATGGTCTAATTTAATAGTGGTATTGACATAATATTTTGGTTTTTGATACTTAGTTGTGTAACCTATATATATTATATTACTAATCATATTATGGATGCCTATGTCCTTAATGATAGGAACAAGTGAAAAGACTAGTTCCATGGTATAATAGGACATTATTCAGGATATTAAACAAATTTTTACACTTTGATTTTTAAGTTTTTATCTGGTTCATAGATTGGTATGTTTTAAAGATTTGTTAAGAATTATAGGAAGCAAACAAGAATTTGTTTAAGACACCAATAATATGATATCCAATACTCAATAGGTGCACTTCACAACTCTCAAATAGGTATGAGTTATTTTCAATGTAACCATATTTGCATAATTTTGGTTTAAATTTAGATAAACTTTATGTGTGGGGTGCTTTGGAAATAAAATATACCTTTATGTGAATGTGTTTTGAAATACTTTTTGAAATCTTAAATGGATAATATAACTCTTAGAAGATAGAGTTTACCAGATGAAATCTACTATTCAATTATTGGAAACCATAAAGAGGGAACAACCCTTATGGATTATATGGTTTACTTGAATAGTTTGGATAAACATTACTATAGTATTGAATAGTATGCTTAGTTTCTATTCAACACATTATTTTTAGAGAATTCCTAAATATTGGATCTAGAAAGAAAAAATTATAAAAGTTATGTTTAGAAGGATATATATTTTCTATCTCCTATTTCAGTTTTCCATTGTGATAGAATTTTTGGGAAACTAACTCTATTTAGATGAGTGTGGAGGTATGAATTAGGAAGCAGTTGGGTGGTGAAGGAAACCTCGATACAATTTTAAAATGCTTGGTTTACTTCTCACTTTTATATGATATTTGATTACAGTTACAAATTTTTGAGTTGTAAAGAAGATCTTATTATATAAATTCTCCAAGTTGACATTGGAGTTTGATAGGTAAAGGGAAAGGTTTGAGGGACATAGTAGTTAATTATGTTTTTTATAGTTCCCTCAATTATTATTTCAGTGTATTATGCATTTATAGCCTTAGGGTAGACAAATTTAGTGCACATTTTTATTCTTTGCACACACGTTTCAGTCCCACAATATTATGGGCAATGTTTATATTACAAACTTTTTTTACACACATGTATGTTTTTGATTCACATCATGTAGGTGTACTTTTAAAGACCCATAGATGGGAAACATTTGTACATACAAGTATACATATTTTTTAGTTATTTTTAAATCTTGTAGGAATATACAACATATTTTATTTTCCCTTGTGTATGTTGATAACAATGAGAACACCTTAGCCTTCATGCAGTGTAGGGGTTGAGAGAAGCTGCCACATATTATGACTATTTTAGATGACAGTTCATTTTGGTTAAATGGATACAAAGTTATAATTATATTTATACAATTGATTTATACAATTTTTTGTAAGTTGATGTGGGGTAGAGAACCATTTAGCAGATGTAGTGGAGTATTTGGACTTTTGGAGACTAAAAGCCTCTTTGTGGGGAGGTTTGACTCAGAGGATTTTAAATCACCCATTCTCATTAGTCTTAATTAAAAAAGGTTGGATATGGAGATTTTAGTCATTGGATCCCACTTTTATAATAGAGGGGGACTATTCCATCATATATGGTAATAGTACTTCTATTAATTTTGCACTTACACTATGATTTACCATATATTATTTTGGTTCTTCTAGTTGTGACATGTGGTAGGATGAGGAGCAATTAGAGAGGTCCACATGGTATGTCCTTAGTCGATCACATGTCTTGCCAACACATCTTTCATTTTTCCAAGTCACTTTATGCATACTAAGTTCAAATCCATCAACTCGAGTCCAAGTTCGAGATATGTTGAAACCGAGTTTGAATACTTATTATTGGCAAATCAACTCAACTAAAGATCCAACTCAAGTGTTAGTTCAATGTTTTATTATGCCAGCTTGACCTTGGCTATTTGGATGGAGATTATATTCACAAAAAAATTCATAGTTGGTGTAATAATTATTTAAACCAAGCTTGAATCTTCTACAGTGAGCTGATATCATTGAAACCCAAACTAACTCCAAATAAAATGAAGGATTATGCATTTGGCCAAAGCCATGATTATAATATGTTATAAAAGCCTATTTAAATTCTTTGTTTTATTTCATACCTATTAATGTGGGATTTCATTTCCTAAGGGAAAAAATAATTTATAAGAAAAAGGGCCTCATCATTTTGAGCTTAGAGGAGAGCAAAAAATAAGGACCCAACAGGTGTTCTTCGAGAGGTGGTTTTTTTAAAAAAGATAATGGATGGTTGTTAATGGGGGATACTTTTGGGGAATGACTTTCCATAGGTATGAGTTGGGAGAAGAATAATCTTTCTATTATTTTGAATGGTCTTTAGCCATGGAATAAAATTGTAGAAAGGAAACTCATAGGTGTATGGATGTCTAATTGAAATGCACTATGAAGGATACTAAGTGGAAGGAAAAAAATATAGTTAGATAGAGTATATACTGGGAGGAGGATTTCAAATTATTTCATGGCTTTAGGGCCATGATGAATGGGTATTACTCACCAAAACTTGAGACTTGAGATAGAGCCAATCTTGTTGGTTAAGCATCAATATGGGAAAGTCTCGAATGGACATAGTGTAGTCTACATACAGTAACGATTACCTATTTTGAAAGGTCACAAGAAAATTATATAATTACATATTTTTTATCTATTAAAAATTGAGTCAAGGTGAATAGGTAGTTTGCATACTCCTAAATATTATATACAATGGGGAATGATAAATTAAGATAGAGTTCATTATTAACAAAGTCGAGTTTGGAAAGAGGTGCATCACTATTGAAGGGCTTGTTGGCCATGGATGCATGGTCTCTATTTATATACATGTAAACCAAAACTATTTTAAAGACTATACAATGAATTTGTAAGGCTTGTGGAGATGAATGTATTAAATCATTTATTAGAAGGGTTTTGGTTATGTCTATGATGGTAAGTCTAGGTTTTCATGAGGAGGATATTTTTATAATGTGTTCCTCTATTTAAGATAACTGAGACAAAAAAAGAAATCACTTATTGACATAGTCAGGTGGTGTTAAGTTTTTGTCCTCTTTCCTAAGACACAAGGAAATGGTATTAGATATAAGTTATCTATACATACAAATTTGAGCCTTGATGTGGACTATGTCTCTATGTTGTAAAGAATGGAGGAAAGGACAAAAAGAATTTATTTCATTTGAACATAATCCCAAATAAGGTAAATATTATGTTTTCTTTTATTTATATGACTTCAACCATGGAGGAAAATAAATGTTGATATCTATAATGAAAAGTGTCTATATATATATATATATATATAATATGTTTTCTTCATTTATTTTATAAAGTCTCTTGGGATTTGGGAAAAGATATTAGTAGAGTTATATTTGAGGCAAGGATGGGTCATTTAATGGCATTACAGGTAATACACATACCCAATTTTAGGGTAAATCATTTTCTTCTATTATAAGTGATAGGTAAGGAAGAAATGTATGACTATGTATTGATATATAGAGACTTGTGACTGTACAATTTTTATTACCTCTATTATTTTATAAGGCTCTGGCCATAGAGGGTTATATAAAATTCTAGGGTTATTATTAGGGGATACATGTCATTAACCACTAGAGGAACTCCCATTTATCATTATGCCTATTAAACAGTTTTATAGATACTCTAAATGAAGAATTTCCCAAAAACACAGAGAAGAAGAACTGATGTTGTTAACAAAGGAAATATGATGGCTGGATAGATCAAAGTCTTCTTATGGTTTCAACATTATTTTTAGGTTCTCATATTCCATTTGGATGTAAGTTGTAAATTTTAATATTTGCATCCTTTATAATGGATCATATTGTAGTTTTGAAATCTTGGATATGTAGCCCAATTGGGTTAACTCTGTTATCATGTTTGGCATCGCTTTTCCTTTACAATGAAATACCAATTTTAGTTTTTAATTCAATTACAGATGAATTAATGAAACACTATATATATATATATATATATATAATATAATATAATATAAAAATATAATATGACACCAAATCATAAGTTTTATGTAGGAAATGAGTTTATAAAGTTCTTTTATTACTCTCACTCAATCCTATATTTCCGTAACCAATTCTATTTAGCTAAAGAATTGAGATTTTTAGTATCCATTTATAAAAAACTATTTGTTTTGTTTGAGAGATAAAACCAAGTTTATAGATCAGAGACTTCTTTGAAAACCTATCCTCAGAGAGCTAAAAAACTAGAATTCAGTTGTTAATGATGAGTGTTGATATTTTCCTCCATCATCTCTACATCCTTGAATGTTATAGTATGCTCAGCACAGTCCTTTATTAAAAGTGCAACATCAACCATCTACTACCTCTGAGCTTCTTCCACTTGGAGTAGAGCTTCTAATATTTTATTTGGACATACCAGCCTCTTCAAAATACCATCTAAAATTGGGATGACCTCCCCAAATCTCTCTAGGGTGCACTTGCAGACTTCTACCTTGGTGAATTACTTTTCTAGCTCTAGTCCCTCATCTTTCTATGTAGGATGCTCTTTACAAAATTTCAATAGGAGCTTCACCAAGGTGTATAATTTACCTATCGCATCCCTATCAAGAGGTATACCATCCACTAACACCATCTCTAATTCCAAAATTATTTTGTATAGGTTCAATGTTCTAACTTTCACCTTTGTGGCCTCTTTAACTTGCTACTTCAAAGTAGCAACTTCCTCGGTGAGTGCCTATTTGGAAGAAACTTACTTATTGTACATACCAAATACTTTTGTATGTTTTTTAATCTATGTTACATACATCAAAATTTGATAAAATTTTCTAGAATGTGACCTCCATGGCCATCTTAAAAAATGCTACACTTTCCTGAAGGGGGGATCTTTTGGGGAACCACCCATAATGGCTTAGGCAACGTAAGTGCATCAGGTCCCAAAAATAAATTGTCTTGGGGGAGCTCAAATTCATGCTCCTCATTATAAATTTTCTTCAAAAATGACACATGTTTCCTTCTTTCCAAGGTTTCATCATGGAAAATGAATTATGGCGATAGATACAACATCCTCTCAGGGATTCCAAATTGATATCGATCATGCAGATTGATAGATTCATCAAGGCTAGGCTCTTCCATAAACTCAAATAGTTACTTCCCTTTAGTAATGTCATACTCTAATTTGACCTCTATGTTGGTAGATATTAAAGTGCTACCAATGTCCATTTAACCCATTTATTCTTTCTCACCATCCCGCTCTTTGCAATAGAGTTGCTCAACATAAAATGGTGAGTCATCAGGGGTGGCTTCCTCCTCCTATATCAAGGATGGTGTCTTATCAGAGTCAGAATATGATGCTTCCACCTATACTATAGGGACTTCCTACTCATTCACTTATTTTGTGGCCTATTACTATGTAGCTCCTAAAGTAGACACTTTTTTGGGAGATGACTTTGGATTTGTTTTAGGGGGTGAAGGTAGAGTTGGAGGAATATGTAGAGGAGAAGGTAGAGGTTTAATAACTTATGATGCTAGTGATTTGGGTGGATATGATTAGGGAGGTGAAGGGCACAGTGGAGAAGGGCAATGTAGAGAAGGGTACGATATATAAGGGTAAGGTAGAGAGCGGCATGGTGGAGAGGGGTATGGTGGAGATAGGTGTAGTGGAGATGGTAATAGTAGATATGGGTGTAGTGGAGAAGGGAATGGTAGAGAAGTTAAAAAAGTTGAGGCTCTAGGTGGAGGGCTTAGTCACGGTGCATGGGCAGTCCTTCATCACTTTTGTGGTGTCTGTTAAACACTTAAATTCACAACATGCTCATCCCTCTTCTTCTTTAATGATGGCATTGTTGAGAGATTTTTTTTAGGGTCTGTTCCCTTTGGATCATTTTTGGGGTGTAACATATAAAACAAGTTATGCACTTATTCTCCCACCATTATTTGTTTGACCTTTATGTCACTTAGGTCCATCTCTCTCTTCTCTTGATATGCCTTCTTACCTAGATAAACATACATTTTTTGGAGGGTATGAATCTCTAAATCTATCTTTTTAGCCTTAAAGGTAATGGGTTGTGCATCATGAATTCAGTTCATGAAGTTGATAAAGTACCACATCGAGAAGGCATATGGTAACTTTATCCATGCAGAGATTTTTTCTAGAAGGGATCATCTAGATGCATGTAAGGGAGAAGTGTTGTTTCACTACAAAATGTGCTTTCTCAATAGCCAAAAGGGGTAGATCCTTTGAGATGCACCATTCATTCCTAAAATCCTCCTTCATGCCATCAAACCAATTTCATGTTTATTTTGTAAGAGGCGGTGATGTGTTATGGACATGTGAACACTTTGTAGTGCTCAGTAGGGGACCTATGCTTGGGTGGGTATGTCCACTTTAGTACTCTTAAGGTGTAGTAAAACACATTGATCTCATCAAAAACCATCAATAGAAGGAACAAACCCATTAAAAACATATGATTGGGTATTCAATGGGTCTTCTCCACATCCTTGATAATATTTCAAATAAAATACATAGCCCAGTTATATTTCAATCCCTGAGTGACTTGGTGAGCAATATAGAGGTGTGCCATGCCAACCTTTTTCCAATAATCAATCCTACCAATCTTGGTCATGATGATCCACATAATAAACCAAAAGGTAGGATCCTATGATTTCTTTATATACATGGCATGGCCTTATTTTTGGTACATTAGTGCCATGGTGATGTTTTAGACCTCCTTGGTGTCTTCCAAGTCATTAACCACATCTAACCTAGAGCACTATAGTCTTGATACCTTGATTATTTTCTCAGTCATGATCTTCATAATATGCTCATAAAAAAGGTATAGTCCTCATGGACATGCAAAAGAATAAACTTGATTGCCTCTATGGGTTTTCCAAAATAAGACAAGTTGAAGAGTTGGAATAACTTGACAATGTTTAGTGCATTGAATATCTTTAGGTCATACATGAACTGGGTCCTGGTTTTCTATCACTCTACCCTATAGTCATTTTTTAGTTCAACCTAATTCTTAGTTTGATTATGGTTTTAGTTGAAGATTGTGCAAGAGGGTACCTTGGAGACCCAATTCTCCACATATAATATCGACTCTAGATACTACATTTCCTCAATCAATAAAGGTAGGGGTGAGTATGATTGAGTTTTCTTGGCTTGTCTTACCATACTTACTTCTTCCATTTTTGCATGTTGAACTTGCTCTTCTAGTGTCTCCTCTCTAATAAAGACTAGTTATCCTCCAAGCACCTCCTCTTCTTATGGTATTGCAGGTAATACTTTAGTTCTTAGGGCCTTTTTCTTAGGTCGTATCACCCTTTGAGGTGACTAAAGGTGGATACATGGCCATCTAATGTTTCCAAATGAATACGTGATTATGGTTGATGACTTTAGATTTTTGAGCTTGAGTGCCCTCTAATGGTAGACTTTTGTAACATTTAACCTATAAGCTTTCTCTCTCATGGCCATGTCTTGAAGTTTGTTGGAGTAAAGTGTGTAAGCTTGATTTTGGAGTCATTTTATTGTTGGAGATGATATTCTATTTTGTGCACATATTTGTTGAGTGAAAAATAATAAATATATACTCCTATTTTATGGTTATTCATGCAACAATATTTTGTTTCATGAGATAACCTACATTACCTATTTAATAGGCACTCCCTTGTACGTTTGATTTGGTCATTATGGAGACCCACATGGATAATTTTGAATATAATATAGAGACTTATTATGTAATGTTTGTATTATTAGAACTGTGATAATGGTGTGAAACTTGATATTTCTCATTATGAGTTATTTATTAACTCTAACATGATATTAGAGTTTCTCTATGCAGCTATTACCCAACATGTTTTTTTACAAAATTATGGGCTTACATTGTTTATGAATAATAATAGTAGTGGGTGCTCTGTGTTATTGTTGTTTATCAGAGATGTAATTTAGATAGTGTTGACCAAATTTGACCTTTGGTCGAATTTGATTCAACTCCTACTTTTTAAAAAAATTTATAAGTTTATACATGTCCTATAGGGGTCTCATCTTGGTCTAAATGATTTACTTATCCCTAGTCTAGCCTTGGTCTAAGCCTAGGTTCCTTGTACTAGTCAAGTCAATCAAGGTAAACCCTATTCAAGCTTGGTCAAAGGTTTAATTTATGTTGTTTATGTCCTAATATGGTTTTGGATATGTTTTAAGATATCTTTAGGTCATTAATTCATCCTTTACCATGTTTCATTTGTCAAATATGCCTTTTAGCCACTTTTTTAGCATAATAAATGACTTGTACAAATGGGTTAGGGAAGAAAATTTGTCGTTAAGCTAGATTTAAACATGGGGAGGGTCAAATGATGTCAGGATTGGTTAGATGACAGTCCAATAATTAGTTATGTATAGAAAAAGGTAATTTATCCTTGTTTTTAGGCCCTTTTGGGAATTTGTATAGACTTGTTCAACTCACTTTCAGATAAAAACATGAAATATATACCTCTTCACCTCCCTAGACTCTTTTTCATGCCTATTTTGCAAGGAATATGTCAAAAGGTTTAGTTTTTCTTCTATTTCATCCTTCTTACCTTTGCAAGCCAATGAGGGTCAGTTTCAAACACTTGGTGTGGGTCATACATCTAGAGTTGGGAAGAATAATTTTGGGGAAATAAAGGGTTAAAATTTTAATTAAAATTCATATCAATAAGTTTCATTTTTGTGGTTCCTCCTTTATGAATGATTACTAAGATCTCAGATAGCTTTTTATGCTTCTTCATCTTAGATGGGTCCTTGTTTGAGATAGTTTATGAATAATTTACTTTGGTTGGATGGATTTGATGTTTTCCTATGTTTCTAATGACCTCTTCATAGGTTTTTCATGGTTATATTGGATTTTTAAGCTATCAAATTCCTAAGAGATCCTTTCTAGGCTAATCTTGCTTTGGACCATCTTTGTTGCCTTTGCTCAAAAATGTGCACCTACAGGTGCCTTGAATGGAGGTTTTCCATGTTAAGAGGAAGGAATGGAATGCACCCCATATGTTTAAAGTCATAATATTTAATTTTATGATCAAATAAGGTAACCATGAGGCCTAAATCATGCACCTTGTCCACTTTTCCTTCACTTTAATGGTTGTAAGTCCTTGGAGATATTTAGAGTGCACTTTGAGAGTTTGAGTTGATTCACACTTCATAGAGATGATCATTGTATTTTCCTCTGCCATCCTTTTATTAACTATTGGTTACAACTAATCAACACCTATATGTGGCTTAAATAGATGGATAAGATGTTCAAAGGAGTACCAGAGCATGTAAATTGACCCTATCTAGAGTCTTTGCACATTGAGACTCATGCTGAGCTTGTATGAGATGGAGAAGAGTAAAAAATGGCTATGAAAGTTTCAAGAAGATGAGAACTATATGTTCAAGACTTTTGTCCCAAAAAGAGCCAAACAGAGGCCCAAAAGGTTTTTGGTCACCTCAACAAAAGTGTTTCGTAAGGTTTCTCATACATATTAATGTTGAATATTGTATTCCTTACATAGGAAAGGATATGTACAAATTTTGAAGAAATAATGACAATTGGAGGTACAATTATTCAAGGCCTAAAGTTTCCTTAAAATATACTAGAACCAGATAATGAGGTTTACAGGTTTTAGTCTAAGGAGACTTATTTGAAATAAACTTGGCATACGTTGACTAAATATCATGTCTAAATGACTCCAAATAGTATAAATTCATATTCATGAATGTAATGATCATGATGAAATAGGTGTGATTTTTTTGACTCCCCAAGCATTCTCCCCAATCTTTACATTGTGTCTTAGTCCACCTTGGTTAGGAAGGCAAGTTTATGGAAAGTTGATGCAAATTAAAGTTTTCAAGGTTTACTAATGAGAAGTGCTAACTAGAAATCATGATATGAGTATAGGATATACTCAAGGGTTCTCTCCACTATATAAAAAAGGTCTATGTGAGAAAAGGTAACCTACAGGTCAATAGATAGGGGTAGTACAAGGACTAGTTAGGATTACAACTGAGAAGTAGTAGATTCAAATTAGATGTGGTGATATGTGATCACCTTAATGGGAGTGAAATGTGACAAATTTATGAACTTTTAGAAAGATAATTTAACCCCACTGAATTATCAAGGACCCTAGGTATACCTACAGCCTCTGTACGAATTGAGATAGAGGTCAAACAAGTGGAGTCAAGGAGCAGTGACTGTGTATGGACTATGATGGTTTTTACCCATATAATATGGATTAATTTTTTTTAATCATGTTGGTACATTTAAATATTAACTCAATAAGGTTTTCTCTACCACATTACCTTAACCAAACCTATGAGTGACCTATAGCCAATTCAAGAATAGAAGGCACTGAGCAATTTGAAGATTTGAAGGTGTTGGTTTTACTCAAGAATTAATATAATGAGATAAATTTAACCATGAAAATAGAGAAAGGAAAATATATAATGTCTAAAATCATCTTTAGGATATTTCAAAGAGATGACAAACACCTACAAGTTAGGTACAGTTCAGCAGGCAGGGGATCTCAGCTAAAACATAGTCAAGGGCCCATTTGGGCTATATGAAGTACAAAGATATAAGGAATGGAAGATTAATAAATATAAAGAGAAGGAATAATTAAATAAATGTTCATGTATCAATATCTTAACATATTTTCAAGGGAGTAGCAAACCTTCAGAGGTTTTCAAACCCCTATGCTCACATACAACAAGGTTCAAGTAAATAAAGGCCTAAGACAAAACATAGACTATCTAAAGGGAAAAGGAAGGTGAATATGACTATGAAATTATGAAATATGATAAATTATATGAAAAAAACATGCATAAGACCCTAAAAATTATCATAAATCTTCCTCACTTAGCATAATAGCACACAACCCATACAACAAGCTTGGAAACCCCTTGTTTCAATAGACAAGTATAAGAATGCTATTGGAAAAGGCATTCTAAATAGTTTTAAAATATCCATGAATAAAAAATAAAGGTTATAATAATTTATAGGAATATTTTAATCATGATATGGGCTTGGAGGGACAACCCATAGGTGTATTTAAAGGAGACCATGCAAAATATAGGTTTTTGAGGCCTATTTTGGGCATATTGAGATGGTTAGATCCCATAACCATGGAATTAGGTCAAACCCTTTGGTAAACTTGGTATTTAGGACTTATTAAATATTTAAAAATATTAATTTTTCATATTTTACTAGGTATATATCTCTCTATTTTGTCTCAAAGGTCAGCCACTCAGGAAAATTAGAACTTTGGTTTGCCTAAACAAAAGATGAAAAATGAGTGGATGATCAAAGATGGTGCATTGGGATATTAAAGAAACATTGGGTAATGTATATGGAAGGTTTAAGAATGTTTAAAGACACTAAAACAATCCAAAATACTTCAAAGTGAACAAGTTGACAAAAGAAAGGAAAGGTAATGGAAGGGATGTTGGAAAGGTTGTGTTATGGTTTTGTAATCATGAATGATGTATGAAAATACATAAGAAATAATTATAAACATGTTATAGTAGATCAAGTGGCTCATACTATCAAATATTTTGCTAAGCCCACTAGGCTTCAAAGAGACCTAGAATGATGTTGAGATCCATCTTCATCTCTAACCCTTAGGCTGACATGTGGGTGATTGAAACATGATAATAGGATGTAGATAGACTTGTTTGAACTCTTGAAGTGTATAAAAATCTATATGGAAACAATTTATATCCTTGACATCATTACAAACATGCAAAATGAGAAGAAATCAAGCTTGATGGGTGTTTTCAAATACCCATATCTTTTATATGGCTATGCATGGGAATCAGAGAAATTGAGGAAATTTAATAAGGTCCCTTGGAATCAATATTATAGACTTTGGAGGAAATTTAAATTTATAGGTTTTATGAACAAATCTTAACACTTAAAACTGCCCAAAACCTTACTAAAACCCTGGTTATGACCCAATGAGGAAAATGAGCTTGGAAAATAATTATAATGGCCTAGTTTGGAAAGGAAACCTATTGAATCATGGATATTACTCACTCAATATCTAACACATGAAAGGAGGTGTACATAACTATCTGGATAGTATGAAAAATAGGGTTTTTATCACCAATTTTTATATTTTATAGGGTCTAGGATGTTTCAAAAGGTGAAATCAATTTTGATGGGAAGATAGAGACCTTTTATAAATCCCTATGGTCATTTGATCTTATGGAAAAGTTTATAAGTGTCCAAACTAAATATCTACTTTTAGCCAATCAAAATTGACTTGATGCACACAAGGGTGAAAAGTGTGGAAATATCAATTAGGTGATATTTTAAGGTGATTTTTATCTGAGTAATAATTCAGGTGATAATTTGGGTGATGGTTCCACCCTAATTAATGATGGAACTTTTGGGAGCCATAACTTTTGCACCGTAGCTCCAATTCACTCACCGTTTGAACCGTTGGAAAGATAATAATGAGAATAACACAGTGAGATGGAATGGATCTATTATTTATGGATTTTGACCCTTGAAAACTCAATATAAGTTCCCCAAATTTCAATTTTAGTAGTGCAGTCTAAAAATAATAAGTTTTTAAAAATAGTAATTCCTTAAATTATGTATTGCTTTAAATAGTGGAAGTTGAACCACTTAATCTCCCTCGATATTAGTGACCTTCCACATCCTCCCCCTACTTTAAAAATGTGTATAAATGAATATGTAACCTAAAATGGAAATCAGGCATCTCTTCCCAGAGATAAGCATAAAGTTATATTTCGATCTTAAGTAATAAAGCATCTCTTCTCAAAGAATTCATTTTTACTATGTTATTTGTGTGTTCTTGAAATATTTTTCAACTAAAACTTCTGTGTTTTGGATCATATTTTGAGATGTCTAAGGCCATAAGAAATATTTATAGGTGTCTATAGACACCAAAATTATGTCACACACACGTGCGTAACTCCCTATGTTGAAACACCTCCTAACCCCATTTTAATAATAAAAATTAATCTCCCTAACCCATACTTTTACCCCTCACACATTTAATTAATTTAAAGTACTTAATTAATTTAATTAGAAAACCCTATTGCCACCTTACCTAGCCACCTCACCCTATGATTAATTCTCCTCTAGTGAGTCACCTCAAGACTTGGTCCCCTTATCCTAACTACCTAAGACTTATTCCTAATTCCAAAATAAATTCCTAAATAACTACTTCCTTCCTAACCTCCTATTTTTACCATTTTATAATAGGTGTCACACTTGGCATTCACAATAATATAAAATAGGACAAGAGTAGAAAGGTTTACCTATTTTAGGGCCACTGACATTAGTCAACCCACAACCAATGTTAGTGGGATACCTACCAACATCGTTGGGATCACCGATGTCGACAATATAAGCCAAACTCCAACCTATAGTTTAGGTTATCAAAAATTAATAAAATCAATTCTTAATCTCATTCAAGCTCTCAACATTCTATTTTTTGACATGCAAGCTTACAATCACTTTGTGTAAGTCAATCACCATCAGCAACTGAGCTCTTGAGGACCAATAGCATCTATTTCTTCTCTTTGTTCAGGCATTTAGGTTTGGAATCCCAAATCAAAACCATCAACTTGGTACTTATTGTTTAATGACAACCATGGATAAGTATATAATTGATATTGTAGGTTATTTAAATATTTATTCTTCTATTTCTTTATATCTACCTTGCACTACTTTACGCACTTATAATCGTACCCCCATGAGGGAGTTACAAATCTTCCTTATTTGTTTCCCCTTACATGCATACTAAACCTCTGACCAAACATAACCAAGCCATAAACTCTCTCTCCTAACTCTCTCAACCTCTTTGACCTAATCCAAACCATTTTCCAAACCCAAAAAAGTCTTTTATAACCTCTTAGATAATTATTGCCCCTACTGACCTTAGTAGCTTAATCAACATCAATCACCTCATTATGAACCTTGTAAGCCTAACTGATATCAATCACACTCCAACTGACATCAATGACTATCAATTTCATATCCTCTTCAAAACCTACCCAAACAACTTCTAAAACACCAAAAAAGCACCCCACCTGCACCCTATCACTCTCTATCATGTATAGGTTGTTAAAAATGGTAATTTTGTCTCTCTTTTACTCTTTATTTACCTCTCTTTCAGTTATTTATTACTCTTTACCTATCAAAAGTGGACTATCATCTCTAGGGATGTTTCACACTTCCTAGAACAAGTGCGTAACTTGGCATCCCACTCATTTATCTGTTAACAAACATATTTTGGTAGTGTTTTCTTATTTGTAGGTAGTCCTCCCCAAGAAAAGAGGAGTTCTCACAATGTCTAGATATGATGTGAAAAAAATTTGGGTTCATTCTAATCACTTATCCCCATCCTTCTTTATGTTTTCCTTTAGACTTAAAATAGACAAAATTTAGTGAAACATTTTTGGCACACCCAGTGGGATCCTAGAGTTTTCCTTGGGTTCATTTCTTGTTTTAAACATTCCTATAGGTGCATTATAGTGAAAATTTCATTTCTTGCACTTCTTCCTTCTCTTTTATTTTAAAAATAGAAAATCCAATATCTTATTTCTCTTTTTAAAAGGCATTAAAACTGAGATTTTCTTTTTTCTCCTTGCCTCTAAAAATAATTTATTATTTTATTTTACAAAAAAGGGGAATCCCTTATTTACTTCCTCTTGCATGCAAATTAGAATATTGAAGTTCATACTCTATTCCTATTTCCTCTCTATTTTCATTCAAATCTCAACATTTTAGATTTGGGTTTAAAACCTATTGCATTTCATAGTTTGCTTGTTAATTACAAGCATTTTGAATAAATTGTAGTACACCTATGTTACAAAACCAAATCACATTCACATAAATAAGCATCTAAAATCACCTGAGAAAAATCACACCAAGATTTCATCGGCTGGTGGATCACCTTACCCTACCTGGCTATCCTACTTGGATTTTACCACCAAGGGGAGAACCCACTTCATTCTCTAGTGGAGTATAATCTCTAGATAGATGGTATATTTTGGCTAAGTGGCATGGCTTGACTCTAGGTTCATGAATTGTGGAGAGCAACCTCCTATAACAAGACATGTACCTGGTCTAACATATATTTCCTCTTGAGTACCAAAATTAATCTAAAACCAGCTCTAGATTGCTTTTTAGTATATTCGATAACCAAATTTTATTTTCACTATCTGATTAAGGCATAAGCCAACATGAGACTAAAAATCAATCTCTATGATTTAATTATTGTTGGTTGAATTTTATTTTTTTGATTTTCAATTGCCTTTTATATTTTTGAGTTGGTAAGGATGCTTTTCTATTGATTCACAAAATCAATACTATTTTTAAAGCTTAGTTTGTATAACCTATTATTTCAAGTTTTTTGAGTGTTATTCCTTTTTACATAGACCTTTTACATCCACTATTTTACCTATTTTCATCCTCTAATTTCTAAACACATCAAATCTTGCATTTCTTAGTATTTTACAGTGATCAACATTAGTTAGAACTACTAGTATCAACAAACTTTACCTATCAACATTGATTGTTCCACTGACATTAACAAACTTTTCTTATCAATATCAGTCATCCCTAATGATTTTAGTGACTATGTAGTTTCATCTACTCAAAATATCAAGCTAAATTAACCCATTTTCCTATACTTAAACCTAGTTTTTCTTTATTCTATTTCAAATATAGGGTAGTAAGACTATTTAAACCACCTTTTACATGGTATTGACATGAGCTCAAGCCAAAATTATTGCTGATTACACAAGTTGGTAACTACTTCCACCTTCCCTTCTTAATTTTGATTCTATCATGGAGCATACTTTAGATATAGAGCATACTCCTAGCCCTAACCAAATTCCCATTGTGCTTGAGGGAGAATAAGATTTTGCTAAATTTCTTGATCATAATATGGTAACCATTCAACATTATCTTACTATGAGTCGAACCCATAATTCTATGGTATGCTAACCTCTTTGATGGAGACAACCTTAGTTTCAGTTGTATCCACTATTTTTCCCATTGTTACCCAAACCACCACTTTGACAAGTAACCCAACTACAAATAATGTCCAAAATGTGGCATCTCTAACTTCCCAATCCCACCTAAACACTAGTGTAACTTCCCTACTTTCATAACCACACCAAGTCACACCCATTCTAAAATTTAATGGTGGCTATTCCATCCACCCTCGCACCTATAATTACTCAATTTACAACTCACCATTCATCCAATCTAACCATGCCAATAATTTAACTTGTAGTAACAATAACCAACCAAGGCATAGTCTCCAACCCAATGGGATAAGTCCCTTTTCTTTCTGCACCTTAGCTTATGACTCAATATCCTTATGTTGCCCTGACACAACCTCAACAAGCTATGGCATACACTCCCTCTACTTCCTATTAACTTCCCTATAACGTAGTAGGAATACCCCAAACTAATCCCCCTCTAGACCTCATTAAGATGCTAATGGACAAGATGTCTAACCTAGAGACATCTATTTCTAGTTCAAATAATGTATTATCTTATGATCAGATATGTAATGAATGAATCCACCCTTCTGTGCATATTTTCCATTATCCAATCTAATGAGAACACCCTCAATTTACTTATTTTTAGAGCAAAGAGGACCCACAACAACACTTGTGAGCATTTAGACATGCTTTTTATTTAATAGGACATGATGATGCATTAATACTTCACACTTTCCCTATGTATCTTTCAAGTGTTGCCTTGGATTGGTATAGATCTATACCTTAGCACTCTCTTTTCTCATTTACCCAACTTGCACAAATATTCCTAGATCATTTATCTATTAACATTTTTAAGAAAGTTTCTATAACATACCTTTATTCTATCAGATAATTTGATGATGAGTCTATTGATGATTTTATCATGCATTAGAGAAACTTTATCAATAAACTCTCCTTCTCCTTACCCCAACCTAAGCTTATTGAGATTTTCTCAAGGGCATGTGCTAAGCACATCTCATCCACACACTAGGTAGAAACTTTTTGCACATTTGATGAAGCTTTTACCATGGCACAAAAAATTGAGGTTCATGTTATTGATGAAGGCAAAGTTAAGTTACACAGTAAGAATCCCAATACCAAGATAAATGACTCCTATTCTAAAACTTTTCCCTCTAACCAAAAGGCTAAAGGCTTTGCTAATGCATTGGTCATTAAGTCAGCCTCTTCTACAACCACAAACCAGTCAAATTCTTCAACTTCTCAAAATTTGATCAAGCAATTCCAACAACAGTATGAATAAAGACAATACACTCCCATTAGAGAGTCATATAAATCCATTTTGGAAGAACTATTGCAGCAAGGTTTCATAACCCTTCCTTAGATTAAGCCTCCTATACAATTTGACCCCTCCCATCCTATCCAAACCTGGTATAAAGAATATGAGTTTTGTGGTTACCATCATGTTAAAGTTCACAACTCTAATAATTACAGGACACTCAAGAACATTGCTCAAGATATGCTTGATAGAGGTGATCTTGTCTTAGATAATCCTAACACACCTCTTAATAAAAGTATGAATGTGTTCAAACACCCCTTTCCTAACCATTCACCAAACCAAAATATTGTCTAGTCCACAACTAACCTAGGTGATCATCATATCTATACAGTTAATATGGCCTTCCCTTTATCTTCAGTTCAACATGCCCATCAATAGGAAACACCTATTTCATTGACTCCTCCCCCACATTCTATGACATCTATTTTTCCCATTCTTCCTCCTGAAGTAGAATATCCTATTTCATCCATTCCACTCCCTCAAGAGGAAGAACCTCCTTTTCCACTCCTTTTGCCACCCAAGGATCCTGTAATCCCAATTCTATTTACACCAATATTACCTATCCTTGTACCAGTTGAAGACCACACTCTACCTATCCCTCAACCACATGTTGAAGGGAACATCATTCCTACATTATACCTTCTTGAGGAAAATTCTTCCCCTGATTCTCCTCCACCTATAGAGAGTGGTACCCCACCCACTTCACCTTTGTACCTAAAAGAGTCCATATCATCTACTTCCATATTTGATGAAAGACCTATTTTTCCTACTTCAATTGCACCACTCTTACCCCTTCTTTTACTTATGGAGGATCATACTTTGTCCATGCCTCACCCACATGTTGAGGGAGATATAATACCTATGCTTTACCGTCTTGAGGAACCTACTTCACCTACCTCCCTTCCACCCATGGCAGATCAAGTCTCTTCTACCATCTCTATTGAAGAAGACCCCATTGTGGTTCTTTCTCATCTTTGGCCTAAAGTAGCATAGACTAATAATTTTCCTCTTTCCCAAACACGAAAAAAATCTAAAAACACAACTATAAGGCCTAATTCAACTTCATCAAAACCCTTCTCACATTTGGTGAAAAGTCTATAATTTATTGACTCCATGAAAATTGACCATGCAATATTTTGGGACCAACTTAGAACTCCATATGCAACACAAAGAATGTCAACCTTTACCACCAATCCACTTACTACCCTTTACCCTAAGGTCTTTCACAAAGTTAGAGCTTCTTCACCAAAATCAATTGAAGTTTAGCCATCTATGTTAGAACCCTCATCCTCAAAGGAATCTATTACATTAAAGCAAATCAAGCTCTTGGGTGTATTCCCTATTTCTAATTTAATTCATCCATAGGTGAAATTATATTTAATTCCTCTACCACAAATTGGAGTTTCTCACCCTAGAATACATAAGAATGTTAAGCCTCTTAGATTTCACTGATCCCTTCTTCAACCCTCAATTTTACCATCCATTTTGGGACCGCACCCTTCTACTGTAATTGGAACATCATCTAATAAATCCAAACAAAAGGTTAAGCTACCTACACTATTGCCTTTGCCATCTGGTAGATCTCTCACATCTGACACTAAGAAAGTGATATAAAAACACATAACTCTACCATCTCTAAACAAGACACCATGTAAAATTACCTTTCTAACATTGAAACAAAAGAAGGTGTCCACTCCTATTAGTATAACAAGTGTGAGCCCACTTGTAAGTTGTCAAAGCTTTTTTTATGTTAGTTATTTTAATCTTCAGTAATAAATCTTCCTCACATTAAGCCTTATAGCCCTCTTGGAATGAATCCATCTTGGTTTTATTATACAAAAGTTTTTTTATATCATCATTCACTTAGACATGATACTGATAATTGTAAAGCCCTCACAAAGGTTATTTAGTAACACTTTGATGTTGACACCCTTTTTAATGACACTAGCATTAACCTTCCTATTATTCCACCTTTGGCATCTACAGTGCCTCCTACCATTCCATTGAAATTCAAACCCAAATATGTCATCATAACCCCTTTACCACCTCCTTCACCAACTTTTCAAATCAACACAATTAATGTGGCCACACGGTCATAAAACCAAAATGATAAATCTAAGGAAAATGTCACTACACCGTGGACCCATCCCTTCACCAAACACACTCACCCTTCTAATCCTAATATTTCCATCTTGGGTGTTCCTAAAACAACATCTTCAAATTTTATTCAAAGCTCAATGGTGAAGCAACTTCACCAAACTCCTATGAAGATGTCTTTATACGAGTTAATCCAAATCTCATCCCAACACTGTCAAGATTTGACTAGTGATTTACAAGTGATTAAGGTACAATCAGATGATCCCTAATCTCTTTTAGCTTTGATCAACTCCCTTAATTTTGTCTCCTTAATTTCTTTTAGTAATTCAAAAATTCCACTTTAACACCTTGAAGATCAAGATTCTACCCTTTTTATTACCGCATATATTTATCAAACTCATATCAAGAGAGTTATGATCGATAGGGGAGCCATTATTAATATTATTTCCACCCATTCCTACAAACAACTAGCCCTTCTTGACAATTGCATGTCTCAAAATGATGTGGTACTCCATTCCTATGACACTACAGCTACTATTATGGGCACTATTATCTTACATATTCATGTAGGTCCTCACGTAATTCTTGAGCTTTTTTATGTTGTGGAAGGAGAGTTCCAATAGAACAAACTACTTGTATAACCTTGAATACGTTCTATAGCATGTGTACCCTCAAATTTGCATTATTCTGTCAAGTTTGAGCATGATAGATAAGCACATGTTATACCTACTAACCCACCTCCAATTAAAACATGTAATATGACCTATAGTCCCAATGATGTTCTCATCCCATTGAAAACATCATCCTCCTTGCATGATGCTTCTAAAGCTTCAACAAGCTCCACTCCTATGGTTATATAGAGACCTTTTAATGTTTGTCATTTGGTCAATATCATTTGTTGACACTCAACATACTCTATACTCCACAAGAATATGGAAGGCTTCACATGTACCTAAATTATGATCCCCATATTGGGATGGTCATCCCTTATGGGCCCCCTAAACTTTGAAGCAATTTCACATATAGGGGAATTGATCAAGCTCTCACTATCAACAATCCATCTTCTTTGCCATAACTATTTACCTGTAACTTCTCTTTCTTGAGTAACCATAGTTTTACTCACACATACCTATATAGGTGTGCCTAGAAATTATTTGGTTTGGGTTATTATGAATAAGGTGTCTATATGCCTATTGAATATCCTACTAGAAACACCATTGAAAATTCCAAAAAGAAGCATGGTGTGGGATATGATGAACCAAATAAACTCACTAAAAACTCTCATGAACCAATTATCGAAGAACCAGTCTCTCCTTCTCTACCTTCTTCTCTACCATCACCTATAGAATTGGAGGTATCTATACCTCCTAAAAAAAAATTCAATAAATTCCATCCATTTGGGGCCTCTCACCTATCATCAAGGTAAGGAAACAAGGTCCCTTCCTCTCATTCATCCTAAAATAATTGATGAAGATTTTCTCATTATTAACACTATTAAATGTTAAGATGATGATGTAATTCTCACCTACATGGGTGCAGATGATTCTTATATCCAATGATCACTCCCATCTAAAACACAATCTATGTTAAATGAATCAACCATTGACATCAACCTACCCTCCCATGATAACCCTCACATCCTCAAGATTGGCCAATCTTTAGATTCCTCTGAGCAAGTTAATTATGCCATATTTCTTAATGACCATAGTAAAGCCTTCACTTGGTCTTACAATGACATGCCTAGTATTGACCCCTCTATCATCACCCATAACATTGTCACCAATCGAGATGTTAAACTTGTTAAGTAAAAACTTCACAAAATGCATCTTTATATTGCTCTCCTTGTCAAAGAAGAGCTCCAATGCCTCCTTTCTATTCACTTTATCCAACCCATTGACTACCCACAATGTATTTCCAATATTATTCCTATCACAAAAGTGATCAAGGGAATATGTATTTGTACTGACTATCATGATTTAAACCTCACTTATCTAAAATATGATTTCCCATTGCCTAGTATCGACCAACTTGTTGATCTAACGTCTGGTCATGAGATGCTATCACTTATGGATGGATTCTCTGGATATAATCAAATCATGGTTTCTCTTAAGGATCAACACAAGATCACCTTTATTACCCCATGTGGGGATTTATATTATTGAGTCATGCCTTTTGGCCTAAAAAACACTGGTATAACTTACCAACATGCCATGACCTACATTGTTCATGATATCTTACATAAAATTATGGAAGATTACATGGATGACTTACTCAACAAGTCTAAAATTTGTCAAGAACACTTGACAATTCTAAAAACCATATTTACTCATCTATTTTAATATAACACTTGACTAAACCCAAAAAAATGTGTATTTGGTGTTCTTTTTGGTAAACTCTTAGGTTTTATCATTTCTCTATGTGGTATCAAGGTCGATTTTGCTAAGGTTGGAGAAATCATAGAGATGCCTCCACCTACTAATATCAAACAACTCCATAGCCTACAAGGCAAACTTTAGTCAATTCAACACTTCATTTCCCATTTGTTAGATCACTACCAACCCTTTTACCATCTCCTCAAAAAGGATGTCTCCTTATAATGGAATATAGACTACTAGGAAGCCTTTGGTGTACTTAAACAATACCTCCTTTCCACACCAGTTTTTGTTCCACCTAAGGAAAATTAGCCTTTTTACCTATATATCTCTATAATAGACCATTCCCTAGGAGCTATTATTGCACATCGAGAGAAAGAAGTTTATTACATAAGCTATACACTTATTTATTATGAGACTTGATATACCCACACTAAAAAACTTTTCCTTGTATTGGTTTTTTTTGCCTCTAAGCTTCTCCATTATCTCCTAAATCAAAAAACCTATATGGTCACCCATACTGATCCTCTCAAATACATGCATTCCAAACCATATCATAACCAATGTGTAGCTCGATGGCTCATGCTTCTTACTAAATTTAACTTAGAGTTTATTCAACAAAAATCAATTAAAGGGTAAACAATCATAGACAAGTTAGATGCTACCCATTTACCTGACAACCAACCTTTAAACCTTGAATTTCTTTATGAATCTATTGTAACACTCTCCACTGATGGAATATCCTATCAAATGATGATGTTCTTTTATGGATCTAAATGTCAACATGGTGGGGGTACGGGGGTCATACTTATTCCTCTAGATGGTGAGCCTATGCCTTTATCATTTAAACTATATTTTGAATGCACTAACAATATGGCTAAATATGAGGCTTTGATTCTAGGATTTCAAATAGCTCTCTTCTTGGGTATCAAATACATAACCATTTTTGGTGATTCTCAGTTACTGGTTAACCAAGTTAATGGTTCCTACCTATGCAAAAATGAAATTCTACAGTGGTATAAACATCATGTAGATACACTCTTGGGATCTTTTGACTCTTATCTCTTGAAAATTATTCCTCAATCTAAAAATAAGTTTGCTTACATGATGGCTTCACTTTCTTCACACATACCCTCTTTATCCTACTCTTCAAGAATCTATGTCACCGTGCATCACTTAACATTACCCTCTTATGTCTCAACTAACATATTATTTATTGGAAATGTAACAAGCAACCCACAAGACTTATGGTACAAAAAACTCATATATTATCTTTCCTTCTCAATTACCCCTCCTAATCTTTTTAATAATTGGAAATGGGCCTTTATAAAATGTGTCACTCATTACACTATACTAGGGGGACTTCTTTACAAGAAATTTTTTGATGGTCTTATCCTTAGATGCCTAATTAGTACTAAGACTTCCTTTGCTATTAAGTAAGTCCATGATGGGATTTGTGGTGGGCATTTCAATGGTCACACAGTTGCTAAATGTACTCTTTGACTTGGCTATTATTGGCCCACACTTCATCAAGTTTGTGATGACTACATTCATCATTGCATCAAGTTTCAACAACATGCTGACCTCCTTCATGTCCTTAGTCATGCATTGTAAGTTGCCAAAGACTTTTGGCCCTTCTCCCAATGCGGCTTAGATATAATTGGAGAGATCGACCATCATTCGTCACTTCATCATCGCTATATCATTAATACCACTGAATACTTCACCAAATGGGTCGAGGTCATCCCTCTCATCTCCACTAAAGATAATAAAATTATTGACTTCATTAACAATCACATCAATTTTTATTTTTGTGTACCTCACAATATTATAACCAATAATGGCAAGTCTTTTAAAAATAAGATGGTTCAAGGTCTTTGTGATGCATTTGGAATCAAATTGAGCATCTCATCACCATATTATCCCCAAGCTAATGGATATGTAGAATATTTTAACAAAACTTTGACTAAGATTCTCATGAAGGTAGTCAATGATATGGGTAAGGATTTGCACACACACATTCCTTTTTCTTTATGGGCTTATCGCACTAGCATTCAAACCCCGATAGGTGCTACACCTTTTTCATTGGTATATGGGATGGAGGTTATTTTTCCTCTTAAGGTCTAGATTCCTTCTCTTCATATTTCTCTACATGACATACGTACTAATGATGACTTTCACCAAGAATGTTTGACCAAACTTGAATTGCCTGATGAGTGCCATCTCATAGCCCTCAACCACCTCCAAATATATCAAGAGTGTATCAAACGTGCTTATAACAAAAACCTCAAAGAGTGAGATTTTAATATAGGAGATCTTATCTTAAAATATAATCAACATGTGATAAACATGAATAAAATCCAATGAGGTAAATTTGTTCCTAATTGTCTTGGACTTTATATCATAACTCACAAGTATGGTTCAGGAACTTATCACTTGTCTTCTCTTGAAGGAAGCCCAGAACCTGAGCCCTTAAAAATGCCTTGTACCTATGACAATTCTTTTGTTAAACATGTGTTACTTTACTTCATGTTTAACTTGATCTCATCCCTTGAGCATCCCTATTACATTAATTTCTCTTCCTCTCCACCCTTACTCCTATACACTTAGATAGCTTACACATTGGTATGGTTTTATCCTCATAGTGTAAAACTCCTAAGCCTTTATAGTCTTGTCCATGACTAAAAAAAAATGGGATATTTGAAAAGGTTATAAAATATCAGGGCATATTTTTTAAATGTAGACTTCTCCCTTGAAGGATAGCTACGTAACTTCCCTCTACTATTATCAATAAAATACTCCCTTGAAGGATAACTATTTAAAATTTTAAAAAAAAAAACACTTAGACCACTCCCTTGAAGGATGGCTAAGCCAAGATTTGTTCTCAAAGGGGAAAAACAAATTCAAAGGGCTCCTCATCTTTTTTCATGAACTTAACCTATACAAAATCCCATTATAGGCTTCCTACATTGATCAGCTTACACACACCAAAAAAAAAAAAAGATTTAAGTCATGGACTTGCCTATATTAGCTCTTGAGTCACCCAAAAAAGGGACATATCATTTCTACTTGGTAGGTTATGTTATCTAAACATTTTCCCTCATTATGCCCTTTTTCCTCTCATACTCTTTCAAGGGACTATGAAGCTCACTTAACATGAGGTAAACATGACGCTTCTCTAACAAACACAATGGTTCAAAGATATAAGGCATGAAAGAGGCTCATTTTCCTAAGCCTATTTATGTTCTAAATTATGATCTTTGCCAATGCACAAGCATTCTACCTTTTTATTTTTCCATCCACATCACATGTTGATATCTCTATTTAAGATGTAGAAATAATGGCATACCAACATCAACCTAACCAACCTATTTATTTTACACATACACCATCACAAATATGAAAAAATGCTGAAATAAATTAATCTACTTATTTTAAGAATACACCACCACAAATATGGAAAAATGCTAATATGAATATAACCAATCAACTATGCATATACCATCACATAAATAGGAAAGACTAGTCTAGCATTAAATAACATGATCAGCATTAACATCCAAATTAACATAGCAATAAATGAAAATTATCCATATCAAAATTATAATCATAAGCAATGCATCTCAAATAAACACATGGAAATGAATAAACATATTATATATAAATATGTGATCTAGTACATGTTTATCATCTACACCATCAAAACATCATAAATTTTTATCAAAATGTACATCTCGCATCTTCGGCTCATAGGCTAGTATACATATAACATATATAAATAAAAACTAGAAAACACTAATACTCAGGGTCCTCGAGGCTCCCCTTAAGGTCATGAGGATGCAATATCATCACCACTCTCTATCCATCTACATCAACGTGATCTTGAAGCATTGCATGTGACAGCAACCTCTCTTTCTCTCTAAACTCTGAATATCATTGTAGCTACAAGAACTCTCTAATCTCCCTCTCATAGTAAGTAATCTCATCTAGGGTAATCGAATACCTTACTATTGATATAATCTATGGAGGACCCATGACACGTGATGATGGCCCAACATATGTTGTTCCCTATGGTGGTGGTGGATGAGGAGGAGTGGCCTGGCTCACTACCCTCAGAATATCTCTCTCTACTATCATTACAGTCACCTAACCTTGTAAAATGACCACCTACCTCTTTAATACTACAAATTGGCCCTATAAATCCCCAATCTAACCCTATAACATCACCACCTACCCCTATAAGGATAAAACCTCCACTTGGGCCATCTCTTGAGCCTACATCATTGCATCCCAAGCCTATACTACTATATCTTATGCTTGTAGCACTACATCTCTCTCCCTGACTAACCCCTATAAGTCTATTGGTGGCCTCTTAACCTCCACCACCAGATGTAACCCTACCCACCATGTTGTATAAGTAGTTGTACACCCTGGGTTCCCAACACCTAGCCCTACTAGAAGCTCCTCAAAATGTGGCCCATCAGTCTCCTGGAGTAATGGTAAAGGTGCCTTTATGTCATCCCTCCTATATCAAGGGAAGGTAGGTAGAATATGTTATAATATCCCAAACTATCTCCTGACCCATGCCAAGGGTACCATCTCCAACTCACCAACCCATCTCCCCTTGACCCATAGTGAGCTCTATAATCTAACAAGCTACTTTTCATAACCTCTAAAGACTGGATATATCATAAATGGTCTCCACATGATATCTACAAGGATCGAGCCCTCGATCATGTGCCTATAGTAGGTGATGTCTTGAATAACACCATCCACTCAAGTTTGTGATGTCCCATCTCTCCACCATCTAAATCCAACCCTAAAATTGATTAGGATAATGGTAGGTAGCCCTAGTGTTCATGTCACCATGATGTGTTCATATGCTTAATAGTGTAGGAGATGGCTGACACATAAACTATATCATTGATGTAGCCTTAAACCCCATACCTCTTTGTATAACTATGCCAAAAATACTAGACCCCAAGAAAAAATAATCCACTTCTCTATCATCAATGTAAGCACACTTGTCAAAGTAATCATAAATATCCCTCTGTCTATATTAAATAATGCATAAATTATGATCCCAATCATCATTAGGATTCTAAGATGATGATGCTCCTCATCCACCATGTAGATTGGCTCATATGAAAAAATTGTAGAGTGTTAGGTCACCTCACTAACATTCTCTCCATATAAAATGACCACATGTATATCATGCTCCTATCTTGAGCATGCAAAAAGTTCCTCACCCTGAAGTGGTAGCCATAGAATCCTATAGACATCAACCTGTATGATTGTCAACTCTTTGATCGATAGATGGAAGGTGTTGGTGGAATGATCCCACCTCTCAATAAAAGTTATAATCAATGATACATCCCATATAACATGATAGTATCATCACACTCCTCTTAAACTAATGGTTGCCATATGTTCCCACTCATCTAGAGTAACATTTCTCCTCGTGTGTGTTAATAACCTCAGTAGATGATCTTATAGTGTAATCTCCATCCTCACCTACATCCATACATAAAAAATTAGGTCACTTCCCTTTTAGTCTACTCCCTCACCACCTTTTTCCCTTCTCATTAGTATAACTACATTAGTTTGAGGCCCTAAACTAGGCTATGTAGGTAGCACTTAGTCAACATGGGGTCTTTTATGGTTAGCTCAACCATCTACCCACCTTACTAACTACCCTAGGCTTCACTGCCCCACTCTCTATACCTTAGGCCTACCCACCTATTCTAACTCTATGCCTCACTACCTATATTCTTGACTCTTGACACTATGACCTAACTTTTAAGACCTAGACCTCTCAACTATCTTATTTTACCTTTTTTTCCTACAACAAACCTTTTTGTATCTTTTTCCTAGGTTCTAGGAGAACTAGATTGGCTTGAAGCCCTAAATTGGGCTATGTAGGTAGCACTCAAATGATAAGGGGTCTTCCAAGGCTAGTTTATCCATTAAGATAGTTAACTACTTCCACTAGAGATCAAAACCTCACCTTTTATCTTATTTTCTACATTTTTATAGTAGTTAACATTGACATTAATGCTAACATTGGTGCTTAACCGACCTATGTAACAACCAATAATAACAACACACTATCAACCACAATTTCATGTTGGTTGACCTCAATGCCATTTTAGTTGACATCAATGGATCTCATTGATGTCAGTGACTAGTTTGGCCAAAGGCCTAAACAATCCAAACCCAACCTACCCATTTCCCTTAAAAAACTACCCCCAAATACCTTTAACTTATACTATACCTACCCTAACCTATTTTCTACCCTGATAATCCTATTTTCTATGACCCTAACCTATTCTATATAAATCCACCTCTCAGTTAACCTAAAAATTACAAAAACCAAATCAAAGTAGTTTGGGCTCTTACTTCATCTCATTGTCTCCTCCTAGTTGGTACTACTAGCTCCTGTGGTCGTGTGCCTCCTGTTGGTTCCCTTCCTTGCACTACCATCTAAAATTGCTCTCAAAGACCTATTTCTTCTCTTCAATCACAAATTTTTAAATGAGTTTGGTCAGCTACCAGACCCCCTTTTATTGGGTTTGGTTAGCGAATGATTTTGGCAATCTTGACCTAACCTACTAACGTCTATGCTTACACTTACCAAAATTGGTAACACTACCCTAGATATGCTAATGCCAACACTTTATCTTACTGATATCAGTACATATCACTAATTTTGGCACCTTTCCAATCATGTTTTTTAACACACCAAAAACCAACTTTGCACAACCTTACCCATATATTGGGGCAACTTGAGATCACATATGTCTCCCCCGACCATGATAAAATGACATTGAATATCACTCAAATCTTCACCCTCAATGACTGTGCTTGGATATTATGAATATTTCCTTACTCATTGACCCTTTTACACTAGGTGTGCATTGATTATCTAGACTACTTAGGCTATTTTGTTATAGTTGGATATTATACACTCATATGTGTTTTAGGTATTTTGGGTGGAAACCAAGCCCATCCTATCACCTTCACCCCTTTTATATTTCCTAGGGGCACTTCCTACCCTCGATACCTGGGACACATTGACCATTGGAGCTACAACTTTGATTCATTTGACCTGAAAACTATCACTTAAAAGCTATGCTTTAGTTACTTCTATTTGAGTACTCCTTAACCTTTCCCATTCTTAACATTTTCAACAATAGCTCATTGTATGAAGTGATGATCAATTCTCCACCAATTACCCAATTACCTTTCTATCAACTGGTACCCGATTCTAGTTTTTCCTCCATTGATTCTCATTTTGAGGGGAGATACCTCATCCAATACTTGGAGCATCTAACTCATATTTTTGTCTTGCAATATGTTGGTACAAATTACAAGATAAAAAAGGTAAAATGTAGACACCAAAATTACATCACACACACATGCATAACTCCTTATTTGAAAACCCCCTGATGCCCATTTTAATAATAATAATTAATATCCCTAACCCATACTTTTACCCCTCACACATTTAATTAAAAACCCTTGTTGCCACCTTACCTAACCATCTCACCCTATGACTAATTATCCTCTAGTGAGTCACCTCAAGACTTGGTACCCTCATCCTAACTACCTAAGACTTATTCCCACTTCCAAACTAAATTCCTAAACAATTACTTCCTTCCTAACCTCCTATTTTTACCATTTTATAATGGGTGTCACACTTGGCATGCACAACAATAAAAAATAGGCTAATAATAGAAAGGTTTACCTATTATAGGGCCACCAACATTGATCAACCCATGGTTGACATCGATGAGATACCTATTGACATCGGTAGGATCATTGACATTGGTAATATAAGCCAAACTCCAACCTGTGGTTTAAGTCAGTAAAAATTAAGAAAATTAATTCTTACTCTCATTCAGGATCTTAGCATTCTATTTTTTGACATCCAGGCTTACAATAACTCTACATAAGTTAATCACCATCAACAACTGAGCTCTTGAGGACCAATAGCATCCAATTATTCTCTCTATTTAGGTATTCAAGTTTAGACTCCTAGTCAGAAACCATCAACCTAACACTTATCATTCAGTGACCACTACAACTAAGTATATCACTAATACTATAGGTTATTTAAATATTTATTTATATCTATCCTACACTATTTTATGCACTTTTGACAATACCCCCATGAGGGAGTTATAAAGCTTCTTTACTTGTTTCCCATTATATGCATACCAAACCTTTGACCAGTCTTAAACAAGCCATAAACTCTCTCTCCTAACCATCTCAACCTCTCTGATCTGATCTAAACCATTTCGTAGACCCAAAAAATCCTTCTATAACCTCCCAGATAATTATTACCCCTACCAACCTCAGTAGCCTAACTGACATTGATCACATCACTACCAACCTCGATACACTAACTGATATTGGTCACACTCCTATTGACATTAGCAACTGTCAATTCCCTAACCTCTTAAAAACCTACCTAGACAACTTATAAAACACCAAAAACTCACCCCACCTACACCTTATCACTCTCTACTACGTACAATTTGTTAAAAATGGTAATTTTGTCTCTTTTTTACTCTTTATTTACCTCTCTTTCAATTATTTGTTATTTTTTTACCTCTCAAAATTAGACTATCATCTCTAGAGAAGTTTCACACTTCCCATAACAAGTGTGTAGCTTGGTAGCCCACTCATTTATCTGCTAATAAACATCTTGTGGTAGTTTTTTCTTATTTATAGGTAGTCCTCCCCAACCAAAGAAGAGTTCTCACAACATCTAGATATAATGTGCAAAGCAAATCTGGGTTCATTCTAATCACTTATCCCCATCCTTCTTTCTATTTTCATTTAGACTTAAAATAGAAAAAAATTAGTGAAATAGTGTCATTCACTCCCTCCCATGGGTTTTCATGGGAAATTCAAGATTTTTAAGGCCAAGTGTAAGGGATTACTAAAAAGAAGGATTTTCAAGATTGCTGGCAGTGATTACTCTTTTCTAGGAGTTTCAAAATGAGTAGGATCAAAGCCAATGCATGAAATTTCATGCCTAAAGGCCCAATCACCATACCTATCCCTAATCAATAGGGTATGTTCAAATAGATGAAAATCATGAAGGTAGTTTTTTGTACCATGTTTGAAGGGTTTATGCCACTTTTCACAATTATCATGACTTGTTTTGGACAATTAAACATCATAACATTACATGGCTCACCTCACATATCTTCTCCATGCATTTTTAACTAATATTCTCAATTTGACACATGTCTAAGTTTTAGACACCTAAAATTGGCCACTAATAACCTCCAATTAGGTTTTTGGCCAATCTCCACCTAAAATGCACAATTTGGCCTAAAACACTAAAACACACCAAATGATGTGAAACTGACATATTCAAGTGCTGATTTTGGATAGTGTATCCCTAAATGGTGTAATGCAATTTATGGGCTAGCTAACTTTGATTAGATCATTTTGAGTCAAAATGCCAATTTTAAACCTAGGTGCTCTAGATTGATCTTTCCTATCAAATATTCTACATAAGATGTATGTCTTTGTTATTTATTGTTGGTAACATCCTAAATGGGAATATGGTTCTAATGCATCTGACAGTACCTTCTAATTCCAATCCAATTGAATTTAGGACCAATAACAAGGCATTATGATCAATTTGGGTAATTTGTGCATAATGTGATTAATCATGCTTAAGATCTAATTAACCCAAATCAAGCCCTAATTAAAAATTCCATGGGAACTTATTGAATAATTTATTTTTGAAATGAATATTAAATATCTACATCATCAAGAGACCTCATTTCTTGGGAGGGCATCCCTAGGTCATAAATGCCATAAATATCAAGATTCATGCCCTCCATGCCTCATAAATGCCTTCCATGCCTCTTAATTTCCCCTTCTTCTAATGTCATAATGAGGATAATTACAAACTTAATTCTAAAAATTGAATTAATCCTTAACCACACATCTCAATCTTGAGATGGATGGTTAAGGTTGATTCTGATCAAATCCAAAAATCTATAAATAGGAGGCCTCACAACATCATTTCTAAGCTTAATTTGTGCAAAGTTATAATGTAGGATTAGTTATAAAATCTTTAAATAAACTAGTGGTATAATTCCAAATTGATTCCAATCCAAACCAAGCCAAAGCCACAAGGTGCCAAGGAGAGATGGAGGTAGCCAAGCTTCCATTTCCAAGGACTTTATGAGCACAAGCTAAGTAAGCCACCACTACAAAGGCATTTGGATCATCCAAGGAAGGTTAAGGAACTTTTGTATTTGATCCCTTGCTTTTTAGTTGTGTTTGTCATTTGCTTTTGTTAATTAAGCTCTTCCTAGTGTATAGGCCTAGATATGTTATGCTATTAGTGTATTTATTTCATTTTGTTTTCATTTTATAAATTAAAACCATACTAACCATCCTCTCTTGAGTCAAATTCCTAGATCACACAAGTGACCTTTGGACTTCTTTTTCTTGGTTCTTCTCTCAAAAGCTATAAATATGCATCCTTTTGACTCTTTTTGCTAGCCTCTATTTATTATTGGGAAAAATCTATCTAAATTTGTACTTGAAGGACTCTTTAAGAAATAAGACAAGTTATTTTTCCACTCACATGTTTTACTATTGAGTATTGATTAAAATCTTGTTGGTCTTGTCTAGTGAAAGATCTTTTCTAGCATGTTATCCTTGATTGTCTACTAAGTGTACATAAGAGTGTTGTTTCAAGTCTTTGTTAGTATTTTTTCCTAAGTGTATAGATGTATTATAAGTATTTAATGATTTTATTCCTTCATAGAATCATCTGTTTCTCTTGTAAGTATCAAATACCTTCTTAAATCTAACATATTGAAACATTGATGTGACAATACATATAGAGTTGTGGGTTATATGTGAGAGAAACTTTGTTGGTCTTTAAGTAGCGTATATTCAATCAAATAGGAGGAAATTAAACATTGGTGCATCACCTTTTATTTTTTAGTTGTTTTCTTAACTCTTTTCATACATATGTTGATAGGTTATAAAGTGCTTGAAAGAATGCATCAAGGAAACTAGCCCTACTAGAGATTCATCTCAACAAAATTGTTACCCATAGTAAGAGAGATGTCTCCATTGTGCCACTTTAATGAGGAGATATAGGCATCTCCTCAATGGTGAAAATCCAAGTGTTAATAGGTAGGCCATGGGATCTATATACTATAGACATGTCATTTTGAGGAGTGTCTACAGTGTATGTAAAAATAGAAAAAAATATAAAAATGAAAAATTGTGGGGTTATAAATCACTTCCCTATAAATAATTCAGCCTTGAATTGTTTATTTAGTTCATTGTTCAGATCTGATGGTTGGAATTTTTAGCTTTCTTTATAAAGTTTGAAAGGATACATCTAGGAAAGTGTTTGTGTCCTCTACCTAGATCTGTTATGAGATGGACCACCAACATGGTATTTCTAGTGGAGAAATAATAGAAGCATCCTAAACATGGCCACTGAATGGGGTCGTCATATTTGAGAAGCATCTAGTTGATAACATGCACATTTTTTTACCATTCATGTCGATGAGTTGTTTTTCCCATTTTTTGATGCCTTAGTTAGAATAATTTATTCAAGCATGTACTCTATGAAAATTAATCTTTATCCATAATAGGGATATTTATATGTATGGGGGAGACATGGAATTCTATAGCATAAAATTTTGTAATGAGTAGATTATTATTGGTGACCATCTGGAGAAATGTACATTGGTGATGAGGAATAAGTAATCACCCTCAGCTAACCACCATGACCACTACTACCATAATGTTGCCACTACGAACTAAAACACATTTATGGAAGAATAGTTTTGATTGGCATGTTTGATTTTATGAAAATACTTTTCATTGAGGTAGATCTACTAGCTGTCCTCCACACATTATTTCCTTCACCAATAGCCATCCCATCTCCTCTCTACTGATTCTATCGATTCTAGTTTACAAGGTTGTTTGGTCTTCAATGTAGTTGGAAGGAGACTATCAAGTGGAATCACCAACTACCACCATCTATACCTCATCGTGTATTATATAGAAAATTACATCGACATTTTTGGACATAGGTTCACTACTTACTCATCATCAGGACCCAAACTATATACCAACACCTATGAAATGGGTTGTTTAATATACATGTTCACCTCACTTCTTACTCAATTCTTATATTACACAATCATACAAGTTCATTGTGCAGTGCAAACAAATGTCCACCAAACTACTTGGGTTCACTAAAAACTACTTCTCAACCCATAGATTCAATTAACAACTCTTTCTACATGATAGTGGCACGTATTGATGTTGGCCATATAGATATCCACTGATTTCCTCCTCTATTTTTGGACTTATATTTTTTATAGTCAAAATCCCTTGCATAGAAAAGCTTGACCCCAATACCTTTCTAATCAAATTATGTATTTTTTATTTTACATTGCTTTTTAGACTTTGCACATGGTCTTATACAACATAAGATGAGGTGTTATTTTTAAAAATGCCTTTCAAACTTCCAATAAGAGCTCTTGCATCATATTATATTTGATAGCTTTATATCCATTGTGGCTCATCAAATTTTATTACAACCCATCTTTAGAGGTGGTTAGGAGTTCAAGCCCCTTCCACTTTGAAAGGTATTTTAAGAAGTAATTTTTTGGGAAAATGTAATTTTTCATGTGAGGCTTTATACATTTTTTCAAAGTGGGGAAAATTTTTTAAAAATGGAGGCATATTTTAAAGAGGGAATATTAAATTTTTTAAAGTGAATAATTATTTTTTTGTGGAATTTTGAGTGTTTTTGGCACTTTTTTGTATAAAAAGTTCATTATTTATCATTCAAATGCCTTTTTTTACTACCATCATTTGTCAAAGATGGAGGGTGAGGTCTGGTCTGGTAAGTGATTAGAACCCCTCACAAATAAAAAAACTTGTTCTCACTCCTCCTTATCTTCATTTTTTAGAGGTCATTATTATTACACTTATACCATCTTGGCCCACATTGGTGTCCTTGTCATCACACTTTGCACTCATGGATGCATTATCATCAAAGTCTAACCTCCCATTTTAAGTGTGTATTATTTTTTGTCACTTTTGTACTCATAGATGTGTTTTTGGTAGAGCTCGATGTCTTACATTCTTGAGGATGGTTTTATGTCACACACTATATGTAATAATAAATTCATCATTTCTATGAATTAATACTAGATCAGATAAGATATATCATACCTACACTTTTGATTGGGATACAATTGTTATGTAGGAGCATGACCAATATGGGGATCTACTAGACCTAATTAGGGGATCACTTGTCACAACATATCATACTAGGAAGGGTTCTAAAGACTAAAGTATAAGATAATCATAAAACAACACTAATAGAGTCCTAAGATTGAAAACATTCACTTTATTCTAATAATAAGAAAGAAAAATCTAATCTAGTGCACACTAAAGCTTATGGAAAAAAGTGGGGGTTAAAAACAATAAAACAAATAACTAAAATAAATATGTACTAGAAGACAAATACTCATGTTAATGTATATGGAATCCTAATATATGGAGAGAAGAATAAAAATGCATTATCTATCTACTTTTAGAAAGGAAAAATAAAGTTAGGAATACTTACCTTTGAATACAAACCCATCGAGCCTTAATCTCTCTCTTGGCCAAGGTGCTTCACAAGAAATTGTTGTGATATGTAAGGATAACCAAGATAAATTATCTCTAGGTTACATAACCTATATAAGCATCCAAAAGACTTATCCATAAGACAATATCTATATCTCTAAATAATGTATGAAACCCTGAGATTTATTCCTCAAGTAACATGGTCAAAAAGTAGATGTTCATTCGTACTTCTTTTTAATAATCTTATCTTATGAAATAGTGGGAAATGAACTTGTATATATAAGCGGATCTTATCTTAAATACTTATAGGAATGCATCTGTATGGCTTCATCTCAATGTGTTTTTGAGGATAATTTACTAGCTTTGTGCTAGGTCAGCCTAAAGGCTAACAAACCAAGAAAATAAAGAATACCCCTAAAGTATACTAGGTTGACCTAGTACAACTAACAGTGAAAAAGGAGTCTAAGAAAATAAAAGGAGGAATAGAAGGAGGAAAATAATGGAATAGGTAGAACAAGCTTAAGGTAAATTGGTTTAGGAGACAAGTGTGCATATGGTAAGTGGAAAAAAGAACAACAATATTATCAAGCACCGATGGTCTACCCACCCCTTTCCTAGTTCACCCCTTAAGGCATGCACTCAGAGATATTGAGACTCAGTAGGTTCTTACAAGATACAAAGTGTCAATTATCAATAAAAGTTTGAAAATATTATGTGTGTATATATTCCCCACTCAAAGCTCATCATGTGTCATGTAAGTGCAACATGAGATGGTGCTTCAAGAAAAGAACATGATAACACACAAAATTAATGATAAGTAAAGTGTAGTAAGTAGTAAATAAGATAAATGAAAGGAATTAATTGAAAACACATGCCTTTACTTACCTTAGTGTTGTAGATAGAGAATTAGACTGTAAGAAATGTGAAAGTGTCTAATGTAGAGAACACTAGATGAACCCATAGGAGTTAGTGCAAAAAATAACTAAAAAACAAATAAATAGAATATAAGCATATGATAGTGGAAAATATTCTCTACATCATCATGAATCTAACACATTTTATGGTTTGAAAAATAGATGAGTAGAAATAAAGATATAAGTAAAATAGGGAATCTACAGGATAATAATTGAAAGATTTGAATTTGCTAAGTGTTTTTAAATAGGGAAAAGAGAAGTCATTTGTTATTTTGATTATTAAGAGAGGAGAAAAAGATATTTGGAGATAAAGATAAGCTAGGATGGTGAGATGGAATTCTAGGTGAGGAGAAGTTACAGAGGAGGTAGTGGGTGCACAAGTATGTAACTAAGAATCTCAAACTAATTTTTGAAATTTATGTTAAGTGAATTTTTAGTAATTTTGAATTTTAAGCATTTATAGATATCAAAATGAGGCAAAATTAGACTCTGTAGGTGCTAATAGGAATATGAGAAATGGGTTTGAAGGATTTAGGTAAAAAACCATAAAATTGCAATTTTTTAGGAAAATACAAGGGGTTGATAGGCAAAAAGAACTGGGTCAACCTAGTAGGCTAGAAAATAGGCAGAATCCATAGTGCTAAACTAGTATGTATGGGTTGACCCTATAAATTCTACAGGTTAAGGGCCTAGTTCAGAGTTGTTAGGTGGTTTGAAAGGTCCAAAATAGAAACTTAGCACTAGGGAGGGGGAAATAAGGGGGTTGACTTAAATTGTTAAGTCAACTAGGTAAAAAGATAGGAAAATTTTGGTCAAAGTAGTTTGATGAAAGAGATAGAATGATACAAAAAGGTGTGCAAAAGGTTGAAAGAATGATAAAATGGACCAAAATGACCAAGTAAAGTCAAGAAGGACCAATAAGGCTAAAAGTAATATAAAATGAATAAAATAAAGTAATATAGGCTTGTTTTTAATGTAAAAATGTAAAAAGAATGTATTTTAACTATACATGACATGGAAGAACTGATACATCCTTTATTGTTTCTTAGGTATAATGATGACAAGATTTTGGGGACTTGTGTATGTGGTATGGTTACCAAATTTGTTAAATAGGTTATCAAATGGAGATATGGATGGACTAGGATCCATAGGTCTAGGTAGGATAAAAGAGATGTGTTGGATCCCCCTCAATGTTGACCAATTATCCATGTTCCTTAATTTTTAGGAATGATTAAATAACACCTTTAGATGGGAGGTGGATACAGATATCATAGAGGTGGATATCATGCTAAAGGATGTCCATGCCATCCTAGGGCTACCTATAGTAGGAGCATAGGTGACCATAGGGATATTGGATATTCTAGAGGAGAGGAGAGCCTTAGCCATATGGGTTATAGGCTCAGAGACAATATTACCAAGCCAAAGAATGAGTATGTTTGATGTCTACACATCATAGCTTTTGGATACCTAGAAGACTATGATAGGCTTTGTGACACAGTGGGTGCTATGTCACAAGTCAGATGGCAAGGTACCACTATTCATGGTAGCCTTGAGCAAGATGATCTTGAAGGAGTGAGTTTTATATGACCTAGGCTCAATCATTTAGGTCTAACTAGTACATGATATATACATGATGTTAATCATAGGGAAAAGGACTATGGGGCTAATCATATTACTGATAGCTTGGATCTATGAAAGGTTTCCTATGTATTAATCAACTAGGTTTCCCCATGTGGTTGATGATAGGTTGCCTCAAGTGTGAAGATGGAGGGAGGACCAAGTAGCATAAGTCATGCCCCACATGATAGAGTTGTATTTAGTAAGACATGTATACATCATGTGGCAGCCATATGAGTACATAACAACTACATAGATGAGTTGGAGCATAGTTTCACTAGCATACGTACTAGGGTAGATGGGCTTACTTCATCTAACAACATTGATACTCATGCTTGAGCAGTGGGATTCACATGTGAAGGAACCATGGGGGAGGAGAGGACTAATGACACTAGTAGTGAGGATAATATTGAGGCCACATCAAGAGTGACCATGGAGTGGTCAAGCACAAAGAGGAGCTAAAAAGGAGGATATGGATGTAAAGGCAGAGATACTAGATGTACCACTACTAGATCCATAGAGAGATGAGAAACGACGATTGAGGACATGGTATTGATAGAGGTATGAGGTAAAGGAAAGAGTGGAGATGATTATCATCCTAGATGACCCCATAGGTGAGATAAAGGAGATGATAAAGAGACCACTCAGATGCAGGTTGAGATTCACATGAGCCATGAAAAATGGGTTTGAGTTGAGGAGGTGGCCTACATAGGAGGTATTAGGTGACCACATAGATAAAGAGACTATGTTAGGTGGTCACACAAATGTCAAGACCATAATAGCTGAGACACATATAGGTAAAAAGAGTATTAATATATTGCTTTAGTTTTTATTTAGAAGTAAAGATAAATAGATAGGTATTATGAGATATGATAGTGATCCAATATCCATATTGTGGGATTCTATAGGTTCAGGTGATGATGAGGATGAGAGATGGGGGTCCTTGGTGAGGGGATCACTCTATGACATCCTAGATGAGACTCTACATCCATATGACCCCACAACACTAGAAGATCTGAGTGTACCATCTACCCCAGCTCAAGTAGTTGGTTCAGATTAGCTGGAGAGGCACTGAGGTCGATATGAGTGTAAAGGGAGATGATGTAACCACCATCAGTGATGGGTGTCAAGGAGCTATAGGCATGCTAGGCCCTAGTAGATGAGAGAGTTGTGAATCTAGATATAATAGCATAGATGATAGATATTTAGACCTAACTAGTTGAGTCACAGATATGGGTAGTGCACCTATAGGGATAGGTATAGGGATGAGATCTCAAATGGACTCTGTATAGCATACCATTTGGAGGAGTCAAACTAAGGCCTCAACAAAAACATGGCTAGACCATGAGATAAATACAATGGAACCTAGACATAGAGCTGGAGCATTATAAATGGTTGTATATGTTGTATCAATGTCATGATATATATATATATATATATATATATATATATGATCATTTTGACATATTTTTATTGGTTATGTATGTTGTCATTATGGTTAATTATATTTTTGTATTATGGTTGAGGTTGTGGATGCCTAGGATTTTTTTCTTTCTCACACATGTATTTATCTTTTTTGTAAATGCTATAATAAATATATGATATGTGGTTTCTTTTCTGTCATTATGAAAAACACATGAATGGTTAAAAAGAAATAGGCAAAAGGACTTGGAAAAATATAATCAATCAATAAAATGTACTACACACTATTTCAAGATGGGAGATGTGTAATAACAAAAAATGACTAAGTATAAATAATCAATAAATGGAAAAATAAGATGGAAAAAATGAATTTGTTTTTAAACCAATATGAAAGATGTTTACACCAAATAAAAACAAGTAAAAGCATACTAATATCACGTCGGGAAGTATGAAAACAATGTAATAAAATGGAGGTTATGTAAAAGGGCACAAATGGTATAAAAACAAATAAATTAAGTCAATTAATCATAGTAAATCATGCTAGGAAGTACAAAAGAAAAATAAAATTGCAAAAATTTGGTCTTAAATTAGTCATACTAATTCAAGCTAGGAAGTATGAAAATTTCAAGAAATGGTTGCAATCTTACACACACTTAGAAAATAAGAAGATAAAAAGATGAAAGAAAAATTAAGTAAGCATAAAACATACTAAATCAATATGGTAATCATGTAAAATGACATGTAACTTCATAATCAATCGAATCTTATCTCAAATTTGACACATGTAATTTGGATGGTGACTTGGGTATTGGAAAATTTTATGAGGAGGATCGGGTCCTATCCATGGTCTTACACTACAACTCAAAAAAGAGAACACCACTGGGATGGAATAAATAGGAAAATTGGGTAATAAAAATATGTGGGTAATATGAAGTAAAATATGGTAATTTGTGAGGATGGTCAGGTCCTATCCATGGTCTTACAAAGTATCTCACAAATGAAATCCCAAGGGCAGTGATCAGTAGACAAAACAATATTTCTCAAGAGGAAATATAAGGGAGATAAGGAGTGAAAGAATGAGTTTAAAAATCAAGACTTAGGCATCTTATGAGAAAACCTTAAGATGCAAGAGGCATACTAAGGACATGACAAGACACTAAGTGACTAGTGGTCATCTATGTACAAAGGAAACCTATTTTCTATAGACACAAATATTTGTAGGCAAATAAGAGTGATACTAAAATCAAAGCACGAAGGTAGATTGGTAAAGGAAATGTAAAATGAACCTACCTTCCCCCAACATGTTCCTCATTCTTCAAGACCCCTTACATAGCTATCGATCTACTATGAATATTGGGTACTTTCATGAGAAAGTAGGTAGCACTAAAAGATTTTTGTATTCTCCTCTTCTAATCTACTATCCTACCACACCCCAAAGGACCTTGGCTCTACTGTGAGGCCAACTATGTAATTTGAGATTTGACTAGAAGGAGATGAACTTTGAATCATATCTTTTAGTGTGATTATAATTTTAAGAATATTTTTACCTTTTAATAACATTACCTTTTGTTTAAATGATTTGGATTTTAAATTTATTTTTAAGGATTTTTATGATTCCTCCTCCATACAAATTTAGAATGACCAATAATGAGAAAGATAGTGATACACATGAATGAGCTATAGGCTAAGGCTAAAGGAAGTTAAGTAACCAAAGATAAAGAGTAGCTAGGAAACTTAGGCTTGACAATGAACTAGTATGTGATCTCAAATTTGCATTATAAGGAAGAGGGAAAAAGGAAAGCCAAATTGGACTAGTAAAAAGAGATAGTAATTGTAATGTCCCTTACTTAGGGGCTCTTTTTTTATAAGCAAAAGCTCTGATACCACTATAATATCCCCTTCAAATAGGGAATATAGAAACACAAATAGTTCTAAACAAAGATACAATCTTGAAAAATAAATTTAGATATGCATAAATAAATCACAATATAATCTCTCACTAGCAAATCAAAGATCTCATCACTTGTTCTTCTGGATGATTACACAATTGAGTCTTTGTCATAGAAATAAATAATATGAAATATTCTATCTTAAAACCCTGGGCTTTTGCAAATTTGGGAATGAAACCTGAATTCTGTCTCGTCTCAGCCTGATGTGTCGAACACATAGTTGCCAGCGTCGGTCGATAACTACCGATGTCAGTCTCTGTAGGTCCTTCTCGGCTGACGTTGGTCTTCAGTCAGCCGATGTTGGTCATTGGGAATCACTGTCTGCCGAGGTTGGTGTCTGAGCGGATCTGTACGGTCCTGTACTGACTTAGTACGGCTGCCAATTAAACACAACCTATTTGTTTTCAACCCCTGATAGCTGAACAACCTGATCTCAAGAATATACGATTCTAATACAGAAGATCTATATTTGTATAACTTATTGGATCAAAACTAAATAAAGAAATACCTAAAATACTGTGATAACTTCTGTGTGAAGCTATCTCTCAAATCTGTATACCTCTGTGATAACTTCTGTATGAAGCTATCTCTCAATTTGGTAATAAATCAGCTGATATCTCACAGCCTCTAAATCACACACAATGAAGAGTTGACATTCTCCACTGCAATGGAATCCTGGAACCCTTGGCTCAGTCTTCACAGAAGAATTCTTCAATATCAAAATCAATAATCATATGCATAATCAATAATGGCCTCCATGAGAAACCCTTATACCCTCAAAAAGATATGCTTGCCCTAATTAGGGTTTCTTAAATTAGAATTAGGGTTTCTAATTAAAAATAGGCTAAATAATTAATATTTGATTAAATTAATCAAATATTAATATCTCCCTCAATATATGTCGGATCCTCAAACCGATCGAAGCTGGTGAATTAGTGAATGATTCTTCACATGACCATACCAACATAAGGGTGCTCTGCTATGTGTCAGAAGTCCCTAAATAATAGGAGCTCAGGCCAAGTGTGTCTAAAAACCATCTGTAGAAATTTTGCAAATCAAAGCCAAGCCAATCTCCATCATGACCCCCTATCCATCCTATCAGCCTACGAAGGTTGCATAATAGGCTAATCATCAAATCTGTCGATGTCCACTAAAAAAGGGGACATGACAATCCGCCCCTCCTAAAATTGTTTGTCCCCAAGCAATCTCGAAACAATGAACCACTCGATCCACCTGGATCCCAAATGTAGTTATGCTCTGCATAGCTATAAATCAATGCAAGTACCTGCAACATCATCAGAAGTAGAAAAAAGAGGAACCCATAATCAAATTGGCAAATGCAACTCAACCAAACTCTAAGAGCACAACTACCATAGTCAAGAACACATGAGAACCAAACTCTTGAAGCATCATAACCCAAGTAGAATGGACAACTCAAACTGCTAATTCCATCTGCAAGAGATGGTGCCAATCCATCCCATAACTGATCCCTCTGTAAAGGTGGCATGACCAATTATACCACACTGTCATCGGCGTGAGAAAAATCAATATGGAGACTTGACTCCACTGGTATCCCAAACTCATCAGGACTAGGGACTCCCAAATCCTGAACATGTGTGTCAGTACCAACATGTTCCTCAGCTACAACTATAAGAACATACTCACAATCAACACTTAATGTACTAACCTCTGAGTATACCTCCACACTCTAAATGCCAGCATCAGACTCATCCTCATCTAACTCTGAAGAAGCTGCTGCTGAAACTATCTCATCATCACAATCTCTAGCTCCCTCATCCTCTGCAACTAACTGAGAGTCTGAATCCTCAAGACTAAGCTCGACCACATGTCTCTCAGAATCCTGGTGAGCCACCTTCATTGCCTCTATCTTAGGCTCTGAATCCTCTGCCTCTGACTCCTTAGAATTATCATGTTGTTCGAAATCTTCTGATTTTGAATCCTCATAATACTCCCATATTACATGATATGCCTTGCCCTTAGGCCTCAAATGACAATTGTGATTGGCATCATATGGATCTTTGTAGTATAAGCAAAGCTTTCTCCTATTAACAGTAGCACACCTGTTATTTCCTATCTCATAAGAATCATAGGACATGCTGCTATCTTGTCCAACTAATCTGTAGTGCTCTCTCCTCAGCTTAACAAAGTGATCAAAAGACAACATCTCTCGACCTCGAGGTGGTAATAAGTCCCACTCCTCATTTGCTGTCATATACCGTGTGGGTTTATCTTTAAATGAAGGGTATGAAATATCTTCATTCAACCTCTTCAAACTTAGTTTCAACTTCTTCATATCATAGTCCCACCGACTCTGAGTACTTGAAGACATCATGGATACTTCGCTGATTCAACCTACCCAAACTACCCAACAGGATGGCAAGACATTAGCTCTGATGTGCCCAATAGGATGGCAAGAATTTGGCTCTGATACCACTGTAATGTCCCTTACTTATGGGATCTTTTTTTCTAAGCAAAAGCTCTGATACCACTATAATATCCCCTTCAAATAGGGAATATAGAAACACAAACAGTTTTGAACAAAGATACAATCTTGAAGAATAAATTCAGATATGCATAAATAAATCACAATATAATCTCTCACTAGCAAATCAAAGATCTCATCACTTGTTCTTCTGGATGATTACACAATTGAGTCTCTGTCATACAAATAAATAATATGAAATATTCTATCTTAAAACCCTAGGCTTTTGCAAATCTGGGAATGAAACCTGAATTCTGTCTCATCTCGGCCTACTGTGTTGAACACACAGTCACCGGTGTCAGTCGATATACTGCCGACGTCGGTCTTTAGTCGGCTAATGTTAGTCACTGGGAATCATTGTCTGCTGAGGTTGGTGTCTGAGCGGATCTGTACGGTCCTGTACTGACTTAGTACGACTGCCAATTAAACACAACCTGTCTGTTTTCAACCCCTGATAGCTGAACAACCTGATCTCAAGAATATATGATTCTAATACAGAAGATCTATATCTGTATAACTTATTGGATCAAAACTAAATAAAGAAATACCTGAAATACTGTGATAACTTCTGTGTGAAGCTATCTCTCAAATTTGTATACCTCTGTGATAACTTCTGTATGAAGCTATCTCTCAATTTGGCAATAAATCAGCTGATATCTCATAGCCTCTAAATCGCACACAATGAAGAGTTGATGTTCTCCACTGCAATGGAATCCTGGAACCCTTGGCTCAGTCTTCACAGAAGAATTCCTCAATATCAAAATCAATAATCATATGCATAATCAATAATGGCCTCCATGAGAAACCCTTATACCCTCAAAAAGATATGCTTGCCCTAATTAGGGTTTCTTAAATTAGAATTGGGGTTTCTAATTAAAAATAGGCTAAATAATTAATATTTGATTAAATCAATCAAATATTAATATCTCCCTCAATATATGTCGGATCCTCGAACCGATCGAAGCTAGTGAATCAGTGAATGATTCTGCACATGACCATACCAACATAAGGGTGCTCTGCTATGTGTCAGAAGTCCCTAAATAATAGGATCTCAGGCCAAGTGTGTCTGAAAACCACTGAAATAAAACCATCTGTAGAAATTCTACAAATCAAAGCCAAGCCAATCTCCATCATGACCCCCTATCCATCCTATCAGCCTACAAAGTTTGCATAATAGGTTAATCATCAAATCTGTCGATGTCCACTAAAAAAAGGGGACATGACAGCAATGAGATAGATTTTTTGATAACTAATCACATGGTAAAATGAGATAATAACCAAGGGGAATAGATTTTGTATAACCAAATCACCATGACAAACTATCTATGAAAAATAAGGATAAGAAAGTGAAATGATCATGAAGATACAAGAAAGAGAGTTTTGAGAAAAACTCCAAGGAAAAAAGGAAGGAAAATTAATGATAAAATAAAAGCAAATCACATATAAAAATAAATGATAAGATAAACAAGATATAAGATAACAAGTAAGATCATGATATAAGAGAAGCAAAAATTTGACACAGTATCAAATGATATAATAGATAAAAATAAGATTAGAGTACACATACAATCCAAAATATAAATGTGAAAGAACCATGCATGTGCTCATATTTACTAATAAATATATCCACACACATTATCCAATACATCAGATAAATCTCTATGAAGTTATAATCAAACTACTGCTAAGGTTTCATCGATCTTCAATGAATATTGGGTATATACTTCTTTTATGATCTCCTCAACTAAAAAAGTAGGAATGCTAAAAGTATCATGTTGAAGAGGAAAATTAGGAAAATGATGGTCAAGAGAATGTGTGGAAACATGATCTATGGGAGATGAAGGAATCACAAGTGGAGAGGGATCAATGGGTGAAGGACTAACAAGTGGAGAAGCATCCACAGATGAGTGAAGGTCTATAGGTAAAAGAATCATAGGTGGAGGCATAAAATGTAGTGAATGGCCCACAGGAGGGGATGGAACCACTAGAGGTGGAGCCATAGGAGAATAATGAGAAGCCTTGTTATGGGAATGACCTATGGTAAGAATAGAAGAAGGTTTAGGAATGGTTATAAGGTGATCTTTGAGATGTTGTAGGGTGTGACAGTGATCAATGTGATGGGTGCCGTATAAATGCCATAGACAATATACCTCACCATACTTAGGAATATACTCAATAAGTAACTTTAATGGAGGTATGGATTTGTTTTATGATGGGGAATAAGCATACAAGGTATCAATATATTATCACAACTTGTGATAATGGGTGAAAGAATTATTATCTATCCCATGGAAGCAATAGATATGCTTATGAGTGGTTTTAAGAGAATCAATCATGTAAGGAGGTAAAATATGAGTGTAATAATCTATAAAATACTCATTATCCCATATTATTTGTATAGGAGCCATCTTAGACAAGGGAAGCAAACCATCACCAAAGGAGGGTGATGATGAGGAAAGAATGGAACTAGGCTTAAAAAGAGGAGTGATAGTATCAGAAACAAGGGTAGGCTCATCAAAATTAGGAGTGGGAATAGGATAAAATATAAAAAGAGAGGTAAGATTATCTACTAAGGTAGGTATATGATATACAAAATTTCTAAGGAAGGTTGTACTAACCTTAGGGGTAAACTAGCTACAAGAGTTAGGTACCTAAAAATTGGTAAGGCCCGGTCATAACACGATCCATGAGCATAGTCATACAAAGGTCCTTAGAAACTTAAGGTGTTGATGCCATATCTACCCTATGATAAAGGGGAAAAATACAAAAATTAGGAACTATAAATGAAGGTAAATGATGAGATGCATGAAAAGACTCAAGTAAAGAAGAATGATAACAAACAATCTCAATATCACAGGCTTGTGAAAGATCACCTAACAATGGATCATCTAAAGAATAACCATCATCTTAATATAGGGTGTGAAGATCAATAACACATGTATGGATAACATTGTCATCTAATGAAGCATGGTGAATAGAATTCCTAGTCTTGGTCAAGACTACAAGAATGTCATCGCAAGGAATCTTGCGAGAATGAGGTTACAAGGAAGTAGGAAGCTACAAGATGAGATAAGGTAAGAGATAAAAAATTTTGATCTTTAATTTAATATCATCAGGATCATCATCATCATCATCATCATCATAATCTAAAATTTTAGGAGGAATGTTACCAATGAGCTTAGAATTCCCACTTTAACCTCAAGTTGAATTGATAGGAAATTTAAGAAGTTGAGACTCATGAAATGGAATTATAGGTAAAGGCTCAAGAATAGGAATCTTGAAGACACCATGATCTTGGAATTGTTAAAAATTTTAAGGGTTAGTGTCACCTTAAATCTTGTAAATGGATCCATTGTGAGGGAATTTAATGCATTGGTAGATGAAAAAAGTAATAGCTCACATGTGGTGAGTCCATGGCCTACCAAGTAAGATGTTATAAGAAATGGGGAAGTTAAATATCATCACCTTCACATAAATGGTGGCATGTGGGATGGTAATGGGAAGCCACACACAGCCTAAAGGAGGCATTTTCCTTTTATCATATCCTTGGCATATGTTATGTGTAGACTTGAGATTGCATTCAGAATATCCAAGGGTCTTAATGAAATCAAGAAAAGTGACACAGGTGCTGGAACTCTCATCAATCAAGGCATGTTTAACTTGGATATCACCTATTTATATGCTAATTAATAAAGGAGGATCATTCACATGAAGGAGAATATTTGTAGGAATCATAGAAGCTATGGGAAATTTTAGAAAAAGCTAAATGTCTATAGTTTCATCAACATTGATAGACATCTCTTCACATTATTACAAAATACTATCTTTGGAACCAGATAATGATGTCTCTCCTCCTATGAGAGGAGGATGAGGGACATTCATCTTGAATAGGAGCTCCATGAGGTAGTTTCTATGACATGAAGAAGTCTTCATAATCTCAAGGAATGGAATTTGGGATGGGAGTTTAGTGAGTTCATGAATGGGATCCCACTCATCATAGCCCATAACAAGGTTATTAGATATAGGTGTGTAATGTTTAAGAATATCCTCAAAATTAGGATTTGAAGAGAATTAGAATTTTTTTAGGTAAAAATAATAAGAAGTTTTAGAATAAGGTGGTAAATCATGTTGAGATGATGAACTAGTTGGTTTCAATTGATTTTGAGAATTAGAAGAAGTGTTAGTAGAATCTTGATTATCATTAGCATTGGAAGATGATGGATAAGTGCTAGAAATAGAATGAGATGTGTTATCCAAGGGAGAATCATAAATTAGATCATAAAAAGTGATAAGATCTTCTTGGCCCAACTCATTTAAATGACTTGGAAAAGAATCATGGATAACATGATATGTCTTATGGGAAGTAGTGTAGATAGGTTGAGAATCAATGAAAGCCACCACCCTTCACATATTAGTCATGATAATCACATTCTCTTTGGAATTTGGTTCAACAATAATTTTAACATTGTTTGTTGAAGGGGTGGGCTTGTCTTGAGTTTTTTGAATTAGTTAATGATTAGGTAAAGGATCTTTGTAGATAGCCAAATGAGCATTTGCTTGATTTAAGGCTTGAGTTTGTCATTTGATTTATAGTCATTGAAATCAACCTCATAGGATTATTAATGCTTATGAATAATGGAATCATGATCAAACTTAAGTCCAATAAGAAAATCCATAGATAAATTGAGAAGTTGTCTACATGTCTCATGAGAATGACCCCAACTAGCATAAAACCAACAAATTTTTTTAGGATCATACAATGATTTCATAGGATGATTAGGGTCAAGTTCTCATGGAAGAGGCCTGGGTAGATGCTTAAGTAATTCAACTAAGGATAAAGGTTTGTGAATGTTAATGTTTTTTGGTGAAGATAAATGAGGATTAGTAAATTATTGAGAAGAAGGAGCTAGTTCCAAAGAGGGGTTAGGAATGATATCTTAAACATTATGAATGGTGTCATAATATTATGGTTTTTGTTCATTATTAATAGACGAGGACCTACATAAGGTTGGGGTGGCTCAAATTAATGCATTAGGAAATCTTGTCTTTTAGCTTGGTCAATAGCATCCTCCAAGGTATGTGGAGAGAGAGTGAAGATTCGATATTGTTATTTAGGAAAGAGAGCATTTGTAAAGAGATAAAAAAGATTATCATCTGCCATGTTATGTTCACATTTATTTGATAAAGTCTTCTATCTCTTAACAAAGTCTTGGGTAGTTTCATTCTCATGTTATTTGTAATTAATGAAATGGGCCAAAGTGTTTTAAATAAGATCATTAGTTTGAAATTATTGCACTAAAGCATTTCCTAAGTCTTAAAAACTAGAAATGGAATGATCTCTAAGTTGATTTTACCAATCCAAGTCATCATTCATGAGGGTTTTGGCTAGGAGATTGGTAGCGATAAAGTGTTTAATTTGACCCAATCCTTGAAAAGATTTCTAAATGTTTTGAGGTGAAGGGTAGGATCAATTGACCAATTATGAGAAATTTTAGGTTTTATACCTTCTATATAAATATTGGAAATTTGAGTAGTGAAAGGTTCATTTTTTAGATTCTTGATAGTCCTGTTGACTAAAGGAGGTTGAGGAACGAGATTTCCTTGAGAATATCAAAGAAGAGGAGGGGGGAAATTTATAGTTATGTGTGCACCAAGCCATTGCTTGCAGATGATATTTAAGGTTAAGAAGGTGGTTTTGTATTCTCATCATTAGATTCATGATATGAGATGGAAAGGTATTCATTTGATTGAGAGTTTAAAACAAAATTTGGTGTGTTTGATTAACATTAGAAGCATTAATATTATTATTTGTGTTGGTATTAGTGGCTTGAGTACCACTATTATTGTTGATATGAGCTTGAGAATAACTATGAGAATGTGAGGCACTAATGGAAAAATTTTCTTGTGAAGCAAAAGATGGACTAGTGAATGGTTGAGAGGCAGAATCACTAGAAGCATGATTGCCTTGGGTAGTAAATGATGAACTAGTAGAAGGATTAAGGATAGTGGATCTTATGAGAGGCCCATTAGATGTAGAACCTACCATGTTAGTTGAGATATTGGATCTTATTGGTTGATGATTAGGTAAAGGATCCTTATAAATAGCTAAATGAGTGTTTGCTTGATTCAAGGCTTCAGCTTTATCATCTGTTTTGTATTCATTGAAAGAATGCTCATAAGCTTGTTGACATTGGTGCATGATAGAATCATAGTCAAAATTTGGTCCAAGAAAAAATTCCATAGCTAAATTATGAATCTATCTATATGTCTCATGAGAATGACCCCAACTAGTATGAAACCAACAAAACTTGCTAGGGTCATACCTAGTTTTCATAGGACAAGTAGGGTCAATTTTATGAGGAAGAGGCCTAGGTAAATATTGAAGTAGTTCAACTAAGGAAAGAGGTTTATGAACATTAATCTTATTTTTTGATAAATAAGGATTAGTAAATTTTTATACACACACTACTCCCTTATTTTAGAATCAAATCTCTTGTTCTTGATAGAATCCTCTATATATTGATATCATTTTGGGTTTTATGCATCATCTATTATTTTTTTGTATGAGACCTTTATTTGTAGCCACACTGAGCATCATAAATATTTTTATTTATGTTTGTATGCTCTATATTGAGCACATTACTCTTTAGTTATTGGATTTCCCATCACCACCAAGGCCATATTCTTGAGAGATATTTGTTATACATATTTGACATTTTATTGATAGTTGATAGTCTCCTTTAGATTTGTTGTGGAGCTTGATCTCCTTTTGAAGAGTATTTATTCTGGTGAATACAATATCATCATGTTAATATTTGAGTAGTAGATTTAGTCCACTCATACAAGACTTTTTTGTGCAGATCCTACTTCTTTGATTGTCATGTTCCTTATTAACCCTTGGTGGACCACATCTAGTGGAAATAGATCAAATTTAGTTGGTGAAATTTTTTGCACTATCAAAACCTCTAACAGACTCTTTTTTGTAAGATCTATTGTTATGAATTCTAGTGTCAGTTGTTTTTTGTTATCGAGTAGTAGATCTAAACCACTCATGTAGAATTGAGTTCCATTGAGACTTTTGAGTCCATTGAGTGAATTTGTATTTGATGGCCTTTATTCCATCTAGTGCACCTCTCTAGTGTTATGTTTTAGTATTGAGCCATTTGGTTTTTTGGGACACCTTGAAACATATGTTTTTCTCTCTTGACTTTAACTATTATTACTAGTTTTTGGGCACCTTAGAGTGAAACATTTCATCCTTGGTGACTCTTTTTCCCAATTTTTTTAGATTAGTGTTTTGTATAGATTTAGCCTCATTTAAAGTACCATTTCTTATTTGACATGGTAGTTACAGTAATTTTTCATCCATGTAGTCTAGTATGATAGATTGGTAACCATAGGGACACTTTGTATTTCACTATGATTTTGTACTTGGGTACTTGATCAGGCCTAGTTTTTAGGACCCATTAGTCTCTTTGCTTTCTCTTTTTTTTTCACTCCATATTCTACACTTAAGGGAGGGTGTTGGAGTAAAGTGTGTAAGCTTGATTTGGAAGTCATTTTATTTCTGGATATGTTATTCTATTTTGTGCATGTATTTGTTGATTGCACAATAATAAATAGACACTCTTAATTTATGGTTATTCATCCAACAATATTTTATTACATGAAAAAACCTAACTTTCCTATTTAATAGGTACTCCCTTGTAATTTTGACTTGGTCATTGTGGAGACCCACATGGATAATTGTGAATAAAATAAAGAAAATTATTATTTAATGTTTGTATTATTAGAACTGTGGTAATTATGTACAAGATTTATCCTTCTTGTTATGAGTTCTTTATGAACTCTGACAAATTTCCCCTATGTTTTACTAGCATGAAATGATGTTTGCCTCAATACCTATCTTAACTCATGATTTTTCCATATTTTGGGTCTAGATTTGATCTTTCTCTCTTCACTCTCAGCTCTAGTATTATTTATATTCTCAAATATTTGGATTTTTTAAAATTTAGATAATCTATAAGGTAAACTATAAAAATGATATAACTCCTCTATTTCTAAGCTTAAGAAGGTTCACCACAATTACTATTCCTTTCCCTTCACTTCTCATCATAAATGCATTCTTTAACAGCCACCATTATTTGATGATCACATCTAGAAAGCAATGCATTTAATGGTATTATCATGTCACACCATTGGCACATTTTGCACCATTACTATTCTTTTATACATTAATGACACGTCCCATCTCATACCTTCCTTTGAAGTGGATGACAACTATGTCCTATAATTTTCTTAGTGTGGAAGATAGTTGTCTTTCAAAAACCAAACTAATGGTGGGAACACCCTATCCTTAGGCTATGTAGTTTGCATACCTTAAATGACTTTTGTGCCTATAACACCTTGCACATCTTGCATGCCCAAGTAACTTGTGCACTAGGTTTACTTGTGTGCTTATCTTTTAATCATGAATTTATATTTCTTACCCCACACTAAAATGAGTCATATTCTTCCACAAAAAGATAAAAAAATACTTTAATAAAATTTCATTAAAGAAACATTACATGTAATGAAATTAGTGTTTTATTGAAAAATAAGAAATCCTAAACTAATGGTATAAGGCTTATTACGTTACAATATTGAGATTGCTTAGAAGTGAAATATGGCCAAATTTGGCTTCCATTTTAATTCCTAGGAAGGAACTAACCATCCAACTTTTTTAATAGACATGGTCTGTTAGGTTAAATGCTATGATTGATGAAAGGACCATCCTAGTGAATCCAAAGTTTTCTAAGATGGTACATGAACTTAGAGTTTTATAGAAAGAATTTCATGCCTAGAGTAAATGTTTTGTGCTTTATGTGGTGATCTTGCCATGCTTTATATTTTGTTTTTCCATATCTTGACTCCAATGAGTAAGGAAATGGGCTTTGTAAAGTTATAACAAAACATCTAGGCATGCTTTAAAGGATGAATCCTCATCTAATTATCCTAAACATGATATACAAAGAGATGGTACTAGAAAATCAACCTGAAGGGTTGCCTCTTTACCATATACTAAATTGAATGGTGTTATCTTGTTCAAGTGATTGTAAGTTTTTTGTTAAGCCCACAAGACTATAAATACCCTATCATCCCAGTCGGTTTAACTAATATTATAAATCTTCATCAAGGTGGTGCCTAACATCTTGTTCAACACTTAAATAATTATATTGGCTTCATGTTAGTATGACATCATTTTATGGTGTGAAATCATGAACCCATTCAATAAGACATGAATTATTTCATTTAGGAAATGAATAACTCGATCACTAGTGAAACCTAGTGGACATCTAAATCGAGTTATGACATGATCCCAAATGAAGTGTGCAATAGTGGTAGCAGTATAATATTTTGTAGGCATAGATTCATCCTAGTGTGTGAGGTATTTAGTTCCTAGTATGATATATCGAGAACCTATTCTTTGTCCAATTAGAGTGATGGGGCCAACAAAATCAATGGCCCATGTTTTAAATGGTTCTTGAGAAGGAATTAGTCATAGAGGCATAGCATATCATTGGTTAGGTTTTTATACATGCTAACATATGTCACATTGTCTAATATATGCTTTAGCATCTTCAAAGAGAATAGGCCACCATAATCTAACCAGTAAAACCTTATGTGTGGTAGTCTCTCTAGCATAGTGTCCTTTAGAAATACCTTCATAAAATTCTCAAAGGACCTCAAGATGATCATGTTGTATAACATAGTGTCAAAGAATCTCATCACAACTAAGTTTTCAAATATCCCTTCCTATGGGTTGAAAAGATGTGGTATAAACTATGAGTTGTTTCATGGGCTAAGGAGTGAGACAATCAAGCACTAAGCCAGTGGTCATAAATGTGACAATATCCTCTAAATCCTTAGGTACATGAATAACACATAAGATTTTAACATTAGTTAATTCATCTTCAATGGCACACAGTGGTTCTCTAGACTCAATTAAGGATATGTTGTTAGGTCCATAATTAGATTTCTCAGGTTTTACCATGATAGAAAATTGAAATTCTTAGAACAATACTATCTAGCAATAGATCCATCCATGTAGAAAAGGTTTATTGATGAGGTAATTTAAGGCCTCATAATATATATAGAATACAAAAGGAGTGGTTAATAAGTATTGTTAAAACTTATATATATCATAGACCATTGAAAATGATTTTTGCTCTATAGTGGTGTAACTCCTTTTAGTTGGAGTTAGTTTTCTACTAGCAAAGTAGGTTAGATGATCTAGGTGACCTTCATCTAGCCTTGAAAGGATTACACCAATGTCCATTCCAAATACACTAACATGGACATGAAATGGTTTTATCCAATCAGGAAAATAGAGGATTAGAACAGTGACTAGTTTGTCCTTCAGTGTTTCAAAATCTTATTTATAGTAGCAAGTCCATATGAAGTGTTTATTATGATTTAAAATTTCCTCTAGGGGGTGGAAATCTTTTCATATCTATGGATGAATTTTTTATAGTAACTAATATGGCCTAGAAAGGCAAGGACCTTGCACTGAGTCTTGGGTGATAGGAGGCAAAGAATAATAGACACCTTCACTAAGTCTACTAGAATTCCTTCCTTATAAATAATATGTCCTATGAGCACACCGAAGGGTGTATAAAGATATGAACTTCTTGAAGTTTAATGATATTTATAAGACCTAACAACACTCAAGCATAAGCCTTAGGTTAGAGAAATGGTCCTTGACCAAACCATAAACTATCCAATCATCCAAATAGACTTGAATAAAATTATGCATGAAATATTTAAAGGCTTCAATAGCTACTCATGAGAACACAACTAGGCATTTTTCAACCTAAAGAGAATTATAGTATATGAAAATGATCCCCATTCAGTGGAAAATGTTGACTTTGGTTGGTCCTCCTTAGCTATCTAGACTTGATGGTATCTTGAGAAGCCATCTATGAAGGTATATATCTCACATCCAACAACACCTTCAAGTATTTCCTTCATGAAACATGTTGTGAAGGGATCAGTGACACAAGATTCATTAAGTACTCAATAGTCAACAAAAATATGAATGTGTCCATATTTATTGATATTAATCACCATGGGAATGACCCATTTAGATTCATCAATGGGGGTGATTAATATAGCATGAAGTATGCTATTGATTTCCTCTTTGATGTGCCCTCATAAATTAGGATTCATTATATATGGTTACTTTCTAACTAGTCAAGCACCGTCAATTAGCTTGATATGCATTTTTCCTAAGGATGGATGGGCTACATTCATTTCACTATAGTTTCCTAGAAATAAATCCTGGTATTCCTATAACAACTCAAATATTTTTTAAATTTTTGTGTTATTCCAGTAATTTCCTACCATGTCCATCTTTGGTTCTTGTTCCATATTGATGTTGCATCGAACAGTTTGAATAAGTCCACTTTAGGGGTTGTCTATATTGACACCATTATCACAAACAAATCTCATTCGAAAATCCATAGTAACATATAAATGATTGGAAAAAGGGTCAAGTAGATTAGATTCTTCACCTTCTTCCACTTTAAACATGAGATTTTATTTCCCTAGTCAAATTTCTTCACATCGATCATGATCAAGGACTAGTACTAATGTGGAAACCTATTGTGTCATTGGTTCAATGAAAATATGTAGGGATTCCTTAGGATCATGATGGATGCCTCTCAGGTCATCTTCTATGGGACTTATATCTCCCACTATTACTTAATGCATGGTTTGGAGGATGAGATGCAAATCTATCTTTGGTGAAGAATAGGATAGTATCAAGTTCATGTTTTCCTTCAATAGATGTCAGAACCTGGTACCCATATATTGCTCTTCATGAACATACCATGCCCATGCATAAGTGTGTAAGGTATAATAAAATGTATGTACCCATAATTATTCTAGTAAGTAGGACTCATCATCTCACCACATTGCTTCACAAGCTTCTATGTAAGGTTCAAGTGCTTGTACTCCACTGTAACTAACTATTCCCTTTACTTTGTTTTCATGATGGAACTGATGATGTAAGGTTGATCATACTTGATCCCACTAGAGAATCCATTCATAATTGGTATGCCACCATCTTGAAGTTGTACCATCAAAAATAAGTAGTACATATCAAATACGATCCATGTCAATGTGGTAAAACTCTTTAAGGAATTGGATAAAATCTTAGATTTCCATCTGTCCATGGAAATTTGGAGCCTCATAAAGTATTTCAAGAGGTGCATCTATGATTGGACCCCTCATGACTTGGCCATTGAGAAGGTGCATGAACTTGTGGCATTTATTAAACTAGTGCAAAACATTTTCTTGATTGTTTATGGTACTACACACACTTCCAATGAGGTCATAGTCATCATGGGCCCAACAATTACAAGCATTGCTTGTAGTGTCAGAAAGGGATTGATTATCCGACCATTTGAGAACACCATCAGGAGTTGGATCCCTTTGTTCATCATTTTTTTTAGTGACATTATAGATGTGATTTATGTCCTCTTCCACATTTATAGGTTCTATATAATGTCACCCTTATGTTTGATCCAAAGGAATAACCACGCTTTGGTAAACATTCTCAAAACTAATATACCACTACTTGAAAATTAGTTCTATATTATTTTCATAGCACCGGGGTCATCCCAACAATGTTAGGAAGTAAATTTTGCCTTAGCTAGTTCAAAAACCTCAAAATATGCCTTGAAGGATACTCCAAATATATTAACCATGGAGTTCTTGAGGACACCAACTAGTAGAGAATGAGTCTTGTTAGCCATGAAAAACATGTATGATGATGGTTACAGTGTTGAACTAGCCATTTTTTTTTCTAGGTATCCTTGATGAGGACATTCACTTCTATGCTAGTGTCAACTAGTATGTCCTAGATTACCTATTCATTGATGGCAATATTAACTAATATCTCTTTATCTTTTAGTTGGGGTAAGGGGAATAAGAGTGTCTTATCATCAAGCATGATTCAGGAAATGATCCTCAGTCTATCAAGTAACTTGAGGTTAAACATAATTTGGTGCTTGTGCTTGATTATTAAGCCAAGTTTTTAGTTTTGGAGCATTATCCTCACTATAATATGCTTGCATAGATCCTAAAAGTCATTAAATGCCACATTCTAAGATTTAGATGTTTTTTGCTTATCAACACAGTAGGTTACATCTTTATCTTTGAGGAATTGGATCTTTCCTTGGGTTTCTTGCACCAACATCACTATGTCTTAGAGCACATCTTTATGTTGTTAGGCATAAGGATACATTTTTACTCATGGTTATTCATACTAAACTTTCTTAATAGGATTGGAGATAGATTGAGACTATCCTCTGCTACATGTGGTAATGTTTACTTGTTGAATAGTTGGGGTTTCTAAGCACATGCGCCAATGGGGTTTCTAAATTTGTATAATTCCATCACTCTTTTCATTTCCCTCATTATTGATATCTACATATAAGTCAAGACACTCTTCCAACTGATGGTATTTTTTATATAAAGCACATGTAAGGTAGTCCAGACAATCTCTTTGATAGTGGTCTGAGGATCCACATTTGTAACATGTTCTAGGTGGGAAATGACCACCTCCTCATCTTTATCCTCTACCTCAACCATGGTATCCACCATTATCCTGATTATTAGCTACATAATTTTGGCATGTACTACACACTTTTGATTCATGGATGTCACTAATCAATCAGTAGTCATTAGTTTCATGAGTATAGGCATCACAAATCTTATAATAGTCAAACACATTTGAGTGTGTTACTCACTAAAAAAGAGGGTAAGAGTGTACATCATTTTTTTTGTGACATATTTCATATGACTACTTTAGTACATCATGGATGTTCTTACATGGGTAGTTACTTTAGATGTGACCTTTAGATTTGTAATGAGTGTACCATAGACTGCTATGAGTATCATGTGCATTATTTGCAATTAATTTTTGAAGTTGTGATGCCATTAAAGCTATCTGAGCTTCCATGAAAGGATTGAACACTGTATCAATACTTCCAACTACTTTAGTGTAGAGGGAGGATTTTGAGATAATTTTCATTATATAGAATTATCCTCCCACATTTCACTATGCATATTGAGAAACATTTATCTCAAATGATGATTTTGAAAATAATATCTTGAACCTTGTATCATTATCTTGCACACTTTTAGTAAGTTCTTGCTTTATGTCCTTCAGCATGGCTATGATTTATTTTTTAAATTTAAGGATGTCAAATTCCTAAAAAAACATCATTTTAATTTGGTCATAGTAAACCAACACTTGTTGAGTTTCAAACTTACTATGCCATTTGTGCACTCATTTTAAAAGTGTAGTTACAAATTGGGTGGTTTTCCTTTCAAAAAAAGTAATGCCTCATGCCCTCTAGATGAGTTCACACTTATGGACATGTTCAACTTCATTCTCGATACCTCGATATTCAATAAAGTGTAGTGTCATTTCGTAATACAACATTGTTAATTGAGGTGTTTAAACTGGTGGTTGTTGAGAACTTCTAGATGTAGTCCCTTGAGGGGGAAGTCCACTAATCCCTCCTATGTCACCACCTATTCTACCTCCAATGCCTCTAGTATTATCACTCATGATATGGAGAATTGTAGCCAATTAATTAACCAAATTTGGTCATTTATTCTATCCACTTTGAAGGCTAGGTCCTCTAGGCATCCCAAATTGCACCATGAAATTACCTTGAAAAGGGTAGGAAAGTGTTAAATATTTATGTGAATCAAATTCTTTGGTTCTAGTATCCTTTACTAGTTAAGTCTTCAATTCCACACTATTTATATCTTAATTATGTATGTATACTTCATCTAATTCAAGAGCATAATCACACACTATGGTTAGGGAGCCTAGTTGATGTAGACTTGACTCTTTGATTCCTGACATCTAGATAGTTTATCCTTCATATGATATTAGTGGCATGGGGAATGATTTTAAAGTGATTGGGTCCTCTTTATGTTTTTACTCTTCTCTTTAGATCTGAACAACAAATCCTGAGTTTTCCTAGTCTCTCCCTGTATTGCTTACTCCTATAATCCTTTGTTGAGCTTCATCATACTTCCATTTTTTCAATGCTCACTGACTAGCTACCATTCTAAACCCACAATATTTTACCAAATCTTCTCTACTCCCATTCCAAATGTGTGGCTCATGCATATAAGGATTTATCTCTCCATTTTCATAGTCTCAAGTCGAAGATCAATAAATAAATTATTTATTTCCAAAGCAAAATGTCTAATGCAATGGGCACGTAGTTTTTGGAGGAACTAGAAATTGAATTTTTTAGGACATGATTAGGTAGTTATAGCTTAATATAGAATGTATCTATTAAAAAATCCTTTCCACCAAATGTTGACATCTCTCATCCATGGAGTTCTAAGTCATGTTAAGGCTCTTTATTGGTCTAATGTCCAAGACCGTCTTCTCCAAAGATTTTATGATCACCCTTGAGCATACATAAATATCCAAATGTGAAAATGAAATGGGATCTCAAAAAATAAAGTTTCTTATAGTTCACTATATATTCTACTCTACTGACTACCATGCAAAAAAATATTGGTTTAAGGTGGGGAACTATAAAATTATATTCAACTCTAGTAACCCATTATTCGATATTCTCAAAAGTGATACGCTCAAAAAAAATTCATGATTAAGAAGAAAGTAATATGGATCCTAGAAATGAAACCAAAATGTTGGGTTTTTTTATTATTAATATAGCTTTGGCACTGAATTCTAGCCCAACAAGCTAGTATGTTAGCCCTTTCACGTAAGACTTTAGTCCTACACGTTCACCTAAAGTGCACTACTAGAGACCAGTTCTCACAGGTTCTATTTCACAATTTTATTAACTTATTCATATTCTTCCCTTTATTTAATTAAATATATACTGTATAAAATCATAGATAAACTACTTTGATTCTATTATTACCAAGCTTGGCCACCATGATTACACATACTACTACCATTTATAGTTAAAGTTGTTACTTTAGAAAAAGAAAAGATAGGTTAGATTTCATACTAATTTTTAATCATTACGCTCAACTCAACATAACACATTCATTATTTATGACCATAAGAAGTTGTATACTATTCACAACTTATATATTAAGTGTAAGCATCAAAATAAACAACAATCTATCCCTACAGTACTTGACAATAGGGATATTTATACTTGTTTATCCCTAACCAAGTGTTTAGAACATTAATAATAGGATTAATTATCCAACAAAATCTCAATATACTAAGATTAATTTTACTCAATCAACTAACTTGTCCTAAGGACATGGGATTTTATGCCCCCTATATAATCACACTATGTTGAATCCTTATTGTCATGTGTTCATCTCCCTATGGGATGGTATAAAACTTCTAAAGAATGAGGTCTATGTGACCCTTATGAATTATTACTTAACCATTCATGCTTCTCATGCACTCCCCATGCCTTCTAATATCATTTTGAGTCTTATTCTCTTAGTTTATTCATGACCAATTTTCCTTTAATTAGGTCTTCTTACACTGGTGCTTCCATACCTTTATCCTCTCATACCCTATAGATTCCTTACCATGGTGCTTTTGCACCTATCAAGTTCCATGCCATAGAATTTCCATGATATGGTCCTTTCATGTCATGTCAATTCCATGCCAAAATGTAATACATACTTATAAAAAAATTTGGGGTTAACATATGGTCATCTCAGCCACCTTTATTCTTCTTTTCATCTCTTTCATCACTTTTTGCATCTTTGTATGCTTGGTTTTTTAGTGGATATTTCAATCATTAGACCACAACATCAATGTTTGCACCCATTCTTATTTAATCTATGAATTAGGTTATATCATTGAGATATGCTTGCCGTTTCTTCCTAATAGGGTATAACATTTGAACCAATCACAAATCTAAATCAGCCATACTGGGGCAGAATTAATTATAAGTGATTAAAATTATCCCTACTAGGGCAAAGTTTGTTTTATCAACTGATCAAATCCAATCTATAAGATCACATTATTATTTCCTTTCTATAGATCAATGTTCTCATATTTATTCTTATTCTAAGCTTTATAGAATTTTTCCCTCATTCTGAAAATATTTGTGTTCAACTTGTCTCGAGATTTATTAGTTCCTAAGAACGCGGCTCACACCCTAGTTTTAGATGTGTTCAAAGTGTGTCACTTATATTTTTAGATTTTATCTTTCCCCTTCCCCCCATCTTTGGGACACATTATATTCTAATTATATTTTTATCATTGAGAATTAATGTGTGTAAGAATTAGCTCATCTAGATTTAATCTATCCCATGAGTTAATTTCTCTCTTTCTCTCTCTTTTTGAGAGTCCATCCTTATCTTTCATCCTCGTATGTCCTCTCGAGGGGGCGTCAATGGTAATTTACTTTCAACTTATTCTTGACAACTCTTTTATTTTAAAATATGTTTTTCCTAAATTTCTCACCACACCTTCTCAAATAGGGGAAAAATATAGACATTCAATTGCCAACACCATTATGTTGAAATTGTCAATCTTATTTGAAATTTATGAAAATGCACAATTTAATCCAAAATCACTTAAGCACGCTAAATGGTTTGAGCTTGTCATATACAAATTCTGATTTAGGCTAATGTATCCTTAAATAGGGTAATGCATATTATGTGATTATTAACTTTTCTCAAATCATTTCAAATTAAAATGACAAAAATGTAATTTGACATTCTAAACCACTGAATTCTTTTAATTCAGAAGCACACAACACGTGCATGTGGTATTTTGTGTTGATAATGTCCTAAATGGGATATTGGTCCATACACAACTAACATGGTCCACTAATTCCACTTTAGTCAAATTATGACCCAATAATATGACATTCTCACCAATTTGATTAATATTGTGCAGCCAATTTCTAAAGAATTACATAAAATTTGATTAATCTCACTTAGGTAAATTAATCCAAATTAAGAGCTTACATGGAAAATCCATGGAAGTTATTTAATATGTTTTAGTTTGAAATTAATTATTAATATTTTCATCATCAAATGACATCATTTTTGGGGTGGCATCCATAAGCCATAAATGTAACAAATATTAGGTTTAAGGCCTCCCATGCCTCTTTAATGCCTCTTCCTTCCAAATATTTATGAGGTTATTTATGGATTAATTATACAAAATTGTATTAATTCATGACCACACATATTTAGCTTAAGATGGATGGTCATGGATGATTATGATCAATCTCAAAAATATATAAATAGGAGGACCTAGAACACCATTTTTAAGCTTCATTTGTGTAAACTTATTATGCATAATTCTCTCCACAAGTCTTATTTATGTAGGGTTATTATGCTTAATTTACAATAGGATAGCTTCATTGATATGCATAACATGGATTCAAATATCATGATCCTAATTTCATTGGTTCATATGAGATGATGGATGAGCTTTGCCTTGTATCATTGACAAAGACTTGAGCACCAAATCAAAGGGAAAATCACATTTTAAGCTACATTTGAATGGTGGGATGCTCTTAGGAAGGTAATGTGTATGTGATTTATTTCAATAGCTCTTAATTATCATTTGGAAAACCCCATTGAAGGATTTGGCTTAGCTATTCATTTTCTTATGCATTTTTCTTGAGTTTTCTTGACTAATTCTTGATCTAACTATCTTTGGATTCCATCTCTATACCAGCAACACTTCAAACCCACTCCATGGTAGGGTTATAAAAATTGTGGTTGAGAGGTTAAATAAGCTCCATTAGTAAGATACTACCTTGTAATATATGTTTAACTTGGACATCATAGTACACTGAACAATTGACAAATGTAGTGGTTATAAAAAGGACAAGACCTTTTCAAATCAATCTGGTTAATGTAGATCTAGATAAGATGTTGTGACCTAGTGTTAACCACACATGCGTGACCATTTAGAACATATGTAAATTTATATTTTAAACAACCCCACTTGACATAGATATATCATCAATTCAAGGTATGTAGCCTGAATTTATATATCACCATACAAATTCTTGAGAGAAGAGGGGGCCTCACAACCCTACTTTTCATGTGCATGTTAATTTTTGGATTAACAACATAATTTCCTCTCAATAGAAAATATATATATTGAATTTGATAGTATAATGATACCTTGTCAATTTTTAGGATTTAGGACTATACACTTAGGTGTTTTGGTTGTTTTTCCTTTTTACTTACATTGTCTTGTATCAAAACTATTTATTTATCATAACATGTCAAAATAAATCAAAAAACATTCATGTTTTCTTTTACACACCTTTATCCTAAGAGGTGTCACTTTGTTCATTTGTGTCACACTTTTTGTGTTGGAATATTTATTTTAAAAATCATTTGTGTGTCTTTTGTTTACACGAGGCATTGCTACACTATCCATTTCATGTTAAACATTTGCCTTGAATATTCTAATCTAAAACATTTTGCCATGTCATTTGTTTGAAAATGTGTCACTACACTATTGGATTTGATCCCATCTCTTGTCACTTTTGAAATAATTTTGGAACCTTTTCTACTCATATCATATTTCAAACACATAGTTATACTACCCATTTTGGTCTAGCCTTTTGCCTTAGAACATTCATGTCTTTTTACATTAAATTTGAATCTCAACCTTTTTGAGTAAAAATGTTAAACTAATTAGGTTCACACCAAATCCTCATCTAATTTAGGCTTAGGTTGGCCACCTTTTGTGTTTGGATTGTGTTACTTGGGTTGGCTTCATATTTTATCTAAATACTCCTTACCTAGACCTCACACTTTTGTTTTATTTGTGCCTTGATTAGTCCATTATTTTGAGCCACATTGTTGACATGTGATTTGTTTGAAGTTGTTATGACAATATGTCAAGTGTTTTAGTCCCTTTTTTCTAATAGTTTTTTTGAGTAAAACTCTGAGTCATAAAGTGAACCAATTACTGATTGTTATCTAAGCTAATTACCTTAATTTAGTTCTTAGTTATTATTAAAATTTTATGTTTATAAGTCTAACCTTGTTTTATTATAATTATAACCACCTTTGGGAAAATAGTTTCTATCTCTTGACCCTAGTTCACAATTGTTCTACTTTGTTTATATACACTCTTGTGACTGATTATAACTACCTATGGACAAATCTGTAATCTAGCCATAAAAAAGTTTGAATTTTTTTGTTAATTTTGGTGTTAATTATAAATACCTTTGGGAAAATTAGTATCATTATACTACTTTTTATTTCTATTTATCCTATTGTCACATAGTTTATTTGTTTTTCCCTTTGTGTCTCTTTTACATAACTAAAAGCCCTATTTCATATCTCAGTGGTTCATTATCTTTAGACCCTTTTGTTTGTCATGTAACCTATCTATGGATCTAAATTTGCCTTGCTACACACATAGTGGGATCGTGTATAATCCTAGCTATGAGAACTTTGTGACTAGTGACCCTTTTGTTCAAGAGTCGTATGGAGATGTCACTTATGAGATAGATCCCTATCCATCTTATAACATTCCATATGTTAAATAAGGGCATGACACTTTAGTGCAGTATTTTGCAATTGTACATCCTTATCCAGGCCAAGAGTAAGAGCAAACGTAGTAATACCTTACTCAAAAAATGCCCCAAATTAAACAAAACCAATAACAAGAGCCCTATTATGTTATGATACCCATGCAAACTAACTATGATCCATGCTTATTTGAATGCCATTTTTTGTAACATAAATACAAAGTGATAGATAGATATAATTAAGTAGGTGTTGAATTGACATCAGACTTCCCACAATAATCTGAGTATTTTGATTAGGACTCTTTTGTAATGTGATGCAAATTCAACCATTTGAATAGCCATCTACTAGTTATAACCAAGATTTTGTCCAAATACTACAATAAGACCAAAATGTGCTTGTAAAAGGAAAGGTTATTATGGATTAACAAATAGAGTAGGTACAATAAGCATACTAAAACTATCTCAACCTAGCTCATAACCTCAATGTAAGGGCTATTTCTAACATCTCACTCATCGAGATAGTTCCATCAACAAGGCAACAAATAGATAGTTTAAGCTACATAAGTCAAAACATATACCCCTTTAGCCAAAGCACATTGGTTGGTGATATGTATAATGTTCACATTTCAATGGAAGATAATATTGATCAAATAGAAGGTACCACCCAAAATGTTACAAATAGCACATAAATGCAATCCCATATAAACCAAAGTGGGTCTAATTTGCCACCAAGAAATACCCTATGGGTTATTCCAAACAACATCATGAGTGGATTGAAACAATAGGGAATAGGTTTGCCTATTTCCCAAAATAAACAAGCAAATTCTACTCCCAAACCATCTACTTCCTCAAATGTGCAATAGGGGAAACAAGCCAACAACAGGCAACTTACCACCACAATAAGTGTAGAACACTATGCCACCTCCATATGTGATAACAAATTTTATACCACAACAAGCATAAAGTAATATATTTTCTCAACGAAAAATGTTGACTAACCAACAACATATTACTATTGGTCAAAATGTCCCAATTGGTCAACATCAATAATTGCTAAATCAATAGGTACCAAACCCCCAATAGTTGCCAAAAGAATAAGTTCCATCCCAAAAATAAATGCCAAATCAAAAACAAATACCTTGTCAACAAGTACCAGTCCAACATCAAGTGTTTAGCCAATAATAAGGTTCTTTCTCACAGCAAGTACCAAGTGCTCAAAAATAATTGCCTTTCACCCAATAGGGTATCACACTTACAATAAGGATATAACTACCAACACCTTCAACAACATGAATCTAGTTAGTAGCATGCCCCTATATTAAATAGGGTTCAATAAGTAGACATCAAGTTCCCTCCAAAACTCAACAATGCCAACACATTCCATAAATCCAAATAACATTACCACAGTCATAATTTACCGGTCAAGGTTATGTAGCCAACCCAAACCTGAATGTGTTTCAACAAGAAAGTATTATGTACCCATAATATAACCTTAATGCATGGATACATATACATGGTCATCCAACTAATTCATATCATCCCACAGTATACCTACCCCATTTAAAGTAATACTTATTTGACCACACAACCTCAATAATAGGTTGATCCTACTAATTTTTTAGCCCAAGAGTTATAAGAGATGAAGTATGCAATTAAAGTGATACAGGTTGGAAAATAAGTGAAGAAATTCAAACTAGAGGAGACATGTTCTTATCCATTAAACATGGAATATTTACAAATACCATTTCCACCAAGGTATGAGCCACCTAAATTCAAAAAATAAAAAGACAAAGGAGACCCTAAGTCACATCTAATTGAATTCTTTGTCACTTTTTAGTCAGTGGCTTATAGTGATATATATGCTTTTACTCTTTATAATAAGTCTAAGCATTGAAATGGCTGTTGAAATTGCTAAATAACTCTATACCTAATTTTGATGACCTCTTAGATAATTTTATGCACAAATTTTAATACAATATTTAACATGGGATTACTATTGTGTATCTAAGCCAAGATAAACAAAATACTAGTGATAGATTTGCTACATATATGCAATGTTGGAGAGATCTAGCAATCTAGTTTACACATAATTTGTTGGACACATAGCTAGATGTAATATTTACAAGGATTTTACATAGTGAGATATCTTACAATATCAAGTTGCATTATGCTCATACATTTGAATAAGTCATAGCAAAGGGAATCTAGATTGAGAAATCCCTTGTTAACAAAGTCATAATTAAACTATTCTCTCCTAATCAAAACAAAAACCAAAATCAAGGTCAGAACCATAATCAAAACCAAACTTAAATACTAGCTTCAATACCACCTTAAGATAACAATAATGAACAACCTAAACCCTATAATTGTAATAGGAATGTTGTCAGTAGTGAATTTACTGATTCATGCCATGTTCATATGGTGTAAACACCAACTATCTATATACCTCCACCTAGTCAAAAACCACTTCCTCCATACATTCCATTAGGACCTCCACATAACCAATCTCCAAAAAAAGAAAACCAATTAAAAACCCCTCCTCTAAGGAGAAGACCACCCATTTCCATCCAATTCATTGACCTTGGTGTTAGCCACTTTCTAGTCCTAGACCTATAAAGTGGTTAGAATTATAGATTAAAGTCATGATCCATCATTGATACTATGGTTATTACTCATGTCATGAGTTGAAAGAGGTGTGTAGTTAGTCTATTGTTTGGTCATGTTTTAAACTTGTCTTGTCAAGTCTCTATAGGCCTTTGTACCTCTGCTCAATCCTAAATTTAGTATGAATGTGAGGTTCAATCATGCCTAGATAAATTTTAGTCACTAAAAAGGGTCCTCAGCATGAAAATGATATAGTGATGAAGATAAACTGAGGAGACAACTTGTTAAAGGCATAGAGACACATTGATCCTACATTATTACCATAGGTATGATTGTTCTCAAACTTTCAATAAGTATTATAAGAAGTGTCATAAGGTCTAATTAAGGTTTCAATAATCATAAATATAGTCTATATGCATTAACATGGTGATCTAATTGATATACTTCCTTTTAAGGCCATATACTTAGGCATAATCAATGGTTTTAGTCATAATGAGATGTTATTTAGCCTTGATAGATCACTAAACTAGACCATATACCTCTATTGGACCTCATTAGCTTCATCAAGCCATCATGGGATGGTTTCATACCTAATTTGGATCCACTATTGCCTTAGTTAATGCCTATTCCCCCAAAAAATGGCCCACACGTGCTAAATTATGAGCTTTCAACTTCCTCAATTCATACTATCATGTTCAAAGTGTTTTCCCCTATTTTCCCTACAAAACACATTATAACAACATTTCAGGTCTGAAATGAGAGGATTTATAGGATAAAATGGTAGTTTTTAGGTATTTATTCAATAGTATTGATCTGTATTATACGGACTAGCTTAGTTAGAGGCATGTTTCTACAAAAAGAGGTTAAATGGATAAAGTGGTAAAAGTAGTAGTATTTTCAAGTGTCTTAAGATCTAAAAACCATTCCATACATTCTTTGAGCTCACTATTAGGTTAAAAGGACCCCTCAAGTTCATACTCATACTATATAGGGGAGAGAGAAGGGGGACCAAGCTCCTAGCCATAGAAAGTAGACCTAACTAGCTTCCATTCATGGGAATTTGTTTGGGGGTTAACTTCCTATCCTTTATGAGAATTCCATAAGAAGTTAAGGAACCTATGTGCCCCTCTCATCTGCACAAGCACATTTGAACTCAATGGTTTTCAAGGGATATTGCTTTATCTGCTAAAACCAATCATAGATCATATTCCCTCAAGCCTTGTAGAGTCTTTTCATGATGAATTAAACATTGGATTAACACATGTGAGCTTATGTAGCTTTCAAATATCCTTGACTAATTTTTCTTTATGGTTTGCAAACCACTTTGTGTAAAATACAAAGTTTGATGTAATCATCGAGGGATACAAACAAGGTTGAAGGGTTAGCAAGAGTGTTTTAGAACTCATAATGCCTTCTTGTTTAGATTTAAAGTTCAATAATCTTTTTGTTTCCTCAAAACACCTCAAGAGAATAAGGTTTGTGTATATACAAAGGTCATTGTATGACAAGGTTGTATATGATTCAAAGCACTTTTATAGCTCCAATGTGACCCAATAAGATATGAAAGAGATGGTAAAGTGGTGGTGGGCCACCTTCATGCCATTTAGAACATCTTTCCAAACCCCCCATAATGAATTCATAGTCTTACAAGACCACCTTCTCTTTCTTCAAGCCCCTCAGTCATATTTTGTATATTTTAAGGTTTTTCATGGAGGTTAAGGTAATTTTGAGAATCTATGGTTTCCTTTTGAGACTATATATATCTTATTCCTACCTCAAAAGTTCCATGATTTCTTAGGTGTACATTGGGGGGTCTACAAGGTTCATATAGATTGGTATTAGGGGGAGTATTATCTCAATTTCATGTTATTTCCATGTTCATATGGTCTCACTATATTTACAATACCATTGCATTGTGTTACACCCTGTTTCCATGTTCATCCCATCCCATGTGTCTCCACTGCCACTTTTTCATTCACCCACCCTTACCATAAGGATTGATCATGATAATTTAACCCCCAAACCACACTAAAACCATTAAGACCACTTATATCATTAGTTACAAGACCTATGTATTCATATGTCAACCTAGGAGTGCAAATGTGCACCTACAATTAGCCTCATTAGGGCTACTATAGTAGGGTTTCAAGATATGCCAAGTGGATTGCTAAAATCATGGAAGGTTGGTGTGAGAATCATACAATATAAATTATAAGAAGGTTTAATGATTATTTGGGACACTTATTCCAAAATTTTGAAGCATTACATAGGTCATCCCCATCCTAATACAAGACTGGTAATAGAACCCTGCAAACAGTCACCTTAGTAGTTGGTCACAGGTAGCACTATTAGTCTATGTTGGTGTTTCCATATCATTTGAGATGATAAGAAACATTCAACAAAAAGGGTAGAAAGTTACACATTATCAAGATTTCAAATTTGATGGATACTTCCTATATGAAGTCAGGATGACACTAACCCAGTCATCAAATACATAGTCATATGCAAAAATGAGACTTGAGGTTGAGCAAGAGATAGGGTCTAAAAGAAGATAGTGTTGATAATCTATTACTTGGGCATAATTATCATTCCAATAATGTGATGGGAAATGTCCATGGTCATAAACACTTTGGAGGCAATGTTGAATTCCATATTCAAAGTTTACATGCCTTAGTGCTTAGTCATCAGGTAGTTTGGAGATAATTTAGGCTTAGATGGTGATATGGGACCCTTTCAAGTATAAACAAGCTTTAAAAATTATTAAAAATAATGGTCATGACTTATTAAATAGGACCATATGTTAAACTATTATGTAAAATCCATGGGTATATCCACTATTTTATCTCAAACAAAGGTTTCTCTATTGCAGACACATAGTGAGTTGAAGGCCCATCCATACTATATGATGTATGCATGCAATATGTGACCCCTAGAAGGTCTTGTTTCAATAATTAATGATGTCTATAGGCCCCTAAATCCATTCATAAGGTATAACATTAATAATTTCACTCAAATCCTTAAGAGATGAGATGACACAATCAGGTAGACAGACTTGCACATAGACCTCAATGATATCTTGGGACCTCTTCAAGTTATTATGATCGATACAATGACTAAGGTGAGGATTATGATAAGTTTTAGGACCCAAAAAAGGTATTAAAATTTATAATAAGTGACAAATTGATCCAAGTGTCTATAAAACCTAGCTTGACCTAGTCCATTTGCACATAGGCAATTTAAGGGGCATCTTAAAATGCTCACCTTCTTTACCACATGCATCCTTGGATCCAAATCTCATAGGGAGGTTTAAATATCCCTATGGTTGGAACTATGTGGCTAGGCTATATGAATGAATGTTAATAAAATAAGTGCTCAAAATTATCTACAAGTAACCCTAACCTCACATTTTGATTATCATATCTCCAAGAACACTTTGCATGGGAATATAGCCTATTCATAAGAGATGAGGGGGTAAATTCCATAAACATTCATGGAATTTTTTATAGGTTTGGATGTCTATACCCTATGAAACATCATTAATATGATGGATGTCTCAAACCTTTCACAAAGCCTAGGAGTGGCTTGGTGGAGAAATATCAACCCAAAACTTATCCATTTGGGTAAATTTGGCCTTTAAGGTCATTTGAGGTCCTCTGAGCACCACCATGACTCCTTGGTTGGCACGTGCAAAGGTAAAATTGTATGGAATGGGTCTAAATATTTGAGTTTGAGCTCAAGAATTAGGATATAAAGAACATTTATGTGCAAAATGAGTTGTATAAGGAAGAATGAATCCAAAAGAACCTAACTAATCCTTTTGGTGTTCTCTATGATGGTCTCCATGACTAGTTCATTAGATAGAAAGGTACAGGGTTTGGAACACATGATTCTATGCATCCTAAGTAGGATAATTATCATAATGAATATAATGTTGTTCCTTTATAAGGTATATAAGGTGTATTTTAAAAGTTATACATGAAGCAAAGGTGGCTCATAGACCAATATATAGGTCAAAGTTCATGGTTCAAGTGTGCAAATAGAACAATCTTCTTCCTCCACCATGATTGTGCCATCAAAGGGGTAGATCAGAATATAGTTTGAAGAGTTATAGAGTTTTGAATTATATTATGGGACACCATTAAATTATTATAAATCCCTTTGGTATAACCTAAGCCTTGGATAAACCATCACAATACACCTTTCTATTTATAGACCTATAAAAGTCATTTAGGCAGCAAATTCTTAACACAAAAAGCATCTTTGAGTGCTCAACACAGCTTGAAAGATGTACATGGGGATTCTAAATATTCAAAGAAGGTGAGAGGTCCTATTGGCTCAAAATTGGTTCACCTAGTTTAGATATCCAAGCTCTGTCCTCCATGAACCAGGCCTAAAACTCCCAAACCCCCTAAAACCTCCTTTAACCCCTAATAATGACCCATAGAAAGAGGTTTAAGGAAATATATGTTATTTTTATCAAAATTTTCTAGTATAACACTTAGATCAGGTTGGAAACTCATGAGGACTCCTACTCATGACTTTGGGTGGTACAAAAATTATACAGACATCTCCTAAAAAGGCAAATTTATAAGATTTTTGTCATATTTTGTGTTACAAAGCCTAAGGAAAAGTTATAAACCATAGGAAGAGAAATTTTAAGACTTTTTATATTCATTAAAATTTAATATAGATCATAGAATTGACTGTAATCATCCTTACCATCTACATCTATACTTATAATATGTGAGGCATTCCAAATAGCCTAGTAAGCCAAGTCTAATGTGTGTTTAGAGGTGAAAGAATATTGAATAATATCAATGCCCATGCAATAAAGTTTATACAAGTATTATATAAGTCTCATTAGTTGAATTTGGAACCTAATTTCAACTATTTGATTAATCAAATAATGGATATAAATAGAAATTTGGAGATCAAACTGTTAGAATAATGAATATTTAAGCTTACCTAGGGTTAATATTATTTACCTAGGTTAATTTTTTGAGAATCTCTCAACAATATATTTGTTCGTAGTATGTGAAAACAAATAGTTTGTTTTCTCTATTTTATAATACAAATATTTTGTTTTACGACGACAAACTATTTGTTGTGATTACAAAATAGAGAAAACAAACTATTTGTTTTCACATACTATGAACAAATATATTGTTGAGAGATTCTCAACAAACTAACCTGGGTAAATAAAATTAACCCTAGGTAATAAATAACTTACCCTATTAACCCTAGGTAAGCTTAAATATTCATTATTCTAACACCCTCCCTTAAACGAAACATAGGGAGAATGACAAACAAATATGGGTCCCGACTACTAGGCCTGATAAGGTACCCATGTACAGACCAATCAAAATATATGAAAAATAAAGGAAGGAAGGACTTCATGGGAAATCCCCCCAAGGACAACTTCCTTCACCCCAAGCATCACTCGCAACTGAAGATAACGAGGAGAAGCCAAAGGTTTAGTGAAGATGTCTGCAATCTGCTCAGTTATAGGCACAAACTCCAAAGAAAGAACTCCATCCTAAATAAGATGTCAAATGAAGTGCATGTGAATCTCAATGTGTTTTGTCCACTAATGCTCAATAGGATTACATGAAATATCAATCACACTTTGATTGTCACACTAAAGAGTAGTAGGACCCTGCTGTGTGAAGCCAAACTCTCCAAGCAACTATCGAAGCCAAAGTGTCTCCTGACTAGCTTTGACAACACCTCAATACTCAGCCTTAGTAGAGGACAATGCAATAGTAGTCTATTTTTTTCATGCCCAAGAAACTGGACCTAAACCAAGTGTGAAATCAAATCTATAAGTGGACTTGCAAGTGTCAACATCACCAGCCCAATCAGAGTCAGTGTATTCAACAAGCTGTGTAGAACTCTATGGTATGTAATGTATACCAAAGTGAGTGGTACCCTGAATTTAGCACAAAATATGCTTAGCTACTTTCCAATGACTCTCATGAAGATCATGTGAGAATCAAGAGACAAGGTTCATAGCAAATGTGATGTCGACATGGGTATGAGTTAGGTACAAAAGACTACCTACAAGTTGCCTATACAAAGTTAGATCAATAAGAGGAGTCGTAAAAGTGGTAGACAACACAATACCTAATTGATATGGAGTGGGGGTAGGTTTAAAATCAGCCATGCCAAATCGATGAAGAAGATCTGTCGCATACTTTTGTTGTCCAATAGAGATGACCTCAAAAGATTGAAAAACTTGAAGACCAAAAAAATAATGTAGAAGTCCCATATCTTTCATATCAAACCTATTTTCCAACTTGTCCTTGATGTCATGTATTAAGGAATCTAAACTGACAGTGAGGATGAGATCATCAACATACAAAACCAATATGACAATCTCCTCACCTTGCTTCAGGATGTATACATTGTGATCTGACTCACAATGAATAAAACCAGAACTCAAAATAAAACTATCCATCTTCTCGTACCAAGCTCTAGGAGCTTGTTTGAGGCCATAAAGAGAATGATGGAGTCTACAAACCAATGATGAGTCCTGCACAAATCTTGGAGGCTGCTCCATATAGATCTCTTCACGGAGATCACCATGCAAGAAAGCACTCTTCACATCCATTTGAAAAACTGACCAAGAATGTGAAGCAACAAGAGAGAGTACAAGCCAAATAGAATCCATCTTAGCTACAGGGGCAAAGGTCTTAGAGTAATCAACTCCTTCAACCTGTGAAAAACATTTATCTACTAATCTAGCTTTGTACTTATCTACTGATCCATCTGCAGCATATTTGGTCGTATAGACCCATTTACATTTTACAAGTTTTCTTCCCTTAGGAAGAGGGACAAGATCCCAAGTATCATTCTTCATCAATGAAGAATACTCATCATACATTGCAACATCCCACTCGGGTATACCAATGGCCTCAGAAAACAACACTGGATCATCTCCTAAAAAGACAAATTTATAAGATTTTTGTCATATTTTGTGTTACAAAGCCTAAGGAAAAGTTATAAACCATAGGAAGATCAATTTTAAGACTTTTTATATTCATTAAAATCTAATATAGATCATATAACTGACTATAATCATCCTTACCATCTACATCTATACTTATACTATGTGAGGCATTCCAAATAGCCTAGTAAGCCAAGTCTAATGTGTGTTTAGAGGAGAAAGACTATTGAATAATATCAATGCCCATGCACTAAATTTTATACAATTATTATCTAAGTCTCATTAGTTGAATTTGGAACCTAATTTCAACTATTTGATTACTCAAATAATGGATATGAATAGAAATTTGGAGATCAAACCACACAGGCCTACTTATCTTACAAATAAAAGGACCTAGTCAATAAAGGGTGGTGTGAGGTCATTTATAGACCATCTCCATGTATGGTAACAATCATATAGGAGAGTCTACACCAAAATATGGGCCATTATGACTAGTTGGAGGTAGTTTCATGAACCATCTAACATGTATATTGAAGGAAAGGTTACCCAACACCTCAAGGAGACTTATTAACACCACATGTACATTAAATAATTGCCAAAAGAGGGAATTTTGAGCTATTTTTAGAATTTTCAAAGCATGAATAAGGTCAATTGATGGATTTATAGCCTCCATAATGTCAAAATGTACTCATCAATGAGATGTCAATGCTTGAGGAGAGGAGCAAGTATGTGTAACTACCCTATGCCACATTGATCTCATTAATTGTCATGTCCCCTTTTTCATGGACATTGACAGTCTTGATGATTAGCCTATTATGCGACCTTCGTAGGCTAATAGGATGGATAGAAGGTCATAATGGAGCTTGGATTGACTTTGATTCACAAGATTTCTACATTTGATTTTTATTCAGGGTATTTCGGACACATTTGGCATGAGCTCCTACTTTTTAGGGATATTTGATATGCAGCGGAGCGCCTTTATTGTGGTATGGTTATGTGCGGAATCACTCCCTGATTCACTAGCTTCGATTGGTTCGTGGATCCGACATGTATTGAGGGAGATATTAATATTTGATTGATTTAATCAAATATTAATTATTTAGCCTATTTTTAATTAGAAACCCTAATTCTAATATAAGAAACCCTAATTAGGGCAAGCATATCTTTTTGAGGGTATAAGGGTTTCTCATGGAGGCCGTTGTTGATTATGTATGAATTGATTATTGAAATTGGAGAAATTCTTCTGTGAAGACTGAGCCAAGGGTTCCAGGATTCCATTTGCAGTGGAGAACGTCAACTCTTCATTGTGTGCGATTCAGAGGTTATGAAAGATCAGCTGATCTATTGCCAAATTGAGAGATAGCTTCATCCAGAAGTTATCACAGAGGTACAGATTTGAGAGATAGCTTCATCCAAAAGTTATCACAGAATTTCAGGGTTGAGAGATAACTTCACACAGAAGTTATTACAGATACTTCAGTTATTTATCTTTATTTAGTTTTTGATCCAATAAATTATACAGATAGAGATATTCTGTATTAGAATAGTATATCTTCAGATCAGGTGGTTCAGCAATCAGGGGTTAAGAACAGACAGGTTGGCGGATGTACTAAGTGCGTATAGGTCCGTACAGATCCACGCAGATACCGACACCGGCAGACAGAGCTTCCAGTGACCGACATCGGTCGATTGAAGATCGATGTCGGCAAAAATCTGACCGACAGTGACCGACGACGGTGAGATATCGACCGATGCCGGCGACTGTGTGTTCGACACAACAGGCCGAGAGTTCCAGAATTGCAAGTTTATTCCCAGTTTGCATAATTTCAGGGTTTTAAGACCATATCTGTAATATTCTTTGATTTACATAAGAAAGGACATCTATTGTAATCAGCTGGATGAATGATAAGATCTGTGATTTGTTTATGCATGTTTGAATCTATTCTGCAAATTGTATCTTGTTCAGAGCTTTATATGTTTCTATATTCCCTGATTGAAGGGGATATTACAGTTATTCAGAGCTTTTGTAGGAGGAAAAAGAGCCCCTAAGTAAGGGACATCACATTAATGGCTCCTCCTACACATATATTTCCCTCTCTTATCTTCCAATTTATTTATAAAAATATTCATTGAGCTCTTGTTTTCCATCCCTTGACTAGTGTATTAAAGCTCTGCCAAAATTACTTTGTAAACTCTTTTAAAGCAATTAAAGATAGTTTCAGATTCTTGTTGAATATTAGTGTCCTTATTAAGAGTTTGATTTTCAAAATGTATATATTTCATGGTCATCTACAAGTCCTTCTACATACCTAGCTTCAAGTTTTTTAATTTCTTGTAAGTCATATGATGTGTTAGCAGATATGAATGTTCTTTGAAGTGTTACAAGTTACTAGTATCTTATTGCAAGTCTAGACTTAGTCCTTCAAATGGCATAATATATTTAACCTTCATAAAAAACACTCATGCTTGGAACATCATTAAGGAGTCTGATCAACCCTTTTATTCATTAGGCTTATTAGTATTTATCATAGGAAATGATCATGAGTGGATCTCTCATTGATTGGTACATCATCACTTAGAGTAGTTTATTGCATTAGTTTTCATTTCTTTCCCTTTTCCTTGTGATAGAGTTAGGTCTTATAAAGCATTAAATTGTCAAATTTGGGGAGATATCCCCATAAAACTAGAGGTGTGACCTAAAAAATAGGCAACCCACAATCTAAGGTCACTCCCATGTTGGACTAAGTTTGAGGTTAGGACTTTAAACTTCTCTCCTTGGCTAGGGTGCAACTTAGAAGCTCCAATAGTTTATGGCACACCTAGTGGGATGATAAATAAAATCCCTTAGACATCTAATTTAACATGATTGACAAAGTGGAAAGACATTTGGAAGGATTAAGACCATCATCAATATATTGGAGAGAAAGTTCATGCATAAAATTTCTACTAGATCAGCTTCAAAAGGTAAGCAAATCTAGTTTGTTTAATTTCTATTAGACATTACAAGGATAAATAGGGTTCCTATTTCCAATCCTAACCCACACCCCCCAATTATCCCAAGTCTCTAAATTCTACCCATACACAATCTCCTAAAAGTCAACCAATCCTAATGGTAAGGCCTAGATTACAATCCTTTGTACCATTCAATGGTGACAACCCTCTTAACCTCAATCAATATGATGACATCCTAGCTACTTCCTTGAATATTTTTTCATATTTCATAAGATAAAACTCCACCACTCATGTTGAAAACATATCTGACATTACAAACCTATGCTCAATGCACAATATCACTTAGGAGAATGTAACCATGAGACTCCTAGCCACATCCTTAAGAGGAAAACCCCTAAAATGGTATATAGGTCTGACTTCTACCTAAATTAATACTTGGGATGATTTTGGTTAATGTATTTATAAACATTTTGAAGATAGGAATGACCATGTGTCACTAGTTGAGTAACTCACCTCAATCAAGAGGGCACCCCAAAAATCTATGGTTCATTTCAACTATAGATTTTAAAAGACTTGGGATATAATCCTTGATATCATAAAGTCTAATCCCAATTATGCATTTTTATACTACTTAAGATCCTTGAACTCAGATGTTGCAGTAATGATTCAATCTATGGGAGGGATAACTTTACCTAAAGCATATGAAATATCTATAAGGATAGAGAATTATTTGATATAAGCAGGGGAATTGACATAAGACCCCTTATGCCCCTCTTTCTTGAGCTCTAACATACTCCACCTACCATTACCCCACTGCCTACTCTGAGAAATCAAGTACAATATTATGATAGTCAAGTGGATAGGCTTGGGAAGCTTAAATGATTATTGAAAGCATAAAATAATAAATTGGTGGCCTTATAAAGACAACAACAGACCTCATATAGACCATACCAAGGGAATTATCATGCCTCATACCAATCCTATCCTTATAAAAATCCCCCTTACCCACTAAACCAACAAGCCCAAGGCTAAATCATAGAAGCTAGGCCATACAACAACTATAATCCCATAGCTGTAAGTAGCTCAAGATCATTGGTACCTACACAAAATAATCTTTCATAAGAGGGGCAATAGCAACAAAAATGGGGTCAATCTAATGAGATGGTCATGTCATAAAATGGTGAAACATATCATAATCCTAGATGGTAGTAAGCTTCTCCATTTCAAGGTCATGACATAATGCATCCTCCACCACAAGGTCCTCCAATGCCTCATGGTGACATGCCTATCATGACATCATCATAATTTCTAATCTAATGATAAGGAAATGTTGGCAAAGCACTAGTTGATACTAATTGTGTGAAATTTAAATAAGGGGAGCATGCTTTTGAATATGTGGTAGCAAACTTGGGGTAGACTATACAAAATTCAGATGATACAGTTACATCCCATACAAGGGATAAAAGGAATATGATGGATGATAGATTTGGGCAACCTAAATTCTCTCCCACAATATTCAAGTCACTCAACAACCTACCACTTAGAGTACAACCATTAAGACCCCTCCAACTTAGAAAACACCTTAACACATAGGTAGCAACATAAGATACCATTTATTCCTTAATTTGTTCAAGTGTCAAGTGATACTTCTATCTCCAAGTTGTAGATAAAGGGTGTTAATTCTCCATTCAACATTGTGGACTACATTAAGAGGTCCAACATTAGTATTCCCATGTGGGATTGTCTATCTATTTTGGGGTATAAAGACATCCTCCAATAAGAGCTCTCTAATCTCTCTCTTGTGAACAAGGTAGTTGACAAGGTAAGTGTGGTTTATGTCAATCATGGTCAGCCTAGTCAAGTTCAAGCCCCTAAGGTTGTTAATCCACCTCCATTTTAATTTTAATTCATGATAGGGTATTGTATTATCCATAATTGAATCATAGATTCTGGTGCCTCAACCTCAGTCATGCCCAAGGCCATAAAAGACAAGCTAGAACTCAAATATGTGCCTAATGAGAAAGGTGTCTTATAGTTAGATGGTTCTCCCACAAAAATAGTAGGTATCTTAAGGGACCTAAATATTGTGTTACCATCTTGCCCAAATTTCACTATCCCTATAGATGTCATGGTTGTTGATTTGCCCCCATACTTTGCCTTATGCCTATCTAGGGACTTTACTAAAAGGATTGGGGGTTACCTCTCTTCTGACTAGTCATACATGGTCTTTAGGACCAGATATGGGACTAGGGTCACTATTAGGTCTGAACCTATTTCTAGGTTTTATAAATCTTGTGAAATACTTGAAATCTCAAGGCGCTAATTGAAATCTTGATAATGCATCTAAGACATGTAGAAATGCCTTTTACTTGTGAATACTTGTTAAGTAGAATTTGCTTTATGACACTTTTTATATATATAATTATCAAACATGAATTAGGAACATCTCAACCTACAATTCAACAAATGAAAAAGGTACGATTCAAAATCATGGGTCTAGACTTTGAAAAGAGGAATGAGAAGGGGGAAATGGCCCACCTAAGAACATGGGGAAAAATCTATGGATGATAAATTATACATAAAATAATAAAATATAGAAAAATACCAGAGCAGGCCTCCAAATATTAAGAGAACATAGAATATAAATAAAATAAAATAAATATAAAAAGGGACTACACTGGGAAGAAAGAGAGGAAGAAAATTAACAAAATATCATGAAAAGACTCTAATGTGAACTAATGATCGATATTCACAAAATTATGCTAAGAATTTGTAATAATGATCTCAGTACAAAAATTAGGTGTGTAAATTATCTCCCTATTTGATGTATGTATACATGATGTATGAGTGCATCAAAGTAAAAAAATAAAGCATGTACTTGCACTTACCTGAGGTATGGAAGGATGAGCTCTAAATTTATGAATTAGGGGTGAGGTGAACCCACATTCAATTGTTAATATATCTTGTGTACGTGTGATAAAATGAGTATTTTAAATTGCATCAATGTCTCAATATATTGGTTTGAATATTGCATATTGAAATTGAAATTGAAAAAATAGTATAGGAAAAATACCCTTGATACACAATCCATGCTATCACTCTTGGAATATCTAATACTAGTAACTTACAACAAAATCTTAACACTCATGAGTTTATATAGTACTCAGAGACCTATAAGACTTTATATCAAATCCTAGTAGCTTAATTCTACTTCTTGATCAATAAAGAAATATTTCAAGCAAATATTTATAGTTTTTTGCTTCATGGTACCTGTAGAGTAATTTTTACTCTACGTCGTATTTAATTTATTTTTTAATTCGAACACTGCAATTTTGGTTCATGCATGCCTTGGATGTAGTAGCAAAATTTTGAAGCAGTGGAAGCTGCCAAGTGTCACCCTCCGGTAGTGGTTTCCTTTTCCCCTTCTTGTTTCATTCGTCTCATTTTTGCCCAAGTATAAGTTCAAGTGGAAGCCACCAAGTGTCACTTTTTGAGACACAAAGTGGCCAGCTGGCGTCCTCTGAGTCCCCCTTTTGTAAATTTCTAGAGATTTGTGGATCACGCCACGTGCCCAGTAGCAGTTAAGCAGAACACACCATGTGTCAGCATCTGCGTCTCATATCGGCATCCACATTTCATTCAAAGAATTTCAACAAGCTAAGCAACAGAGAAAGCAGAAAGTGCCAAGTGTCACTCTCTGGCCTCGCTCTACTCCATCCCTAGAAGAGAAGTGAAAAGCACCACGTACCCCTAGATGAAGAAGTGGCAGATGCCACTTATCTTCCCAGGAGTAGCGGAGGAAGCCACGTGTCTTCGATGAATCAGGTGAAAGGTGCCAAGTGTCATTCCCCGGTGCTTCCTAAATTGTAAAGAGAGTTTTCATAAATTGGCTAAGTGTCCTCTTCCTTTTTGAAAGTGCCCACCTACCCATTAAAGCAAAATGGAGGGAAAATTGGCTGGAGTTAATTCGAGTAGATGAAACAGTTCATCGGGTAGATTTTTGGAGCCCCCCATAGCATTGAAGGCACCATCTGTTTGTCCCCTAACAGCAGAGGCAGAATAGACAATTGGATGGCCAAAGAGGTGAAGGATGGAGAAGATTGCATGGGAAAGAAAGTGATCTAAGGAGACACCCAAGGCTATATAAGGAGGATTGTAAAATCTAAAAAAAGGGGGGAATTCTCATAGTTTTAGACTATCTAAAGTTTGTGGCCAATAATATCATTTTTTCTTGTCTCAATTTTGTTGAGTTGTAAGGTTTATGTAATCGTGCATGTTTCTGTGCCCCTTATGTGGCTGAATGAATTGAGGAAATTTGAGCTTCATGCCTTTGTTGATGTTATCTGTGTCATTTGCAAAGTAGTCTATGCTGTAGATTTTCTAGTATTGTGATTGGAAATGTTATTTGCTTCTGTCCCATTTTTTGGAGTCTGAAGTTCTACATAACTTTGCATGACGTCTGTGCCTCTAATGTGATTGGAAGATTTTATTAAGAATATTGAACACTATGCCTTTGTTGACAATTCATGTATCTCAGCAAAAGACCCCCTGTTGTGAGCCTCTATTTCTATTATTCCAATCTTTTACATTGATCATGCACTTGTCTGCTCTTAAATGTAATAGTTTCACTGTGCTTAGGTTAGGATTAGGATTACTCTCAGATGCATCGCCATAGTTAGGTTTCAATTCTTGCATTTTGTGTTTTTGTTTAGTCTCCTATCCCTTTTCCCCAACACCCAATACAAAAGAAGAGACCAGCTTCTTTAAAATCTGGAGGTTGTTTTCAAGCTGCATTGTCCCACATCTTGAAACTTCCCATTGTTTTTTATTAAGATCTAGCACAATTTTAAGACATCAACAGTTTTTGGCATGCCCGGTGGGACTCATCTTTCAAAGAGTTGAATAATTTTGGTGTATTCTTCAGCCAATCTACCTTTGGAGGTTTTTATTGACACCAAAAATGATTCTGAGCCAATCAGTTTCAACCTGTACCAAATATGGGAGCCCCTGTACCCCCAAGAAATTATGCAAGCTGGAATGCTAATGAGGAGGAAATAATCTCAGACTTTCTTCTCACTTTGCAAGATAGCCATGAATTGGTTACAAATGAACAGAACAGCATTAAGCCTCAGTTATATGTGAAAAATTATTGCACTCTTTCAAGATTATCCTTTCAGGAGGCTAATGTAATAGAGGATGAGTTTGACGCAGTCTGCCATGAAGCAGAAGGAAACATGTCAAACCATGATGCACTGCAGAGGGAATGTGCAGAACAAAGGGCTAACAGTGATAAACCTGCAACCACTAATTTCTTGGTGCAGAGCACAAGTCTGAGGGACCAACATTCAACAGGATTCCAAGGACAAGTAGAGTATGTGTATGTCAGAAGCATGTTTGATTCTGATCCACTCAGATATAAGTCAAGCAAGGTGACAGGCAAGAGGAGCAGGTCACAAAATCTCCTTCCCATTCAGCGATTTTTTTGACACCATAAGTCTTCTCACCATAAAGGAGACTTCAGAAATGTTCCTTTTGATCCAGGAGGGAGGCAAATATACCTGGTTAGCTGTATATAGTAGTTTGCTTTTAGTTTTGTTTTTCCCATTCTTTCTTTCTTGCTCTACTCTTTTAAATAAGTGTTCTTTGAGCACGTGGCTGCATAGCGGGAGTCAGGTTCTTTTTGAGCAGGCTCAAAAGTCCTAGTGGTCGCCAATAACTGTAGAGTAATTTTTACTCTACGTCGTATTTAATTTATTTTTTAATTCAAGCGCTGCAATTTTGGTTCATGCACGCCTTGGACGTAGCGGCAGAATTTTGAAGCAGAGGGTCGATTCGTTTTGCCTAAGTGTTGAGATGCAGTGGAATCTACCAAGTGTCACCCTTTGGTAGTGGTTTCCTTTTCCCTTTCTTGTTTCATTCATCTCATTTTTGCCCAAGTATAAGTTCAAGCAGAAGCCACCAAGTGTCACTTTTCGAGACACAAAGCGGCTAGCTGGTATCCTCCAAGTCCCCCTTTTGTAACTTTCTAGAGATTTACGGATCATGCCACGTGCCCAGTAGCAGTTAAGCGGAACACACCACGTGTCAGCATTCACGTCTCATATCGGTGTTCGCATTTCATTTAAAGACTTTCAACAAGCTAAGCAGCAGAGAAAGCAGAAAGCACCAAGTGTCGCTCTCCAGCCCTGCTTTACTCCATCCCCAAAAGAGAATCAAAAAGTACCACGTACCCCTAGACGAAGAAGCAACAGATGCCACTTATCTTCCAAAGAGCAGCAGAGGGAGCCACGTGTCTTCGATGAATCAGGTGGAAGGCACCAAGTGTCATTCCCTGGTGCTTCCTAAACTGTAAAGAGAGTTTTCATAAATTGGGTAAGTGTCCTCTTCCTTTTCAAAGTGACCGCCTACCCATTAAAGTGAAATGGAGGGAAAATCGGCTGGAGTTAATTCGAGTAGATGAAATAGTTCATTGGGTCAATTTTTGGAGCCCCCCACAGCATTGAAGGTGTCGTCTGTTTATCCCCTAATAGCGGAGGCAGAATAGACAGTTGGACGGCCAAAGAGGCGAAGGACAAAGAAGATTACGTGGGAAAGAAAGTGATCTAAAGAGACACCCAAGGCTATATAAGGAGGATTGTAAAATCTAAAAAGGGGGGGGGGGGAATTCTCATAGTTTTAGACTATCTGAAGTTTTTGGCCAATAATATCATTTGCTCCAATCGTGCATGTTTCTGTGCCCCTTATGTGGCTGAATGAATTGAGGAAATTTGAGCTCCATGCTTTTATTGATGTTATTTATGTCATTTTCAAAGTAGTCTATGTTGTATATTTTCTAGTGTTGTGATTGGAAATGTTATTTGCTTCTGTCCCATTTTCTGGAGTCTGAAGTTCTACATAACTGTGCATGACTTCTGTGCCTCTAATGTGATTGGAAGATTCTATTAAGAAGATTGAACACTATGCCTTTGTTGACAATTCTTGTATCTCAGCAAAAGACCCCCCTGTTGTGAGCCTCTGTTTCTGTTATTCCAATTTTTTACATTGATCATGCACTTGTCTACTCTTAAATGTAATAGAATCACATAATAGTTTCACTGTGCTCAAGTTAAGATTAGGATTACTCTCAGGCACATCACCATAGTTAGGTTTCAATTCCTGCATTTTGCGTTTTTGTTTAGTCTCCTATCCATTTTCCCCAATACCCAATACAAGAGAAGAGACCAGCTTCTTTAAAATCTAGAGGTTGTTTTCAAGCCGCATTGTCCCATAGCTTGAAACTTCCCATTGTTGTTGATTAAGATCTAGCGCAATTTTAAGACATCAACAGTACCTTATTTTTATTAACACTCTAAGTTAATATGAATCTAATTATAGAATATTTGGATATATATATACCCTATTTTGAGGTAAGGGATATGTATATGGGGACAGATATTACTCATATCAAAACAAAGAGTCATGCACATCATGTATTATCATGTAATATAGTCAAACTTATTAAAATGTTTTATAAATATCTTTGTAAACACATGTATATGGAGCTATAGAAGATATCATAATGTAAATATTGATAGTAATATATGACTCATGGGAGAATCAAGATTTGAGAGTTATAGAAAGTAATATGTCCCACTGCAATTTGCAAGAGAAATAAATAATATGTTTGTGTACAATCATATACAATAGATATGATTGTGTATCTCAATACCCCTAATACTCAGATGCTAATACAATAAAAGTATGGGAATATGAAGGGAAGGGAAAATGATATGCCCCACAAACGTGATAGGTTAGATGCCCAAATATGGAAAAGATATGGAAATAGGGGAATCATGTGTGATAATTGCAACATGAATACATCTATCAATTGAGTGGGCCAAGTTAAGATCTATGCTCTCAAATTCCCTCTATATCCATGAAGATGGCCCAAATTGAGAGATGAACACATAAGTGCCATGAAGAATGATGTGGTGTCCTAAGATAATAAATTTAATCTTTATAGTAATATTGATATGATAAGTTCCCTATGCAAAAGATATGGATAATAAGTTATAGGAGAGTGGGAGCATATGATGCCTCAAATGGAAATGTATAGGTAGTAAATTCTAAGATTGATAAATCTATGTAGTAGAAGGTGATGGAAGAAGGATAATGTGTTTCCTAAAATGGAAAATATATAGGCCATAAACACGATAAGGAGAGGGGAAAATAATATGCCCTAACACAGTAATATGCACCTTAAAGGGTTATATATAACAATTAAGTTCACATAATATTATGTAATCTAATGGAGAGTAAATGTAAAATATGCACAAGCACACAATAAAAGTGAACATGATGTGACATGACATGATAATTAGAGGATCCTCTATGTATAAAACTAGACAAAACATCAATAAATAATATATACAAACACACACGTGTAGGAAGTCCAACAATCATAAGACACACAAGAGAAAAAGAAATGTAACTATGTAACAATCATTTGTAACAATATAATGTATGCATCCATATAACATAATACATAATATATATATATATATATATATATATATGAGAGAGAAATAACATGAAAATTATATTATATCATAACATATACATATATATAAATATGAGAGAAATAACATGAAAATTATATTATATCATAACATATACATATATAAATGAACTCATATATATATATATATATATATATATATATATATATATATATATATAATTTTTATGTTTTTTTACATAAAATTGAGACATTAAAAAAACATTTAATTTTTATGTTTGTTTAAGTAAAATTGAGGCATTAACTATTGTTATTGTTAATTAGTTTAAAACCATTCATCCTCAAGATTTATTTATTATACGCCACCTCTCCACCTTTAACCTTCAACAATTATGTTATTCGCACTCCACCTCTCCACCTTTAAGCTTTAACAATTATGTTATTCGCAATGCATATTTTCTTTTCACTTTCGAAGGAAGTAAATTTAATGAGAATCTTTTTGATATCATGGAAAATATTGAAGTTTTATGAGACTTTTCATGTTTGAAGGGAATAAATTTAATGAGAATTCTTTTGATATCATGGAAAATATTGAAGTTTTATGAGAAATTTTTCATAAATTTAATTAGTGAAATTATAATGTTTATTTCATTTTTAAATTTTATGGTTAAAATTTTAAATAGTTTTATTTTATTATATCGATAGGTGTTCTTAATCGATAATTAATTAATTAATAATCGATTTAATAAAAAGTAAAAAATAATTTAAGATGAAATAGTGTAAAAGAATATAATTAATAATTAATTAGAAATTGATTTTTTGAGAAATATGAATCGACGTATCATTGCATATATATATATATATATATATCAATTCAAACCAAAAAAATATCAAAGTACAAGGTAGAGCAAAGCATAATAGAAAAGAGTCAAAACAATTTACAGTTTTTAATTCAAATTTATGATATTTTTTAAATATATACAAAAGTCATATATATTTTAGTTGTTATTGTTGTATAAATTTTACTTATTTCAAATTTTATTTCTATAATTAAAATTAAAAATATTAGAAAAAATTACCCTAACTATATCTTATTGAAATCAATGTAAACAATCAAGATTTAAGGTTTCCAATTCCACCCGCTATGTCCATTTGCCTCCAAGGGTGTTGACATCTATTGCTCCCAGCATTGATTGAAAATTAAACCACGGTTTTACCAAAAATCCCAAACACTTTTCAAAACAACTTTGAGGAATTTTTTATAGTGAGAAGATGAAAACAAAACATAAACAACCCCTGCAGTAATTCAATTTTAACTAGTAAAGGAGAAATAGAATTTAAATGTCTCGAAAAGAGAAAAGAGAGACACTTTTTATCAAATAGAGGGGAGACAATTTTTTTGGTGCAAGCAGAGATGGGAACATGTAGAAGGGTTTGATTTTTCTCTTTGAAAGTGCTAGATGTTTCCTCCTCTGCACAAAAAATTATACTTATCATAATCGAACCCTTTATTCATTTCCTCATGTGCCTGCTCAACAACATCCCCAACATTTTGTTCCTCTTGTTCATTCTCATAATCTGACTCAGTGGAGTAATCTTTATCCTCTTCAGTATTTTATTTCCCACTAGGGATATTGATCACCTTAGTAATAATCTTGGACCATTACATCTCCCCTCACTTAATCAGTAGAAAAATCAAACCTTGATGACTTAAATCTGTCGAAGGGTTCTTCTTAAAGTTCAGCACCAAAGCTTCCAAGGATTGCAAAAAAAAAAAACATAATGTTGATGGTGTGGCCTTTGACATGATTGAGGAGGAAATGATGGGAAAAAATCATAATGTGTTTTCCATCTAAAGTAATGTACCTCATAATCTAGAGGCAAACTTTAGGTTATTTCCTTGACAATTCTGACCCCATGAAACCCTTCTAAGATGAAATCTTAGGTTTCTTTTTTTCCATTTTGAAGAAAATGTGAAAAATCTCCTCCTTTCTCTTCTTATCTTTGAAATATTTGATGCCATTATAGTCCAACCCATTAGTTTCTCCAATGATGTCCTCAGTGATCATGATTCTCAAGCCATGCATTCAGACTTCATGATCTTTCCAACCATGAACGAAATCCCTAGAAATCTCTATGTCATGCCCGACAAATCATTCCATTAAGGGTGCCAAATCACCTTAGACCATTTTATGCCACACATATTCATTTTCCTTGACATCAGAGCATGAAATTGATTTGAACCGGTCTCTATCCCCACCTATTTTTTGGATTTGCAGACTTCTTCTACAAGCTTCATTATTTGAGATCTTAGAGAAGGAGATGGGTAGATTATAGAAAAATATTCAAATACGAATTTGTGATGCAAGCTTAGAATGACCCAAATGTGTAAGCTTGTATTGATAATTACCTTGCATGTATTAAAATCAAAGCTCTTGATCCAAATTTGTGTCATAATTAAAAAAACCATCATAACCATATAGGGTGTGTCCTTTTTTTGATTCAATAATTGAGATGATGTCATTAGGAAAAACACTCTCATGTCAAATAATAAAATAACTTATTTGGACCCCAAAGTTGGCCATGAAATTGACATACCTATTACCTTCCCTATAAACATGCGCAATAGAGACCCCTTTGAAATGGGCCAATAAGTTTTTAGCATCATCAATGATTTCAAAAACATTCAAAAAAGAGTGGGAAAGACCTTTTAGACAATTAATAATGTTCATTGAGTCACCCTCAATTTGGAGGAATTCCATACCGAGGTTGACTGCCAATTTGATGCCCTACAATGTCGATTTAGCTTCCTGAGACATGTTTTGTTTAGATCGCCAACGGTCCTGCATAGGCCACTCTAATATTCTTGAAATAATCCTTCATAATTCCTCTCACTCTTGCTACTCCTAGGTTCCCTGTTGCTACCCCATCAAAATTTAGTTTAAACCATTAGGGAAGAGGATGGAACCATTTGAATTTTGACCTATCAACCCCCTTCCCTTGAAATTTACCAGGTATGACAAGATTGAGGTGGTTCAGAATCTAGGATAAGATAGGGGAGCTAGGTTGGTCAAAAGAGGAAGTGAAGGATGACCAATTTTCATGGACAAAAGCTAAGATCCTCTTAGAGGTGGAGAAAGAATTGGGCCTATAGTTCTCAAAAATACAAGAATTCCTAGCTTTCCAAATGCCCCAAAAAATGTGGCGAAGAGCCAGTTTCCACCAAAATTTTAATGAAGGAGATTCTCAGGGTTGTTTCCATTAAATAATCAAATCCTTAATAGAGCCTGGGGTAACCTAGGAAAAGTTAGCCCTGTTGAAGAAATGCTACAAAATGGAGAAAACAAAGGAACAAGAAAGGAACAAATACTCGATAGATTCAACTTCCCATCTACAAAGAGCGCACCTATTGGGAAAAGGAATACCCTTTCACACTAGATTGTCCACAATTAAAATCTTGTTCTGAGCTGCCAACCAAAAAAAAACATTGATTTTGGAGATGAGGTTTTTTAACCAAAGATCATTCTAGTTATCATCAACTTTTACCTGGTCCCAAAGGGAGACATATCCAGATTTAACAGAGTAAAGACCATTGGGATCATTTTTCCAAAAAAGAACATCCTCCTTCAAGAATAAACTGATATGACGTGTTGGAGAGAAATGTTTAAGTCATGCAAGAGACGAGCTTGTTGCTGGTTCATATTGTCTTTTAGAAGAAGTTTCCACTTCTTCCTTCCATCAATCTCCTCCTAATAATCTGACACCTTATGGGCGAAGGTCTCTTTGAAGAAAGATATTAATTCCAAATCTTGGAAGGAGGTCAACGGAGAGTTGGATTTTCAGAGAAAGCTCTTTAGTACAGATTTTATAGAATGTACAACAGAAGCTGATGGGTCTAAAATTTGTCATTTGAGAGGCCCCCTGCTAGTTTTTATTATTTATACTAGTTTTTATTATTTAAATATATCTTAATTTTTATAAGATACTTTATATTTTTCCAATCTTTTTAATGTACTTTAATAATTTCTAAATATTAATAATATTTATTTCATTTATTGTATAAATCTTAATTTTTTATATTTATATTTAATTTTTTATCAAAAAAGTTGTGTATTTATTAAGAAATGATAAAAATTATTTCTCTAAAATAAGTGTTATCTCTCTAATAATATGGTAATTACACTAATGGGTGTAACCTACAGTAAGGAGAGAAGTATACAATGTTGTATTTGGGAAAGAAAAATTACGATCAAAATTATTTTATTGCTTTTCATTTTCAGAATAAAAGAGGGACATTTATTTTTACTACAAAAATATTAATTAATTTTTACAATACTACCTAAATAATATGTTTCAATATATAAAATAATTTTTAAGTCTATATTTATGTATTGGTGACAAAAAAGATTTTGAAGTGAAATTACGTCTTAATTCAGTATGGTAATTTCATCGAATGATCAAAATTAGGATATGAATGGATCACAATTAGTAGTTTCGGTTGAAACTAGGATCTAGGCTAAATCATAATTGGGGGTTGAATTCCCATTGGGACACAAGTATGGGATTTAACTCTCCACAATCCATCAAAGGCCCAATTCCACTAGGACACAACAATTGAGTTCAAGTTCCTACTAAGACTTAAGCATAGGGTTAAACTGTCTACAATCTAACATGGGCCCAATTCCTACTGAAATGAAGGAATATATATATATATATATATATATATATATATATATATATATATATATATATATATATATATATATATATATATATATATATATATAAAACTCTCTACAATCTGACATGGGCCTAATTTTTTATTGATCCCTGGTAAAATAACATTAAATATTTAATAATTAAATATTAAACATCACGACCCCTTCTGATTTTCCATCTCTTTTAATTCTTTATATTGTGTACCTTCTAAATCTTTTATACCATCACAATCCCTTCTAATTCTTTATTTCTTAATCTTTATCTTTGTCGAAATATAATCAAAACCCTAAATAAATTAAAATCTTTAATTTCAACAAACTTTACCTATTTAAACTATGATTTTTAGTATCTATTATATTTAATCAAATATACTATAATAAATTAACTAAATAATATATTCTACATTATAATAACAACATTATTAAGTTTGATAATATTGTGTTAATGAATTCATAATTTTAAAAATATATTTAAAATAATTATGAATTATTTTGTTATTGTTTAGATTCAAATAATTTATTTTATAAAATTATATAAATTTCTTCTTCTATAAATTATCCTTTTTAATGATATATGTCTACTTAAATATTAAAATAAAAAAAATTAAATCATCCACCTATAAATTATCCCTTCATACTTGATAAATTATATTCAAGGCTAAATGATGGTAACATTCGCAATGCAACTCTCGAAATGACTAAGGGAATAATTTTTGAGACTTGCTTTTTCCTTTTTTATCTTTTCCTTTCCTTACACATTGGAATAATTAACAATGAATGATTCCCACGTGGGGCTAAGACAATGGGAAATTGGAATGAATAAAATGGCAAGGAATAAAGATATGAATTATAATACAATATTGAAGCTTTATTTTCAAAGTAAAGACACGAATTGTAATACAATATTGAAATCGTAATATGATGTGTCCTATTTTTTCTTCTACTTAGTTTCTTTATATATTTATTATATTTAATTATTTCTTTAAAAAAATATTATATGTTTTTAATTTTTTAGACTATTAAATTATTTTTTATTATTTTTAAATTTAAAAATAATTATTTCTTTCTTTCTTAAAATAATAATAAATTTGATAAGTATATTTCACAATAACAAAAATTATATTTTTATAGAAGAAAATTATAATATAATATTACGTGTAAGTGGTTGTTTATATTAGCTCAATTTTATGCTTAATCTTTAGATTATTTAGTGTGAATAATTTATAATAAAATATATATGAGGAGATTTGAATCTACAACATAGTTTTATTAGTTTTTTTTATGACTGGCTTTTTTTTATAGTTTATTTATGTGCTTTCCATATTGCTTATAGAAGAACTCTAGGTTTTCTACACATTTATTACATTCAGGTGTTGTGCTTTGGATATGCTAGCCTTATTTAATGGCTTCCATACTCTCAATTGCAACTGATGTTATAGGTGGCGATAAGATTGGCACCCAAACAAGCCAAGAAGTTTATCTTGAAGGTGTACAATGAGGTAACCCTTATGGTCTTCCCTTTCACCCTGAAGTATGTTTACAACTAGATGTCATTAATAATGTTAGTAAATGGTATGAATTTTTTTCTCTTATTGCATTTTTTATTCGTTGTATCCCCTCAGAAGAATCTCTTATCAACTATTTTCATCACCAGTGCAATTCCTTGCGCGTCCATGTTACCAAGGTTTGAAACCTTATCAAAGGGTATTTTTCTTTTTCATTTAAAGAGTCATTTGAAGTCCAAGCCCTTTTAGCCAAATCAAGCTGCTAGTTTCTCATAAACATTCTATTGATTTTATCCCACTAGCCTTGAGATTACAAAATCACTGACAAGGACACCCTTATGTGTCAGTCTGGATTGAACTTCTAAGCTTCCTAATTCTACTATAGATGTTTCTTGACAAAATTGTCCATCCCATTGGGTGACTATTATGCCACATGAACTACCCAATTTATATTCTTCACGCCCTAACAAGCAAGTTTATGTCAAGCTCGATTTATCAAAGAAGTTTATAGATATCTAAGTCGACAAACTTCGTTGGGCACAAAAGGTTATTTGTTTTAATCTGCCCAATACTTGTTTACAATGTCAAGCTCATGATCATTATATCAAAGATTATCCCTTTATGGGTCGTTCGAAACCCTCTTTGGACCCTTTGCAAACTAAGAAGCCCAAGGTGGCAGATAAAGGTGATGACTAGACTACATTTACCACAAAAAACTATAGTCAAGGCTGAAAACCTTCCCCTATCAATTCTCCTCTAGTAACCCAACCGTCCCTAGAGGTTCTCACCTATCCTCCCCATCTTGTCAAATCCTTGTAGGCCCAATAGAGAATTGTTTCTCAAATCTCACATCCTCAAAACTATTCTTCCAGTAGGATATTTTCAAGAAGAATTAAGTCTCCATTGTTTGTCATAATGTCATGATTTGTCTGAAATTTTAATTTTCTCCTAGAGCTCAAAACTAGTTGGCGGCCTATCACTTTGTTAAATGTTTCATATAAGATACTTTCTAAGTCTCTTACCAACTGTATCTTATTCTTTATTTTATTATTAGACTAGAGAGAACATTTATTAAAGGTATATATATTATTGATAACCTTATTATTTTTTGGGAAGGTATAGAATAGGATAGGGATTCACATCAGATAACCATTTTCTAAAATTAGATTTTTAAAAAGCCTTTGATATAATTCAATGGCCTTTTATCTTAGCTATGTTAAAGGCTCTTGGTTTTGGTCAGTTATTTATTTTAAGAGTCCAAACTTTGTTGTTAGATGCCTTTGCCTACCTCAATATTAGTGGTCTCAAATATGACAATGTATTCCTCTAGTGCTCCATTCGTCAAGGTTTCCCTCTTGCTCCAACTCTGTGTGTTCTTTCCATAAAAGCTTTAGGATATATTTTTGCCTCTAGAGCTAAGTGAAGTCTTGTTTAAGGTATTATTTTACCTGACTAGTATTCTTAACTCATTAATGATCACTTTGTTGATGGTACTTTCCTCACCCATGAAGATTAAGAAAAAACATTCTTAGAAGCCATGAATTGTCTTTATATTTTTTGGTCTGGCCTCTAGGTCTAGTTTGCAATGGAGTAGAACTAAATATTTCAGACAAATCATGATGCCTATGCCTAAATGAACTCTACATTTCATGTAGAAATTGATCATTAGAGGAGAATAATTAAAATTTATAGGCATCTCCTTTGCCTTTGATATTTCTCCTCTAGAGCTTTGTCAATATGTCATTAATCATGTTAAAAATAAGGTTGACTACTGGGTTAGCAAACCTTGCTCCTTCTTATGGTAATTCAATGTTTGCACTAAAATGTTTTGGATACCCATGATTATTAATCTTCTTGCTTGGCTCCCTCTAAGGCTTCCTATGATAAGTTTGCCAAAATTTCAGGGATTTCCTTTAGTTTAATTCCAAATAAATGAGATGATTCCATCAAGTTTCTTAGGACATGTTACCTCCCTCATGATAAAGTATGAGAATTATTGATATCTACAAGTAGAGAACAACCTTATGTGCCAAACAGGTTGTTAAATCCATTGAAGGTAATGAATCATTGATAATACTACTAAGACATTATATATCCTCTAGATCCCCCTATGGCGAACCTAGTTATAAAAATATTGGCTTCCACACCCTTCTAATCTTGTTTACTCTAGTTAAAATTGAAGATTAGTTTGTGGCCAAAAGCATGTAGAAGGATTTTGAGGCTATCTATCCCCATTTCAAATAGATTGGAGATGGTTTTTGCATTGTTTTCTATTTTCGTGATCATAATAGATGGTGTTCTCCCGTTGTGACTAGTATTAATGTTCAATTGGTTGAGTTTCCTGAGGTCAAAGCACTAAGGCTCTTAAGGAAAGGAATTCATACCATTTGAGAGTTGTCTCTACCAAGGATTGGACTCCTTAGTCAGATTTGAAATAAAAATTTCATTCAAATAATTCAAACATACATTATATTCTTTACATTCAGGAGCTAATCCCAAATATACTTATCAGGGTAGATAATTTATTAACAAAATGAAAATGAATAATATTTTGTGCAAGCCAAAATTGTTTTCACAATTATAATTTAAATAGAGCAAAGCATTACAATAAATAAGCCAAGAAATGATTGCTCACTTCACATTCCAAAATGACCCTTGCTATTCTTATGGGAATGGAAACCAAATTACAATAAGACAAAAACTTCCTAAGACACCTATGATTAATAACAAATATATAGAATATTGTTACATATCCCCTTAATTTTCATGGGTTCTTGTTAGACCAAGCATTCCTTTAAACTTTTAAAAAAATCTCATCTAAGTGCTTTTGTCAGGAAGTCTATTGATTGATATGTTATAGGGAAATGTTGCAACTTGACATTACCATCTTTCACATAGTGCCAAATCAAATGAAATGTAGTATTTATATGTTTGGTTTGGTCATGTAAGATTAGATTTTTTTCCATTTATATTGCATAAGTGTTTTCAACCATGAGAGGTGTTGACAAAACCTATTGTTCTTGTAAATTTAAAAAAACCCTTTTGAGCCATAAGATATCTTTATTTGCCTCTGAAGCAGACATATACTTTGTTACTATTGAATAAATTACTGGCACCGTGCTTAATTGTCTTTTAGGTTTTAATGTGACTTTGAGTGCCTATTGATGTAAGGTGATTTTAAGTTTGGTCTTGTCTAACCTTTTTTTTTGTTTTTTGTTGTCATGTTCTGAGTCATCATTTTATCCTCCAGCATGGAGCTTGAGCTGTGAACACCAACCAACTATGTTGTTATGTGACCTTCTATACATTTATTATTTTGTATAATAAGTTCTACATAATCATTCCAATAGTAATATATAATTCATATCAATCTCAAACTTAATTTTAGCACCATATCAACACTTTAATGTCAATTGAAGTATTGCTAGTGTATCTCTACTAAGGTTTGGGGTTAGTAGTGTATTTTAACTATTTATGGACTAGGGTAAATTACAACACACATAATAAGCTAAAATAAAGGTGTAGTTTAGATATAAGATAATACATTAAAAAAAAAATCAGAGATGAAGTATGCCTAAATATAGATTAAAAATGGGAATAAATGATTGAGCAAACAAGGGAAATGTTGAAATATAGAAATAATGTTGATAAAAACACACCTAGTCACTATATTCATATTTCTAAAATTCACAATCGGATATAAAACTTACACAAAGACTATTCTAAAAATATCAATGTGTTTTATCACTTGGTCAAAATTGGCAAAGAGCCAATTGTGTTCCTTTGGGTTTTTTGTATCTATAACCATCTAGGCACATGCAATCACTGATGACAAGTAGATATGTAGCCTAAATTTATTAGATTTGTGGTAGAAATTTTTGATTTGTCTTTTCCTTTGCTTTAGACATATTTTTTTGTCATCACTCAAGAGGGCATAAAATGCGCAAGTTAGTTTAGGAAACCTCTTGAAGAGTTATAGAACTACATATCATGCATGCATGGAATCAAAGCCAATGCTATTTCTAGTGCATTTTAAGTGTAATCTCAACCTCATTAAGAAATAGATCTTCTCCTTATCTCATTATATAATCAAGTGCAACTACATGAACATTTTATCGAGTATTATGTTGGCATAAGTATGTATAAATATAAATCATGTGAAATGCTTGAAGCCTCAAGGAGCATAATTGAAATCTTGATAATGCATCTAAGACATGTAGAAATGCCTTTTACTTGTGAATTATTTTTACTAAAATTTTCTTTATGACACTTTGTATATATATAATTCTCAAATATGAATTAGTAACATATCATCCTGCAATTCAACAAAGGAAAAAAGGTAAAATTCAAAATCATGGGTCTAGACATTGAATAGAGGAGTGAGAAGGGAAAAATGGCCCACCCAAGAAAATGGGGAAAAATTGATGGATGGTAAATTATATTTTAAATAAAAAAATATAGAGAGAAAATAGAGGAGGCCTCCAAAAATGAAAATAACATAGAATATAAATAAAATAAATATAAAAAGGGACTAAACTGTGAAGAAAGATAGGAAGAAAATAAATAGAAAATCATAAAAACACTAATTTGAACCAATGATCCATATTCACAAAACTATGCTAAAATTTTGTAATAATGATCCTAGAACAAAAAATAGGTGTGTAAATTATGTCCCTCTTTAATATATGTATATGTGATGCATTAGCGCATCAAAGTAAAAACAAATAAAACATGTACTTGTACTTACCTAAGGTATGGAAGGATGAGCTCTAAATTTATGAATTAGTTGTGAGGTGAACCTGTAGACACCTAAATCTAGACATCAATGACCTCCAATCAGGATTTTGACCAATTTTTACTAAAATACAAAATTTAGATGGTTAAACACTAAATCACATTAAAATATTTGAACCTAATATAGTCAAGTGCTGATTTTGGCTAGGGTATCCCTAAATGGGGTAGTGTGATTTATGGGCTAGCTAACTTTGATCAGATCATTCTGAGTCAAAATGCCAGTTTTGCACCTAAGTGCTCTAGATTACTCTTTCCTATCAAATCTCTTGCACAATACACGTTCCTTTATTATTATTTTTGGTAATATCCTAAATGGGATAATGGATGCAATGCATCTAACATTGACTTCCAATTCTAATCCAGTCAAATTTTGGACCAATAACAAGGCATTCTGATCAATCTGAGTAATTTGTACACAAAGTGCTTAATCATGCTTAAGAGATAATTAAACAAAATTAGACCCTAATTAATAATTCCATAGAAACTTGTTGAATATTTATTTTTGGAAATGAATATTGAATATTTGTATCATCAGGTGACCTCATTTCTTGGGAAGACATCCCTAGGCCATAAATGCCATAAATATCAAGATTGTGGGTTTGCCATACCTCATAATGACCCTCCATGACTCTTAAATTCCCCTTTTTCCAATTTCATGATGAGTATAATTATAGATTTAATTCCAAAAAATTAAATTAATCCTCAATCACACATCTTCATCTCAAGATGGACAGTTCAGGTTGATTCTGAGCAATCTCAAAAATCTATAAATAAGAGGCCTTGCCTATTGAATTTTAAGTCTTGATAATAAAAAGTTATAATTCAAAAATGATTCCAAAATCTATTAAAATTAGTGTTACCATGCCAAATTGATTCCATGACAAGCTAAGACAAAGCCACAAGGTGCCAAGGAGAAGAAGAGATAGCCAAGCCTCCTTTAATGAAGACTTCCTGAGCACAAGTCGAGTAAGCCACTACAACAAGCATTTTGGAGCATCCAAGGAAGGTAAAAGAAGGTTTATTTTATATTTTAGTTATGTGTTTTATTCATGTTTTTTAACTAAGCTTTCCCTAGTGTCTAGGCCTAGAGATGTTATGCTAGTTAGTGTGTTTCTTTCATTATGTTTTCATTTTGAAACTAACATGATACTAACCATCCTCTCTTGAGTCAAATTCCTATCTCACATAATGGCATGACCAGTGGGATCCAATGAATCCCACACATGAATAAGATCATTATGCAACTTTAAAATATTCATTTGGATCATTAAAATTTTTGTAATTTGATTTTATAACTTTGTTTTGCCATTTTTCTTTGTCACAGGTTTACACCGTAACCATCACCGGTTGAGTAAACCATCAAAGAACTATTTTCGATTAAGTATAACCATCATTGGTTAAGTTAGTAAAACTAATGTCAGTCTGGATAACCATCACCGATTAGTAAAACTATCATCAGTCTTCATAAATGTCACCATCATCAGTTAGTATAACTATCGATGGTCACTGTGTTTTTTTTGCAAAAACCCGAGAGCTCATTTTTATAAGTTGGTTGTTTCATCTTCAAAAGTGATTCTAAGCTAAACATCTTGCTAACATTGTTTTTATAGGTTTTACTTGAAAAATCATCAAAAATTCTTAAATGGATACTTTTAAACTTCTTTTAGGGTGTTTTAAAATGAATCAAACTTTTCATTTTGGTACTTAAAGGAAAATCATTTAGGGTGTTATTTCTTAAATCTTGTAATTAGCTTTCAAAGTTACAAATTATGACCAATGGGTCAAATGAACACCACCAAATCCTTCATTTGGGCTTAAAATTGAACACACTTGTCATTTTTGTCTTCAATAGTTGTTTGATCTAAATTTTTTTATCAAAGAGAGGGGTGTTGCATGTATGCTCTTCCATTTGTCCCCTTTATGGAGCCCTTGGAATCAAAAGTGGCATTTCTATTGAAAATTGCCTAGTCCTAGGCATAGAAATAAAATCATCTAAAACACTCCCCAAAAACTCACAAAAGTATTGGGTGACCTTGACAATGACCCTAAAGTCTTTTTATTTTATGATTTCTTTATTTCATGCAAACTTGGCTTGTGAGGGGGATGCCATTACCTCCCATGAGTTCTTTAGGGAAGCTTTGACTTGAGGTTTCATCTCCCAGCATTGACTTCATTTGGATCCATATTGAAGTTGTACATGGGATGTAGTGGAACATTGGACATCACACTACACTAAGCAAATAACAGGATGTAGTGGTTACAAAAAGGACTAGAGCTTTTTACAATAAGCCAAGTGATACAGATCCAAAATCTATGTTTTTTTTTCAATTATTTAACGTGAAAGTCATTGTTAAATTGATTCCCCTAGAATGTTTAAAAACTTTTAGACCTTAGAAAAATCCCCACTTACCATGAAAGTATTGTTGGTACAAGGTGCACCTCAAGGTCCATGTCATAGTACTATCATTTGAGAGAAAGGGGGGTGTAAAAAACTTACTATATAATGGACATTTAATTTTATATGAATACTTAAAATCCTCTCAAATGACGTATATTGATGGATTCCAACAATACCAAACAACCTTGTTAGTTTAGGATCTAAGAGCGATTAATTAATTGGTTTTGTCCTAGATTAAAAGTATTTTTTGGAGTCAAAACTTGGTGTAAATAAACAATGCAAACCAAACACATGAAATCATCAAATCATCAATTTTCCTTGTTCAAAGTTCATCAAAACTTGGAGTCATATCATCCACTTTGGCAAAATTATGCTACCCAATTGAGTTTGGACCTTTGCCAAAATTGTTTAAATCTTTCATTTATAATCTAAATTCAAAATTGCACATTTATAAGTTCATAGGGTTGATGTGTTAAGTGGGTTCACCATTTTCACTAAACTTGAGGGAACTTAGGTTCAATTTCTGATTTGGGTTAAAGGCCATTTAAGACTCATGATCTTTATCACCACTTGATAAACTTAAGTCATTTTGTGATAAACACTTGCACTTTGAGTCTATGCACCCCAACATTTTGAGTCAATAAAGGTAGTGTTATGCTGTCAAATTTGTGATAAATTATCTTTGCCTTAGAGAGTTTTTGAAACAAGAATTTTGTCACATCTTTTGTGTATTATAGCATTTTTAGCTCCCAAAACATTTTAGATATTGTTTCATAGGCCCCCTTGCATAGAGTTCAAATTTGTTCCTACATTTTCAAACCAATCCGAGTATACCTTTGTAAAACTTTTTTTGGCACAGTTATGTTGTTCACTTTTTGTCTAGCTTATTTATCAAAAGAACCAAGTTTTATACCATTAGTTGTAAGAAAACAAACTATCTCTAAAGTGCCTTTTGTTTCATACCTTATACCTATTTGATCGAGTCCATGTCTAAGAATAAAATTCCTAGTGTTTCAAATATGTTAGATTAAAACTTTCATCTATTTTAAAGTCTATATTTTGATGTCATTTGGCCAAGAGTCCTAGTGTATGCCTTTTTTGAGCCTAGCTTTTGATGTCACGTTTTGGCCAAAATACCTAGCAAATTTTAATTTCCTAGATTAGACTGATTTGAAACACTTCAACCTTAGATTTTGGCATCTCAATTTTTGGTTCATTTACTTAATCTTTTTATGTAAGATGTGTAACATTAGACACTTAATGTTATCTTGTGTTATCACAAATCTTTTCATAAACCTTTTGATCCTTTTGATGAATCTAGACCAAGTTTGGACGTCAGCTTTTGGACATTGTCTTTTTAGAGTTTGTAGAACTCTTTGACCTTTTATTGCAAAAACATTGACTATGGATCCCAACATGTATTCCTACACTCATAGTGGACTCATGTATAATCAGGGGATTAGTAATGTGGTTACATAAAAAGAAATTATGAAAGACCCCTATGCAGATAATATTGCTTATGAGATGGATCTATATCCTTCTTATAATACTCAATTAGGGGCACAAAGCCAAGATCCATTAGCTAACTATTTGGTTAATATGCCACCTTATTCAGAACAAGACCAAGAACAAACTACACAATACCTAGCTACAATACCCAAAACTAATGAAGCAGTTCTTCAATAGTCACACTCTACTAATACGCCTTCCACTTATGACCCATTTTCATTTGAGCATCATTTGTTGGAAAACAAAGATGAGATTTCGGTTAGATCCATAGAGGTAGGGGCCAAGTTTCTAGTATACTTCCCCCATGATAATTTGCCAAGCCTATTAAGAATGCCCCACAACATAATTTACAATCAACATGTTTCTTCTAGTGATCCTTTGGCTCTAGTCTAAACAACATATCAAGACCCTAATTTGCCTAACAGAGGCAAAAACCTCATGGAAGACCACTTTAACCAAATACATATGGCATATCAAACCTACTTGAATCTAGCATACAACTTCAATCAGATGACCATGGTGAGCAAACCCCTTATTGACTTAGTTCCTTCAATAGGATTTTTGATAGAGTTAACTGGTGAAGAAAATTAGAGTTTATACCCATTCATTCAAAACACTTCAGTGGACAACTTGTTTCATATGCCCATTATTGAAGAAGTGTCTTATATTTTTATGCAGAATAATGAGAAAAATCTAGTGGATAATGTGAAAGCAATGTCTAATCCAAATCAAAGTGGTAATAACACACAAACAACTAGTCAACCAAATGTGTCTTTAGCTAACACTACAAATGGTTCTCCAAATTAGGGAGTAAGAGTTTCTACATCCCAACCTCAACCAGCTGCTTCATCAAGTGTGCAACCAATAGGATTAGGTAGTCAGACAACATCCAATGTCACACCTCAATAACAAAATGTGATGAATCCTACTCCTCCTCAATAAGGGATGATTAGTATTCTAAAAAAATAGGCACAATATAGTATACCAATGTAATAGAGATCAAATTTATTACCACCTCAACAAGGGAAAACTAATGTTCCACCTCACCAGGTAGTGAAAAATACACCTCCTCAGTCATATACTAGTGTACCAATCTAAAACTAAATGATGACTAGCCAAAAATGTGTAAATATTGGTCAATGATAGATGTTGAATCTTCAACATGCTTTCACTTCCAAACAAGGATTCATGCAATAAAGAGGCTCTCATGTTTATCAAGTACCTACTAGACAACAATCAGTTCAAAATGTGCCACAAGTTCAGAGACAAGGTCTTGGTTCATAAGTTCCCACTCAACAGTAAGGTTTGATTAGTCAGCGTCATGTCCCTTTTCAACCACAACATGGAAAGTATAGTTATATCCCTCTATCCCAACCACAAAATCCTCCAAGTCAAACCTTCATATCCAACCCAAACCAGAACATTGCACAACCAAATTTGCAATTTCAAATACATCCTAATCCATGTATGCATATTCTTGGTCCATTTCCCAACCAAACCAATATACCCAAATAGATTTTTCCATCATACCTTGGTCAAAGTGCCCCACTTGTGACCTCCCAACCATCTACCCAAACCAATTTTTTCCCTCAAACCAATGTTCCTTCTAGTTTCCTATCCCAAGAATTGCAATAGATGAAGGATGTAATTGTTGTCACTTAGGCTGGGAAATAGACTAAAAAGTTAAAGTTAGATGATGTGTGTTCTTATCCATCCAACATGGAGTACTTATAGATACCATTTCCTCCAGGATACGAACCACCAAAAGTTGACAAATACGAAGGGAAAGGTGACCCCAAGGCCCATTTAACTGAATTCTTTATCGCATGTCAACCAATGGCATATCATGATATATACCTTTTGTTTTTATTTCCAAGGAGCTTAGCTATACAAGCTTTAGAGTGGTTCTTAAATTTACCCAAGAATTTAGTAACAAATTTTGATGATCTTTTTGATAAGTTTGTACAACACTTTTCCTATAATCTTGAACATGAGATTTCATTGGTTGACTTAACACAAGCAAAACAAAAGGCTGGTGAGAGTTTTGCAAGTTATCTACAGTGATAGAGAGCCCTTGCAAGCTAATTCATTCACAATTTACCAGATAAACAATTATCCATTATGTTTAGTAAAAATTTGCATAGTGAGATAGTGTTAGGAACTCGAGGAAGCACACAATTGATTACCATATACAAGCAACTTAAGATGCGGAATTAACCAGAAGTAATAAGTAACTAGAAACCAGAATCAACACAGAATATGAGAGACAATACACAACTTGTATTAATACTCATACAAAAAAGAATACAATAAAGAAGATGCCACTTCTTCTTCACCACCTCTTAGAGGCTTCCCACACCTCAAGTGAACAGTACTTCTTTCCTCAAAGCTCTCTCTCTTATGTTCCCAACACACAACTCAAACACAGTGTTGGTGTTCACCTCTAACCAGTCAGTATCCACTACTGCCAGTACACCCATGCTCCACACACTCCACAAGTGATCCACGCACTCCAAGTACACAAATGTACTTCAAGTAGATCTCCCCTAAACCTGCAACAACCTGCAACTCAATGATCTTACTTATGGAAGGAACTACCTTGCCTTCCTCTTTGCTCTCTTTCTGAGTACACACCGTACTCCAAGTAGATCCCACCTGATCCTGCTCCCTGTTGTGTTGATGTCCTATCTGATCTTGCACACCTACAAATCAATTTGGTTCTGCACACCTGTGAACCTTATACCTTGGACACACATACACCTGCAAATCAATGATATTACTTACCCATGTAGATCTCTAAAATTAGTCATGCAACACCTGCTGACCAAGATCCTACACACCTGAAGAACCCTTCTGATTCTCCAAAACTAGCACCCACACTTGGTACTGCTATGGAACTAGGAGGAACACCCTTGCTCACCTCACACACAGAAGGAGCTAACTTTGCTCAACTCAAACTAGAACACTTTTACAATACAGCCCATGAGTCTATTATATAGATCTCATCCAAACAATAATTAGACATCTAATTACAATAATTAGATCCACAGCTTCTAGTCTAAATTTGGCTCTTGACATGCAAACACTTGGTTCGTTAACTAACTACCCATAAAACTTGCAGTCTAAACCACACAGGCGACCGACGTCGGTCCCAATCTGCCTGGAGGTGACCGACGCCGGCCGATCCTGACTGACGTCGGTTGCTTCTCTTCACTAATCTTGCCGACGTCGGTTGATCAGACTGACACCGATTGCTCTGCAACTCAGCAACCTCCTCCCCTATTTGCATCAGTGAAGCTTTTAGCTCCACAACCTAACAGATAGCTTATCATCTGAAACTACAATGTGCACATACTTTCAAGGAGATAATTGATAAAGGCTTGTTGATTAAGTGAGCCCTTATTAATAAAGGGATCATCAAGCTTATGTCAACTAATCAAAATCATGGTACCAATTAAGGAAGTGGTCAAAACCAACATTCAATCTAAGCGCAACCATCACAACCAACATAGGTCAATAACCAAGATAGACCAAAGAAATTGAACCACAATAGGAATGTTGTGGGTAATGTAGTAACCAAGTCATGTCATGTCCAAATAGTGTAAACATCATTTGCACCACCTTTTCAGCTTACTTGTACCCAAAAACCTCTCTAACCAATGTTGTAAGCACAACAACTAAGACCTATGCAACAAATACAACAAACTTTACCATTAAAAACCCCTCCTCTAAGGAGAGTTATGTCTATGCATCATGTATTTAGTGACCTAGGAGAGCCTATTGAGTCTATATTTCACAAACTTGCCACTGCTAATCTGATTAGTTGGCCTATACCAAAGCATTCTCCAAAAGTCATTCTTTATCTTAATTGGTACCATAAGAATGAATTCTATGAATATCATCGGGTCAATGGGCATAATCTATGAAGATGTGTGCAAATGAAGCATTTAATTGAGAATATGTTGGAGAATGCGGAGATAACATTAGATAATGGTTCTTCCACCTCCAATCAAACTTTTAGGATTTATCAAAACCCCTTTCCACATCATAACACATATAGCATAATAACAATCAACAATAACAACAAAAACAACATCGGCCAGTGCAACAACAAAATCAAAAGTATCAAAATCAAAGGCCAAACTAGTAAAATTAGTAGAATCAATAGTAGAACCCACAACATCAAAATAATGGACAAAACCAAGGTTATAATGGTAAAAACCAACAAACCTACCATGTAGTTTCACATGACTACAATAGGGTTGTAGGTCATATTACAGAGGGTAGCGTTAATACCATCTCCATTAATCCTAGATCAAGCACTAATCAATATATACCATTGATAAATAATACCAATCAATAAAATTACATGGATAATGCTTCTTTAACATGGGACCACACATAGGAAAATCATCAAATCAATACTTCCACTTTTGGACCATAGACCAATAACTCACCCTTGCCACATGACCACATACAAGTGCACAAACAACTGATACTTGTCTTATCTAGTCCCACACCATTCCTAGCATTTGTTAGTAATTATAGTCCAACATCTAATCCTGATTGTGCAATCAAAAATCAAAGGTCAAAGATGCATATCCCAAGTCCACAACCATCTACCACTTTGCCTAATATCCAACCAACCCTTCAGCCTTGAAATAAACCATTCACCATTGACCAAGACAAGAAGTTTGATATTGTGAAACAATTGTAGAAGACACCAACACAAATTTCTATTTTAGATTTGCTGTGAACATCAACAATCTAAAAGAACATTTTGAATTATTTTTTAACCTAATCCACTATTGCCAGTAACATATCCCTTAATAAATTTCAATCTTTGGTTGGACACCTAGCTCCAACCCAATAAGTCACATTCAACCAAAGTGATATGCCTCCCCTTGGACCGCTCCATAATAATCCATTATACATAGAAGTTTAATAAAGCAGCATAAAGTGAAACAAATCCTTATAGATAATGGATTAGGCCTCAACATAGTGTCTTTAAAGCTCATCAAGCTTCTTGGGTACATAATGACAGATCTCCAGCCATAAATGATAACTATCAAAGCCTATGATAATCAGGAAAGAAAATCACAAGGCACCATTATCTTACCAGTTATCATTGGGCCTTTGACCCATGATACACTTTTCCATGTTCTTGATCTTGAGTTGTCATATAACATGCTTCTAGGTAGGCCTTGGTTACATGAGATTCGTGTAATCCTGTCAATGCTGCACCAATGTATCAAGTTCTCCCACTCAAGGATGGAAGTGAATATTTCAGGAGATTTGCACCCATATGAGTACTACAAGCACCTTAAGACCAATTTTCAAAGCTATAATTACCAATACAACATGAATCTAAGTTACAATTAGGATAAAGGAAATGCCATACTTATTGATCCTCTAGAAGATAATTGAATAGATCCTCATACCTTAGATTCCCTTTCCCATATGCCACCTCCTGAAGCTTCCAATCATTTCACTATTTTAGATAATGGCCTAGGGAAGTATGTGACCCATGATACCTTCCATATAGCCAATCTTCCTTAGAATCCAAAGACTTTTGGATGACCTAAAATTATCCCACGTATGCATTGGAAACAAAAGAATAAAGATAAAGGACCTATCATATCTGTACCAACATCTAGCCTAGAACCAGACCCTCTTGAAGGGGATGAATCATGGTTGTACAATGATAACCAACATGATTGTTATAAAATTGCTAAGTATCATATTCCCAATAGGATCATAGAACATCAAGATTGTGAAGGAAGAGGCTTCAAACTGAATCAACAAGGAACTATTGAGCCAATTTCTATGACTATGTACAAAAGACCCTATAGCCTTGGATTTAAACCACCAAGGGATGACCCCACATATCTTATTCAAGTTCCATCACTAGTGGCTAGTGATGATGATGCTGATAATGAAGCAGAGTCTAATCATAGCCTCACCTTTGATGACCTCACTGAGAATAACTTGTTCGATAATAATGTCAGTTGTACACTTACCCCAATCATTCATCACAACCCATTACCATTATACTATCCCCAACTGATAGATTGGGACCAACAAGAATCCAATTTGTCAACTGATGAGTTTCAGAATGATGAGGAATTTTATGAATTTTTAGGCCTTAGAGACAATGTTTTGTTAGGAGATCATAAATCAAGATTCTCAATTACATTGAATCTTGAAGCCTATTTTGGAGAATAGGTGAACACCCTTAGCCAAAAGCAAATAAATAAAACATTGAGGTCCCAAAGTGAAAAGCTCTTTAAGGCACTTTCTGACCAGGGAAAAAGTAAAGATAAAGGCTAGTCTAGTGGTGAAAACCTATTTTAGGTGCCATTAGATGGGGGTATTCATTCTTCTTCAAATTTAGACCAGGAGACCACCAACAATGAACTTGCTTATGGATATGAGTTTAGTTTTGCACAACAAGAATTTGATTGAATTCTTTAAGAAGTTTTCACTATTTTTGTCACATGGCTAGATCTCTCATTAGGGGACTCAAATTCATCATGCCTAGGAGATGTTGAAGATCAAGTCCTAATAGAAGACCCTAATATAGTCTAATAATTCAAGTCTTTACCTACTATTCTAGAAGATAGTTTGACCCTTCTAGTCAAAGATACAATAGAGGTAAACATCAGGACTTCATCAGCCCTAAAATGTATAAAATTAGGCATGTCCCTCACTAAGGAGGAACATGAAGTCTTTATAGCTTTGTTGAGAGAATTTGTAGATATCTTTGCATGGGCTTATTCTGACATGCCAGGTTTGGACCCCGCCTTGGTTCTGCACCACCTTGTAGTTAATCTTGATGCCAAACCAATGAAATAAAAGCTACGTAAGATGCATCCTCACATTGCTATATTGGTAAATAAATAGTTGGAAAAACTCTTAGAAGCAAGATGTATCTGATCTATTGACTACTCAGAATGGATATTTAATGTTATACCCATTAGCAAAAAGCCTAACAGAATCTAAATCTGTACTAATTTCTGAGACATAAATAAGGCTTATCCTAAGGATGAATTTCCATTTCCTAATATTGACATGATCATTGACTCCACAATGGGTTATGAAATGCTTTCACTCATGGATGGATTTTTAGGATACACCTAGATCAAAATAACACCAGAAGACCAATATAAAACAATGTTCATCACTTCATGGGGAACATTTTGTTATCAGGTAATACCATTTGGTCTTAAGAATTATGGATCTACATTTCAAAGGTCCATGAATATCATATTCCATGATATGATGCATGATATTGTTGAAGACAATGTTGATGACATATTAGGAAAATCCAAGACCAGGGCTGACCATCCAGCAGTGCTATCTAGGATATTTGAAAGACTGCAAGAGTATAAAGTTAAAATCAATCTAAATAAATGTGTATTTGGTGTAAAATCGAGAAAAATACTTGGCTTCATTGTGTCTCATAGAGGCATTGAAGTCATTCCATCCAAAGTTCATGCTATAATCAAGATGCTACCACCAACCAATTTTAAGAAAATCCATAGTTTACAAGACAAGATCCAATCAATCCGATGATTCATCTCTTAGTTAGTAGATAAGTGTCATCCATTTACACATATTTTGAAGAAGGGAGTTGCATTTCACTAGGATTATCACTGCTAAACAACTTTTTAACAACTCAAGGACTATCTAGTTAATCCACCTATTTTATTACCTCATATGCTAGAAAGGTCATTCTTGTTGTATCTATCAACTACCGATAATGCCTTGGGGGAACTTTTGGCTCAACATGATAACAATGGAAAAGAGCATGCATTATACTACTTAAGTCATATATTGGTCACATATGAAGTCAACTACGCACCTATTAAAAAATCTTGTCTAGCCATGGTCTTTACAACTCAAAAATTGTGCCATTACATGTTGAACAATAAGACCATGGTCATTTCAAAAGTAGATCCACTAAAGTATCTACTATATAAAGCATCTTTACAATGTAGAATGGCCAAGTGGATCGTGCTTCTCAGTGATTTTGACATAGAGTATGCCAATCAGAAGGTAATCAAAGGATAGGTCCTTGCAGATCAACTTGCTGAAGCACCTTTGTAGACACAAAGCCAATCACATTTCATTTTCCTGATGAATCCATAATGACCGTCATTGACACACCTCTTGAAGAGTATTACTAGAAGATATATTTTTATGGTTCATTTACTGGACATAGATTAATGGTAGGCCTCTTATTTATTATACCATAGGGGGATCTAATCCCTATATCATTCAGAATTAGTTTTCCTTATATAAACAACATGGCCGAGTATGAAGTAATTATCGTAGGACTTTGATAGGTAATACAATGGAACATATATCATCTCCAAGTTTATGGTGATTCTCAATTAATCATCAATCAGGTCACAGACCATTTTTATACCAAAGATGACAAGTTGGTTCCATATAAAGCTATGGTCGATACTCTCAAGCATAAAATTACTGACATTTAGTTTGAACATATACCAAGGGCTAGTAATAGAACTGTAGATGCCATGGCTAATATTAGCTCTCTGATTTGACAAACATACAAAGCTAGAGAATATCAATTTTTTGTTAAAAAATTGTTCACACCAGCCCATGAACCTTCAACTATTGCAATGATTTGTGATATTGTTGGTCCTACTTCTATCTAGTACTTAGACCTTTACAATTACCTTCATGACCAAGTTATACCACCTAACCTATCTCAAAAAAAAAACAAAGCCTTTATCCATCACTCCACTCGTTATACTCTACTTGGATCCACCCTTTACTACCACAATTTTGATAGAAATCTACTTCATTGTTAAACTTTGGTAGAGTCTACACTAGCATTAAGAGAAGTTCATGAATGAGTATGTGGAGCTCATTCTAGCAGGCTAGTCCTATCCAAAAAACTCTTGTATACTAGTTATTATTGGCCCACGATGGACGTAGATGCAACTACATATGTAAAGAAGTGTGACAAATGTAAACGACATGCTAATCTGATTCATGCCCTAGCACAAACTCTAAAATTGATGTTGACACCATGGTCATTTACTACATGGGGAATCAAACTCATTGGGAAGATCAACCCCACTTCATCTGATGGCCATAAACATATCCTTACCACCACTGAGTATTTCACTAAGTGGGTTGAAGCTATACCCCTCACTTATGTGACTGGAAAGAAAATTTATAAATTCATCTTCAACCATCTCATTTGCTGCTATGGTATCCCCTTCAACATTATATCTGATAATGGAAGATCATTCAAGAATAAGGATGTAGACAATCTATGTACCAAATATAACATCACACAACATTTTTCTACATCATATTACCCTCAAGGTAATGGCCGGGCTGAAGCATTAAACAAAACCATTATCAATATTCTCAAAAAGACTGTCAATGATGTCAATCATGATTGGTACCTACAGATATTCCCTTCCCTTTCGACATATCATACCAATCATCCTACCCCCACATGAGCCACTCCATATTCACTCTTTTATGGGATAAAAGCCATCCTTCCCATTGAGGTCAAGTTACCTTCACTATGCATATATTTCAAACATGTCCTAGATGATCATGACTATCGAGAAGCTTTCCTACAAGAGCTAGACCTACTTGATGAAAAATGCATAGTTGTACTCAATAATCTCTAGGCATATCATAACTGACTCAAAGGCCACTATAATCGACGTGTGAAGTATAAAACATTTGAAGTTAGTCATCTTTTTCTTAAAGAAAACCAAAAGAATAACATTATTGAGAAGAAGCATAAAGATAAATTCAAACCAAATTAGATAGGGCCTTTCATCATTACTGTAGATTATGGATCAGGAGCATACAGGCTTGCCACACTAGATGAAGATAAAATTCCTAAGTTGAATATTATTCACCTCAAGCGGTACTATGCTTAACTACTAGGGTGTATTTTCTGTAAGGACTGTTTCATGTTATGCCATTTTTTCTCTATTCTTATTTGTATAAATATCATTCTTATCATCCTTTTAGCCCATTCCATCTACTTTACCTTCTCATTCTATCGAACAAACATGTTCTAAATCCTATCCATCCAGCCTATTTGACATTAGTTTTTTGCCATTTATTGCACATTTTTAGCATTGAGGAATCTGATCAGTTTCATCAGTTGTTTTAAGTACTTCAGATAAAGATCATATTTTGAAGCAGTATGATAGAAGTTTTGGTAGTTTCATCCTTCATTTATTATTCCTTTCTTATCATAGGTCTTGCTGTTAATTATAACCACCTTTGGGCAAATCAGTACCCTTGATCCATGCCATTGTGTCCTAGTTATAACCACCTATGGGTAAACTAGGGGAAACATTTATTTATTGAGCTTTGACATACCAACTTGCCACTTTTTATGCCATACTATGCCTTTTTACTTAATGTGCCTGTTTTGTTTGAATTGACTGCTACACTAGTCACATTCTTTCACTATAGGGCAGAACTACAATGACTTGAGGTCCTACTCTAGGACTATGTAGGCAGTGCTCGATACTTGTTGAGTTCAACTCAGTCACCTTAAGTCATGCTTTCATTATTTTATGAGTAACCTAAGCCATGCTCTCACCATTTTATGTTAAACCTAAGCCATATTCTCACTATTTTGCAAGTAACCTAAGCCACACTCTCGCCATTTTACGAGCAACCTAAGCCATGGTTTCACTATTTTATGAGCAACCTAAGCAATCTCTCGCCATTTTGTGAGCAACCTAAGTTTGAAAGCTCTCACCATTTTATGAGAAACCTAAGTTTGAATGCTCTAACTGTTTTGTGAGCTTGAACAATTTCGTGTCTCATCATTCTTGATCAAGTTGAGATACTTCAAAAATTACAAAAACATTTATAAAATCGTTAGAAAAAAAACCCAAAAACATTGACCATTTCTTTGCCTTAAGGATTTTGGGAACCCTTACTTAGTTTCAATAAAACCACTTATCACTTAGTCTCCCTATTCTTTTTGGACTTTTCTCTCATGTACTTGCCATTTTGCAAGACCATTCATATTCTTCTATCACATCCATTCTACTTATTTTCATCAGTTATCACATTATTTCCATTCCCTCGAAGAACTACGTTTGGCCTAAAGTTTTTTTATTGGATATTACATCTATGGAACTATGTAGGTAGCGTCCACTTGCCTAGTTCATTTGGAGATAGCTCGACCACCCCCTTCTATTTCTTCTATTCTCCCATTTTATTTGTTTGTTAATTTTTCACCTATTTTTTAGGGGTAATGTTTGTATGGTTTCTATTACATTTTTTGTTTGTTTGTTTCTGCTTATTTTGTTTGTTTGTTTGATTTCAACACTATTGCCTTGATTCGGTCTATGTTTGTTCATTAGGTGATTCCTTGTGCACACCTATACTTGAATCCATCCATATTCATATTCTATCATTGACATCATGGTTTTTTTATCATTGGTGCATTGTTTTCTATTTGAGTATTGGATTATAGGAGTCAGTCTTTATGCATATTTCAACTAAGTCTTCATGATGTTATACCATGATTCCTATCAACACATGATAAAACAAACCTCAGCTTCAAGAAGTCTATTCAATAATGGTGGCATCAACATCTCTTTGGCACCGACATCCTAATTCAATCCCAATCATGTCACAAACAGAGTAATTAACCATGAAAGAATTACAACTTTTATTAATTAGGATGAGCATCTCCCTACTAGTAGGTTGTTCCAATTCATCAGTACCCTCTATGTGAAGTTACCATCATCAATCAACCAGTCAATCATATTTTCCATAATCAAGGTCTAATGATTATAACTGCCTATAGGCAAATCATTGCACACTGTCCCACCTGCATTTCTTAATGATTATAACCACCTTTGGGAAAATCATTATGTTATCACCACTTTACTTTTTTTACCCATACAGAGGCATGTTATTATCTTGTTTATTTATTATAAATGGGGTAGCTCCATCTTCTCAATTATTATAACTATCTTTAGGCAAATCATTGTGTTATCATACCACGTTGCCACTATTGGGGAACAATACTTATAACCATGTTTGGAAAAACCATTGTACACCGTCCCCCTTGAATTCTCAGTGATTTTGAATACTTTTTCAAAATAATTATGTTTTCACATCATCATCTTTCCTTTCTTTGGTCCCCTCATTTAGCTTCTTATCAAAGGACTGTTTGTTGACCTACTTGTGCCAACTATTCCCTCGAGGGGGCATCATACAGTTAGTTTACCATCATTGTAGTTGTAGGCATATAGGACCTTTTCATTCTTTAAGAAGATGTTACTTTGCTTATATCTTGCAATACCTTTCTAAACAAGGGAAAATTGTAGACACCTAAATCTAGCCACAAATGATCTCCAATCAGGTTTTTGACCAATTCTTACTATAATACACAGTTTGGATGGTGAAATACTAAAGCATATTAAAAGCTTTCAACCTGATATAGAAAGTGTTAATTTTGGCTAGGGTATCTTTAAATGGGGTAGTGTAATTTATGGGCCAACTAACTTTGATCATATCAGTCTGAGCCAAAATGCTAATTTTGCACCTGGGTGCTCTAGATTGCTCTTTCCTATCAAATGTCTTGCACAAGACATGTGCCTTTGTTATTTGTTATTGGTAACATCCTAAATGGGATAATGGATCTAATGCATCTAATATTGACTTCCAATTCTAATCCAGTTGAATTTTGGACCGATAACAAGGCATTCTGATCAATTTAAGTAATTTGTGCATAAAGTGTTTAATCATGCTTAAGAGCTAATTAAACCAAATTAGAGCCTAGTTAATAATTCCATAGCAACTTGTTAAATAATTATTTTTGGAAATAAATATTAAATATATGCATCATTAGGTGACCTCATTACTTGGGAAGACATCCCTAGGCCATAAATGCCATAAATATTAGGATTATGGGTCTCCCATGCCTCATAATGACCCCCCATGCCTCTTCAATGCCACTTTTTCCAATGTCATGATGAGGACAATTATATATTTAATTATAAAAAATTGAATTAATCCTCAACCACACATCTTCATTTCAAGATGGATGGTTCAAGTTGATTTTGAGAAATCTCAAAAATCTATAAATAGGAGGCCTTGCCTATTGAATTTTAAGTCTTGATAGTGCAAAGTTATAATGCACAAATGATTCCAAAAGACATTGCAATTAGTGTTACCATGCCAAATTGATTCCAATGCAAGCCAAGCCAAAGTCACAAGGTGCCAAGGAGAAGAGGAGATAGCCAAGCCTCCTTTGATGAAGACTTCATGAGCACAAGCCGAGCAAGCCACTACAACAAGCATTTTGGAGCATCTAAGGAAGGTAAAAGAAGGTTTCTTTGGAATTTTAGTTGTGTGTTTTATTTATGTTTGTTAACCAAGCTCTCCCTAGTGTCTAGGCCTAGAGATGTTATGCTAGTTAGTGTGTTTCTTTCATTTTATTTTCATTTTGAAACTAACATGATACTAACAATCCTCTCTTGAGTCAAATTTCTAGCTCACAGAACCCACATTCAATTGCTAATAAACCTAGTGTACATGAGATAAAATGAGTATTTTAAAATGTATCAATGTCGCAATAAATTGGTTTGAATATTGTATATTCAAATTGAAAAAATAGTATAGGAAAATAACCCTTATACACAATCTGTGCTATTACTCTTGGAATCTCTAATACTAGTAACTAAAAATAAAAATCTTAACACTCATGAGTTTAAACAATACACAGAGACCTATATGATTTTATATCAAATCCTAATATCTTAATTCTACTTCTTGATCAATAAATAAATATTTCAAGCAAATATTTGTATTTTTTTGCTTTATGGTACCTTATTTTTATTAACACTCTATGTTAATATGAATCCAATTATAGAATATTTGGATATATATACCCTCTTTTGGGGTGAGGGATGTGTACCTGGTGATACATATTACTCATATCAAAAGAAAGAGTCATGCACATCATGTAATATAGTCGAACTTATTAGAATGTTTTGTAAATATCTTCATAAACACATGTACATGGAGCTATAGAAGATATCATAATAAAAATATTGATAGTAATATATGACTCATGGAAGAATCAAGATTTGAGAGTGATGGAAAGTAATATGTTCCACTGTAGTTAGCAATAGAAATAAATAATATGTTTGTGTACAATCATGTACAATAGATATGATTGTGTAAGGCTCATCAATACCCCTAATACTCAAATGCTAATGCAATAAAAGCATGGGAATATGAAGGGAAGGTAAAATGATATGCCCCATAAATGTGATAGGTTAGATGTCCCAATATGGACAAGATATGGAATTAGATGCATTATGTGTGATAACCGCAACATGAATACATATATCAATCAAGTAAACCAAGTTAAGATCCATGTTCTTGACCTCCCTCTATATCCATATAGATGGGGATTGAGAGAGGAACACATAAGTGCCATGAAGGATGATGTGGTGTCCTAAGATAATAAATTTAATCTTTATAGGAATATTGATATGGTAAGTTTCCTATGCAAAAGATATGGATAATAATTTATAGGAGAGTGGGAGCATATGATGCCTCAAATGGAAATGTATAGGTAGTAAATTCTAAGATTGATAAATCTATGTAGTAGAAGGTGACGGAAGAAGGCTAATGTGTTTCCCAAAATCGAAAATATATGGGCCATAAACTTGATAAGGAGAGGGGAAAATAATATGTCCTAACATAGTAATATGCACCTTGAAGGGTAATATATAAAAATTAAGTTCACATACAATTATTCAACCTAATGGAGAGTAAATGCAAACTATGCACAAGCACACAATAACATGAACATGATGTGACATGACATGATAACTAGAGGAGCCTCTATGTATAACACTAGACAAAACATCAATAAATAACTTATACAAGCACACATGTGTAATGAATCCAATAATCATAGGGCACACAAGAGAAAAGGAAATGTAACTATGTGATGATCATTTGTAACAACATAATGTATGCACCCATGTAATATAATACACAAGATGTGAGCAATATGTGTATGTGTGTGTGTGTAATACAAGTAGATCTATTTATCTAAAAAAATTATTAAAAATATTACTTAAAACCTACTACAAAAATGTTCCTAATATAAAGCATGTTATAAACTTGATAATGCCATTAAAATTAAATATTAATATAATTATATAATATTTGGAAATTTATGATCATACATAATTTGTATATTCTACATTTAATTCATTAAAAAAATAACATGAAAATTTTATCATATTATTTATATATAAATATAATTACAAATACAAACTTATAACGTATATAAATAAACATAATATATATTAAAAAAAACATTTAATTTTTTATGTTTGTTTGAGTAAAATTGAGACATTAACTATTGTTAACGTATAATTGTTAATTAATTTAAAACCATTCATTCTCAATATTTACTTATTATTTTGTTATTCGCACTCCACCTCCCCACCTTTACGTGTTTAAAATTATGTTATTCGCAATGCATATTTTCCTTTCACTTTTGAATGGAATAAATTTAATGAGAATCTTTTTTTGATATCATGGAAAATATATGCCTACAAAACCTTAAAGGAAGAGTTATTTAACTGGGAAGTTAGAATTTTATTTTCAAAGTAAAAATATTGAAGTTTTGTGAGAGATTTTTATTCATGTTTAGAAAAATGACCTTTGATATTTGATAATGAAATATTAAGCATCATGACACCTTTTGATTTTATATCTCTTCTAATTTCACATATTTTGTACCTCCTAAAATTATTATACCATCACAATCGCTTCTTTATTTTTTAATCTTTGTTTTTATAGAAATATCAATCAAAACCTCAAAGAAACTGAAATCCTTAGTTTCAACAAATTTTACCTATTTAAACTATAATTTTTTGGTCTCTGTTTTATTTAATCAAATATAATGTAATAAATTAATTAAATAATATATTTTATATTATAAGACATAGTATTTGTTCTAATAATGAACTTAAGTAGTGATTCAAAATATTGACAATAAAATGAATTCAATCACAAAAACTCCATTCAATAATGTTAATGATAACACTTAAATTTGATGATGTTATATTAATTAATTTATAATATAAAAATATATTTAAAATAATTATGACTTATTTTATTATTGTTTAAATTCAAATAATTAAATGTGATAAAATTATATAAATTTCTCTCTGTAAATTATACTATCTAATGGTATATGTCTATTTAAATATTAAGCCAAAAAATAAGAGGAAAAAAAAGTAAATTATCCCCCTCATACTTATAAATTATAATCTTTTTAAGGCTAAATGATTATAATATTTAAGGTAAATAGTAGCAGCAAATAAAATTATTCGCAATGCAACTCTCGAAATGACAAGGGAATATTTTTTGAGACACGCTTTTCCCTTTTATCTTTTCCTTTCCTTACACATTGGAATAATTAACAATGAATGATTCCCATGTGGGGCTAAGATAATGAGAAGAAATAAAGATATGAATTGTAATATAATACTGAAGCTTTATTTTAAAAGTAAAGACATGAATTGTAATATAATATTGAAATTTTGAGGAGAGATTTTTAAATATTTAATTATTTGAAATTATAATATTATTTTTTTCTATTTTTTCTTCCACTTTATATATTTATTTATATTTAATTATTTCTTTAAAAAATTTATTATATGTTTTCAATTTTTTTAGTTTTATTAATTTATTTTTGATTATTTTTATATATTATAAATATTTTTTTTCTTTTTAAAAAATCTTAATAAATTTGATAAATGTAGTTCACAAAAACAAAAAATCTATATTTTTATAGAAAGATATTATAACATAATATTATGTTTAAGTGGTTGGTTATATTAACTCAATTTTATGATCAATCTTTAGATTATTTAGTGTGAATAATTTATAACAAAATGTATGTGAGGAGATTTGAAACCTTACCAAAGGGTATTTTTATTTTTTCATTCAAAGAGTCATTTGAAGTCCAAGCCTTTTTATCCAAATCAAGCTGTTAGTTTCTCATAAGCATGCTCTTGATTTTATCCTATTGGACCCAAGATTTTAAAGTCACTGACGAGGACATCCTTATGTGTCAATCTGGATTGAACTTCTAAGCTTTCTAATTCTACTATGGATGTTTCTTGACCAAATTGTCCATCCCATCGGGTGACTGTTGTTCCATAAACCACCCAAGTTATATTCATCATGCCCTAACAAATGAGTTTTTGTCAACATTGATTTATCAAAGAAGTTTATAAATATCTAAGTTGACGAACTTCGTTGGGCACAAAAGGTTGTTTATTTCAATATTCCCAATGCTTGTTTCCAATGTCAAGCTCATGATCATTATATCAAAGATTTTCCCCTTACGGGTCATTTGAAACCCTCTTTGGACCCTCTGCAAACAAAAAATCCCAAGGTGGTCGATAAAGACAATGACTAGACTACAGTTACCATAATAAATTATAGTCAAGGCTGAAACCCTCTCCTATCAATTCTTCTCTTGTAACCCAACCTTCCCTGGAGGTTCTCACATCTCCTCCCCATCTTGTCAAATCCTTATAGGCCCAATAGAACATCATTTCTCAAAGCTCTCATCCTCAAAAACATTCTTCTTCCACTAGGATATCCTCAACAAGTGGTTCCTTCTCTAGGCAATTGTAAAGCCCACCCCATGGTGGTAGCAACTCTCCTCGAGAAGAAAATGGGGATAAACATCATTCCATTATGGTTAAAGGATTTTCTCTTCTAAACTAGCGTAATTTTTGTTCAGCGCTTAATAATATTGAAGATGGCCAGGAGAGATCTAAATGGATGAAATTTATAAATGAATATTCAATCATAAAATGTTTGAGGTCTCATAGATTTGTCTCACAAATTCTTGGATCGAAACCCTGCCCCTATCAATTCTCCTCTAGTAACCCAACCTTCCCTAGAGGTTCCCACCTCTCCTTCCCATCCTATTAAATCCATTTAGGCCCAACATAACATCGTTTCTCAAAGCTCTCATCCTCAAAAATGTTCTTCTTCTACTAGGATATCCTCAACAAGTAGTCCCTTCTCTAAGTATTTGTGAAGCCCACCCCGTGGTGGTGGTGACTCTCCCCGAGAAGAAAATGGGACTAAACGTCGCTCTATTGTGTTAGATGGATTTGCTCTTCTAAACTAGCATAATAGTTTTTCATCCCTTACTGATATTGAGGATGGCTAAGGAGAGATCCAAATGGATGAATTTCCAAATGAATATTTTATCCTAGAATGTTCAAGGTATCATATAATCGTATCACAAATTATTTGTGTGAGTTGCCTACCAACAAATTGGTTCATTAGATTTTATTTGTCTACAAGAAATTACAATTTATGGATTTATTTTTTAGATTAATCTGAGGTTTATTCAACCTCACACCACTGAATTCTCCACTCTACATGAGGAAGGATGGTTATGTTGCTAGAGAGGCACAAATTCATGCTTCTCTACATTGGCTCAAAATTAGAGATAAAGCTTCAAATTAAAATTTTAAATCCTTCAAGGCCAAATAGGTCCAAGACTAGATCAAGGATATCAAGTCAACTTAATCAAGGCTCACTTGCATTCCTGACATATACTTCACTTTTATAGACCACTATAAATCAATGTTCCAAGCTTAAGAGGAAACAATGGAAATAACCCAAGCTCTATAAGAATGCCTCAATGTGGTTCATTACAAGCTGAAGCTTACATACCAATAGATTTTTGAGGCACCTCTAAGTCTCCTTGAACTCACAAATGCTCTTCACTACATGATTAATGATAAAGCTCTTAGTCTTGACGTATTTCCCTACAAATTTTACAAAGCCACATGGGAATTTACTATGCATGATATACTTTAAGTTTATAAATATCCTTACAAAATCAATCCTTATGTGCCATAATCAATCAAGGTAATGTCAAATTCATACCTAAAATCGGTGACCTAAATTTCATAACCAATTGGTAGCCTGTCACTTTGTTCAATGTTTCATATAAGATCCTTTCTAAGTCTCTTTCCAACTATATCTTATTCTTTGTTTTATTGTTAGACTTGTTTATTAAAGGTATATATATTATTGATAACCTTATTGTTTTTTGGGAAGGTATAGAATGGATAGGGCTTCATGTTAGACAACCATTTTTATAAAATTAGATTTTAAAAAATCCTATAACAAAATTCATTGGCCTTTTATCTTAGCTATGTTAAAGGATCTTGGTTTTGGTCAGTTATTTATTTAGGGAGTCCAAAATTTCTTGGTAGATGCCTCTACCTACCTCACTATTAATGGTTTCAAATATGACAAAATATTCCTCTAGTGATCGATTCATCAAGGTTTCCCTCTTGTTCCATCTTTGTATGTTCTTTCTGAAAAAGCTTTAGGATATCTTCTTGCCTCTAGAGTTGAGCAAAGTCTTGTTTGGGGTAATATTTTACTAGACTAGTATTCTCAACTCATTAATAATCACTTTTATGATGGTAATTTCCTCACCCATGAAGAGTAATATATATATATTTTTAAAAAAACCATGAAGTGTCTTTATATTTTTTGTCTAGCCTCTGGGTCTAGTTTGCAATTGAGTAAAACTAAATGTTTTATACTAAGCATGATACCTATGCCTAAGTGGACTCTCCATTTCAAGTGGAAATGGATTAGTAGAGGAGAATAATTAAAATTTATAGGCATCCCCTTTGCCTTTGATATTTTTCCTTTACATATTTTTCAATATGTCATTAACTATGTTGAAAATAAGGTTGACCATTGGGTTAGCAAATCTCTCTCCTTCTTAGGGAAATTCCATGTTTGCACTAAAATATTTGTGGTTACCCATGATTATTAATCTTCTTTCTTTTATCCCTCTAAGGCTTCCAATGATAAGTTGGCCAAATGTCCCAAGGATAGTCTAATTCCAAACAAACAAGGTGATTCCATCAAGATTCATGGGACATGTTACTTCCCCCATGATAAATAAGGTATGAGAATTATTGATATCTACATGCAGAGCATAACCTTATGTGCCAAATGGGTTGTTAGAGCCATTTAAGGTAATGAAACATTAAAAATACTACTAAGACATTATATATCCTCTATATCCCCCTATGACAAACCTAGTTGAAAAAATATTAGCTTTCAAACTGTTCTCATCATGTTGACTCTAGTTAAAATTGAAGGTTATTTTGTGGCCAAAATCATGTGGAAGGATTTTGAGGCTATCTAGCCTCATTTCAAATTGATTGGTGATTGTTTTTGCATTGTTTTATCTTCTAATGATCATAATATATGGTGGTATCCCATCATGACCAATAATAATACTTAGTTGGTTGAGTTTCCCATGGTCAAAGCACTAAGTCTCTTTAGAAAAGGAATTCATACCATTCAAGACTTGTCTCTACTAAGTATTGGACTCCTTAGTCAAATTTGAAATCAAACTTTTATTTAAATAATGAAAACTTACCTTTTATTCTTTACATTCATGAGCTAATCCCAAATGTACTTATTAGGCCAGATAATTTATTAATGGAATGACAATGAGAAATATTTGGTGTAAGGAAAAATTATCTTCATGATTCCAATTAAAATAGTGTAAAACATTACAATAAACAAGCCAAGAAATGGTTATCTACTTCACATTCCAAAATGACCCTTGTTATTCCTATGGGAATGGAAACCAAATTACAATAAGATAAAAACTACCTAAGACACCTATGATTAATAACAAATATGTACAATATTGTTACATCCCCACTTAATTTTCATGGGTTCTTGTTAGACCAAGCTTTCCTTTGACATTTTCAAAATTTTCTCATCTAAGCACTTTTGTTAGGAAGTCTGTTGGATACTCTCTTGTAGGGTAATTTTATAACATGTCACTGCCATTTTTCACATAGTGCCAAATCAAATGAAATTTGGTATTGTTATGTTTGGTTCAATCATGAAAGACTAAATTCTTTACCATTTGGATTGAAGAAGTGTTTTCAACCATGAAAGGTGTTGATGAAACCTATTGTTCTTGTAAATTGAAAATGACCCTTCTAAGCCACAAGATATCTTTAGTTGCCTCTGAAGTGGACATATACTTTGTTACTAATAAAGAAATTACTAGCACTAATTAATTATTGGATTTCCAATTGATAATTGATGTTCTAAAATTAATAAGAAAATATGTAGTGGAATTCATATCTTCATTATCACTAGCATAATCATAACATGAATATCTAACCATCTTGAATTCTCCTACCATGGAGTATTTGAGCCCAAAATTATGTGTTCATTTGAGGTATCTAAATACTCTTTTTATTGTTACTCAATGACTATATCTGGGTTGTTGCATGAATCTTACATGAACACCAGTAATAAATGATATACTTGGTTTAGTTGTGGTCACTAAATTAGACTTCCAATTAGTTATTTGTATTTAGTGGCATCAACCAAATCTATTATATTTTTGGATGTTAATTAGATATTTTTTCCATGGGTTTGTTGAAAGACTTACAATCTTCCATTATAAACTTGTTCAGAATGTCACCAATGTACTTCTACTAAGTGATGAAGAAATAATTTGGTTTTTGAATTAATTCAATACCCAAATAGTAGTGAAGATAACCCAAATTAGTCATTTCAAAGATTTTCATCAACTCTAATTTGAACATTAAAGTGTACCATTCATTATTACTTGTGATGAACAAATAATCAACATGCACCACCATAAATATAATTATTTTGTCAACTATTTTGGAAAAAAGAGTCAAATCTTAAAACTCAAAAAAACTAAAGTTCATTGTAACTATATATAAATGATACTTGAGTGTTAGGAGTGATAATTGAGACCACCTATCCTTATTTTAGCCCTAAACCTATCTTCCAACCTATTTAGACACTTATCTAGCCTTTGTGTGGCTTGCACACATCCCTCAACATCCCTAAAGTAGTCTCAAACCTTTACTTTAGCATCCTAGGCCCTAGTGCCTTAGGTTCGACCACCTGAACACTAGCACCATAATTTAGACATTAATGCCCTATGGAGCTTGTGTCCTAGTTTGGGCACTATTATCCTTTTCCCTCCTTTTATTACAAATGAATATTTTTTCAAATAAAAAATTACCTAGGGTTAGTGTAGACCTATTTTAAGGCCCTCATAAATTCTAGAACAATATGCATACATGAATTTTATCCCATTATCCACTAGATGGAAATCAAAGAAAAATTACACAAACAAACTCAAAACAAGTTGTACACAATCAAGGTTATCAATCACTATTCTTCTTTATTTATGCATACAACCATCTAAAACATTCATAAGCTCAATTAATCATATTTTCAATCTGAATCACACTTAAAGAACTCAAGATAACATTCATACCAGATTTAGTTTCAATTACAATAACACTTAGGTGGGGAGAACTACATCAGATTTGATCCCTCCTCAAAGTATTGGTATGTAGGCAACTCTCATCACAGTGGGGTGTTGAGGATGTCCATCTTACCCCACTAACAACACACTTTACTTATTTTTCCAACTAGATTCACTAAAAATAATAAGGTTTAGGTTTTACATACCAAATCACTCAAAATAGGTCACCTACATGTAATTAGAACTAGTGTGCACAAGAACAAGCTTGGAAAAATCAAACATAAGTGCATCCAAAAGCTCAAAATAGTTCTACACAAAAAACACTAACACCAAAATAAGGACACTATATCCTTATGGTGTTACTCTCCAAGAATGGTTTTGACACCTTAGACATGTTTGTGATACTCATACTAGACCATGTCCTAGTTTATATCCTTCAAATCTTATGTTTCAATCAATTTCTAGCTAAGTACTTGTTTACATTATTTATTACTATTTTTAGAAAGGTCAAACTAGGTTAATTATGTTACAAATCAATGTATATATTTATTCCATATTTTTACCTTGATATATTGTACTCAGACTTTTTAATAACTTAGGGCTTAAACTACATAACCCTAAAAAGTCAAATCATTTGGTGAACCAGACTTACTTTGAACACTACTAAAAACCTAACTATATATGATCTTAGGTTTTGTATCCTTTAGTTTTTTATGCTCAAGTTCTAAAATCTAATTTTTTTTTCAATATTTAATTCTTGCAATCTTTCATAGATTAAATTTCTTTAATGGTTCAAAATATATAATTATTAGTTTTCCTACTCCCCAACCTACAATGGTAGAATTCAACAATCGATTCGATGAAATTGATAAGAGACAATTACAAGATTTATTTTTTAAACATTGAAATACACAAGAAGACCTTATTAGTATTATCCATAAAGAACTTTAAAACTAAAATAATGGTCAATCTTCTACTCCCCCAGATAACAATATTGTTACACCTACTTTGGGGACAACTCAACTTGTACAACAACCTATTTTAAATTGACAACCTTCAATAGTAGCTACACCTCCTATGGATAGTTACCCCTCTCTAGATGTACAATACCTTATACATGAGATTCATTCTCTTTAGGATAAGGTGTTACATCTTGATTAGGGTGATGTTAGGCCATCACATGAATTAGATTATCATGTTCTTTTGTGTACACCTTTGGCACATCACATAGCATCAACTCCCTTGCCATATTAGATAAAACATAGAGTTTGAAAAGAGAACCAAACTGTATTACACAACACACCTAATACGAACCATACAAGAAGTCCTATTAAATAGACAAAGAATAAAACCACCTAAGAATAATGGAAAGGGTGGGTAAAACAACATCAGCTAGCATGAAATAGATAAGCCTGATAAACAAACTAACCTCTTAACCTAAGTGGTTAAGGCAACTAACCATAGCCCTATTACCTTAGTCAATAACCCAAGTTGAATACATAATTATGCTAACACCCTTCCTTAATGACAAAACTAAAAACAAGACCAAGTTTATCTTTGAATTTTATGAACTTTTCTGCACCAAGTGGTTTGGTCATTATATTAGCTAGATGCTCTGCACTAAGGTAGTAGAAGAGAATGATGTCTTAATTTATAACTAACTACTAGATGTAATTATGGTGAACCTCAATGTGTTTGGTCCTAGCATGGAATACTATATTCTTCACCATCTTTAAAGCACTTTGGTTATCATAGAAAATTGAAGTAGGCTTTGATGACTCAAACTAAATATCCTCCAAGATTTTATTTATCCACATAGTTTCACAACCTATATTGACCATAGCTTTATACTATATTTATATTGAAGATAATGCCATAGTATTTTGTATTTTGTTCTTTCATGAGAAAACTCCTAAACCAATAGTGAATACAAATCCTATTGTAGATTTTCTTGAATCTAGTGATCCTGCCCAATCAGAGTTAAAATATCTTAAAATCTCAAAATATAAAAACTTCTCATATAGTATGCCAAAGTCAAGAGTACCTTTGACATATATTAATACCCATTTTGTATCTAAACAATGTACTTCATGTGGTTTAGACATGAATAAAGATAGAAAACTCATTATAAAAGTAATATCTGGTCTAGTGGTAGTGAGGTAAATAAGACTACCCACTAGCTGCTGATGTACTATTTCATTGATGGGAGGTGAACCAGTGTTAGTTGAAATTTTATCTCCAAATTCCATAGGTGTGTGAGTTGTATTAAAATCCATTATTCTAAGCCTTTCCAACAATGATTTAGCATACTTATTCTATGACATTAATACAACATAATCACCTTACCAAAACTCAACACCTAAATAGTATTTCAGTAGTCCTAAGCCTATCATGTCAAAAGTACAATAAATATTAGCCTTCATCTGCTAAATGAGACTAGTACTACTCCAAGTGATGGCTATATCATCAAAATATACAATGAGAATAAAGATATCATCACCATACACCTTTACATAGAGAGTTGGTTAAGAGATACACCTTTTGAAACTATACTCGCTAAGGTATGTATCTATGTTCATATACCATGCTCGAGGAGCCTGCTTAAGCCCATAAAAGGACTTGATCAACCTATAGAAAATATGTTCCTTACTAGGAACTTAAAAACCTTATGGCTAAACCATGTAGACTTTCTCCTCCAGATCTTTATTCAAGAAAGCACTCTAGACATCCATTTGGTATGCCTACCATCTAAACTGAGAAACAATAGAAATAATCAAATTAAAAGTTACCATATTTGTAGTAGGATCAAAAGTCTCCTCATAAACAACACCTTCCTCTTGTGCATAACCTTTTGAAACAATTATGGCTTTGTGTTTTTCCAAAGAACCATCTGCTTCAAATTTTACCTTGTAAATCCATTTACAACTAATGGATTTCTTTCCTGGTGGTATCTCTATGAGCTCCCAAGTCTTATTTTTCATCAAGGAATCATATTTCAATTGCATGGATGATTCAAAATCATGCTTCCCTTTGGCATCTGAAAAGAATTAGGCTCAAAAAAATATGAAACAATAGTTTTTAAAGCAAAATTTTCATGCTCACCTCTATTACAAAACTACTTTCCTGATCTCAATCTTATTCCTTCCATACTTTGTGGCAAGTCTCCTTCCTTTAGTGATTCCATTATGGTATGATACCACTTTAGATTTTTTGGTTGTTATGTTGGAACCTCATAATGACCTACATCAATTCCCTCCCTAGAATGTGATTTCACTAATGAACTAAAATCCTACTTATCTTTCACACCACAACTTATAATAGAATCATTAGAATAAAACAATGACTCAATATATGAAAATGTACTAGTTCCTATGATGTATGGAATCTATTCATTTAATATGACATCTCTATTTACCATAACTTTGTTAGTAGAAATATCAAGTAATCTATAGGCCTTTGACTACTCACTATACCCAACAAACATGTATGCTTTGATTTTTGTGTCCAAGTTACTTCTCTTTTGATTAGGAATAATTGAAAAAGCTACACAGCCAAAATTTTAGAAAGCACTTACATATAGAGTTCAACCTAACCAAGCCTCCTCTGGAGTCATATTATCCAATACTTTTTAGGACTTCTATTAAGGATATACACTATCGTATTCACTACTTCTTCCCAATATATATATGGGACATTTTTGCTTTACACTATACAATGAGCCATGTCCATCACCATCTTATTTCACCTTTCCACAACTCTATTTTATTCCTACTACAAAGATGGTAACTTTTAAACAACACTGCTTTCTCCTATCTATGTGGGAGTTTTGTAGAAGTAGATGTAGACAACACTACTTGCTATATGGGAGTTTTTTAGAAGTATATGTAGATAACACTACTTGCTCCTACCATCTCTCCTTATATAATAGTAATGTGGAAATTTTATCAAAGTCCAAAGTTTGTGTCTCAACAAGCATGTGCAAGGACTCTAAAAATGACTCAAATGAAGGTGAAAGATTCTACATAATTAGAACAATCAAATCTTGCTCATCAACAGGCTTCTATAAAACCTTTAACTGATCACTAATGTCCTTAATCTACAATAAAAGCAAAAAAATGGATCCACCTTCTTGAATCTTAGTATAAAAAAACAAATTATTCAAATATAATACCCTATTGGCTTCAGAAAGCTTGATATTTATAAGTAAGATTAGTCCATAAAGCTGATGCAGTGGTCACATTTTTGAACTCTAAGATTAGATTATGTACTACTGAAAATTTTAACAACATAAGAGCCTCACGATGATGTTTATCATAGTCATCATAACCAGTGGTAGGCATTTGCTATTAACCAAGAACTATTTGATCAAGGTTTCGATATTCACATGACATCAAAACCTTATGATTCCATAAACTAATGTTCTTGCTTATCAATTTATGATAATATGGTAGTAACATTGTTGAATACTAGCCATTTGACCTAGTTTTTCATTAAAATAATTAAATTGAAAAAACTATAATGAATTTAATAAAAATTCTTTCTACACATAGATTCTATATTGACATTGAACAACTCTGGTAGTTTTCAACAACAAACTCAATAGGATTTGAAAGATCTCAAACTTTCTTTCACTAAAATAATTAAATTAGGAAACCTACAACTCTGATTTAAAAAATTCTTTCTCCATCTATATTCAGATAAAAACCCAAAATATGATGAAATTTTTAAATTTACAGATGCTTCTATAATTTTTAGTCAATGATAAGTCCCCAATAACCCCTATTGGCTAAAGTTTTGATTTATTTAACTTAAAAAATTAAAATTAATTGAAATAATAAAACTTTAGGTTAAAAATTTCATAAAAATAATCAACCAATCAAAAAATTGGTAGCCTGTGAAACTTTAGGTACAAATTTTGAGCCCATTTCTTAGCCAGATCACAAACTATTTGCACCACTATTTCAGTTGTGATTTAACTCACAATTTAGAAATTTGTTTCACTAAATTAATCAAGATTTGATTTTTATGGATCTCTCCTGAACTGTATGGCACCATAGACCATATGACTAGCCAAAAATAAATAAATAGAGGCATCAAATAGCCTTAAATTGATCCCTGTAACCTCCTTTAAATATTATTTAGTCTTTTGATCCTCTCAGGTAGTTTTTTGATCTTTTGGTTGAACTTACAAAGTTTTCTCTCTCCTTCAACTCTTCCTTAGGTGTATAAAGCTCCTCCTTGGCAAGACATCGACCTCTCTGGCTTCCACAGACCTCCACTTAGGCTCTACAAACCATGGGATCTAATTAACATATTAGATTGAACATAGAGATTAAAAAGAGAACCAAATTACATTACACAACACACCTTATACAAACCATACAAAAAGGTCTATTAAATAGGCAAATAAAATAACCACCCAAGAATCATGGAAAGGGTGGATAAAACAACCAATGTTGACTATCATGAAATATCTAATCCTGATAAACAAAATAACTTCTTAACCTAAGTGTTTAAGAAAACTAACCATAGACCTATTACCTTAGTCAATAACCTAAAGGAAATACATAATTATGCTGACATGCCATATGGATTCATGAAACCTAAGTTTCCTTTATATGATGATAAGATTGACCTAGAACACCATCTACTAGCTTTCCATGTGGCATGTTTAGACTACATGTCCAATGATTATCTCCTTAATAAGTTGTTCCCATGAAGTATAAAGGACTATACCTTACAGTGGTTCTTTGATCTTCTAAATTTGTCTATCATTGTATTCAATCGATTGGTAGATATGTTTTTAGTACACTTTTCAATTAACATCAGTAATAAGATCTCATATGTTGAAGTGGCACTACTAAAGCAAAAATTTAATGAGCCTATTGAAGAATATGTCTTGTGATATAAAATTATATTGGAAAATATGATTATCTATATGGAAAATAGATATCTCCAAGACATGTTCAAATAGAGTTTACTACCAACATTACATGAATCTATCATGTTCAATAAGTTTCCAACATTCTCTAATCTATGCCACACAATGAAATAAAGGGAAGTCAAGCTTCTCTCTATGGGTAAATTAAAGTACACAACTAGCTCAAAGTCAACTGATAAGAGTTATAATAAGCTTCAATACAAAGTAATTATCACTAAAAACAAGAGTGATCCAAAGGCCATAGTTAATGTAGCTTGAGATCCATCTCCTCACCTAGTTTTATCAGATCCTCCACAAATACTTATTACCAACCTTTCATAATTATTGACATGTGTTTTATAAAAACTCTTAAAATACAAATTCATATCTCTCCCTCCCATCAAAGAGGTTGATATGACATGACCTCTTCTAAAGAGCTACAATTCCAATGAATTTTGTGAATATAATAGGGCATGAGGCTACACTACAAACCAATGCATCAAATTGAAACATAAGATACAATATTTGATAAAGGCCAACATCATTGATGTGGATACACCCACAGAGGCACCCAAAGTTTAAAAAAGGGAAGATAAGGGATTGAAAATAATTTCAAATATATTTCCAAAGTATACAACTAATGAGGAAGGGGCATTTTATGTGTTCACTATACATATCAAGCACATCCACCACTGACATCATTTCATAGTACTACAAAGGATGCACACCCCATACATAATATCATTGGTGTGTATCATACTAAAATACCAGCTAGTCCACTCATCAATTTCTTAGATAAGGATATTGTTGATGATAATTTATATTTATATGCACTCTTTGTATGAGCCTACATTGATCAGCATCTTATTCAGAGTGTTATGGTTGAAAATGGGTCAATTATTAACATGTGCACTATCATAATTATACAAAATTTGGATTATTTAGAGAAGGAAATTTATCTTATCAACATAGTTATTTATGGTTTAAGTGTCCATGTTCAGAGATCCATTAGGGATATTGTACTTCTACTACATGTTAGACTAGTACATGTGGCCACTAGATTCTTAGTATTACCTAGTGTAGGCACAATTGACATGTTATTAGGTAGGCCATGGATACAATATCTACAATCCATTCTATCCATCATGCATAGATGCCTGAAGTACATACACACTAATTAGGTAATCACAATTGAGGGGATTTCATATGAGTATCATTGAACTATCCCACAGGTAGTCACACTGCAACTATCATTTATAGTTCCAAGCACAGTTCCCATTAGTACACCATAGAATTTAGTTGAACCACTAGAGCAGGTGAGGTATACTCTTACAATATTACCACACACACATACTCTCCCATGGAGACCCTCATTAAAGAGACCCCTATGTCAAAGATATGTTATAGATTCTAGAGGGCCTCCCTCTATGGTTTCCCTTCTGAGATCAGTGTTATTGAGCTCGTAGGGTTCTCATCATATCGAACCCATGTGAACTACAACATAGTATACTATATGGGCCATTAAGACCCCTATAGCTCATAGGACACCTTGGTCAGCTTCATGGTTTCCTAGAACCACTTCATAGGTAGTGGAAAATATGAATCACTCAATATAGTAGGCTTTGGGACCTCAGTTACCTTTTCACATAACACATATGATTATTGTTCCTTTATTTGAAAAAAGACATATTGATAACAAGTCTCTAATAAGACTCATCGATTAGTAGGTTCTTCCCTTCTTGTATATCATTACCTTATTTATTATTCCTTGTATATATTTTCATTTTCATGTTGCTTATACATGTATTATATCAATAAAATAATATAATAATAAAATGTACACACACACATACCCACATATTATATGTATATACATATATCTATACATATGTGTGTATACACACACATATATATTATATATATTTATATACAAATATAATATATATACATATATCAATATATGTATATATTATGTATATATACATATATATATATATATATATATATATATATATATATCTACATATACATATATACATATATACATATATATATATATATACATATATATATATATACATATATATATATATATATATACATATGTATATATATATATGTATATATATGTATATGTATATATATATATATATGTATATGTATGTATATGTATATATATATATGTATATATATATATATATATATATATATATATATATATATATATATATATATAAACACACACACATACATACATAATACAAAGTTTAGGTTGTTGGCATTTCCATGTTTACACTCTTTATATTTGTCAAAAACTACATATGCTATCTATCTTAATATAGTCAGTTTTATCATACATGCATGCTTCACTTGTTCTTGTCGAATGTTTACATATACTTACAGGACCTAGGTCTAGTACATAAATCTAAATTTGCTACTATCTACTCACTAGGGACATATATATAGATACATGGGTTCCTCATTTGATAAATTTATCCATTTGGGGCATCTTATACACAATTTTGATTTCCACATTACATTTTTATAAACTCTACATCACATATTTAACATTATTATATCTTGATCTTGATCATCCTATACCTACTCACATTCATTACCAATTATGACTACTTTAGAATCAGCTTATGTACATATTTGATATTATATAGATTTTTACCACATGCTCAAACAAACTTTCATTTTTAGATTTCCTAATTTAGACTTGATTGTGTCTTTATGCTTCTTCTATTTGAGGGAATTTGAATATGACATTGCTATATGGATCTACACCACTTATTTTCTTTGTATTTATTCATTGGACGTGTGCCCATGTTCTTGTGTGTACATTAATAATTATGCATGTAGACATTTGAACATGTCATTCCATGTGACTCTAAACTAACTTACTTGTTGTTTGTGTATGCAGACATTTGAACATGTCCTTGTATGTTTTGTTTATCAGATTTAGTGACATGTTCCCATGTCCATTGTATTATGCCCCTCTGGCCTAATTTACATGTTTCATGTTTGTTTTATGTATGATTGATTTTATACATCATTGCAATGACACTTTTCTCTTGCTTGTTACACACTCTAGTTTTATATGTCACGAGGGACCTCATACATCTACCCTTCCTACTTGGGTGCCAATATGGACATCATGCCCCATACCCATTGATATCTACCTAGTTATTACTCAAATTTGTTGTTCATATATATGGTTATATCTATCTTGATAGATTTTTAAATGTTAGATATAACATACATTATACACTACATACTTATGATCATATTATATTACATTTGAATTTTATGTATGTAAATTATATTGGTTTATTACGCATGTATCATATATGCTCTGGATAATAAATATATTATTGAGTTATTTATTTTAAGGATATTTATTTCAAAATTAAAATAACTCCCCTCAAAAGAGGGGGCATTCATAGAGGTTTTTCACAAATACCAAGATATTCAAATGCACATAGACTACAATTTTTAGCACACAATCAAAAGTATATAAATCAATTTCAGGAAAACACAGTGGGAAATAGTGACATAGAGACCATTTTTAGTTTCATAAAAATTAGAATAGTTGGACATTAGCAACCAAATTGGGACACTAGTCTCACCAATGATACTATCCAAGAGATGGCACTACTATCTAGTAGCCTCACATTCAAGAAATTCTAGATTGGATAGAAATGTATAGCAAGTATAGTCTAGGTTGACATAGGTTTGGTTATAGATTACTAGTTTTGGATTAATTTAGATTATATTCATACCAATTTTCTCAGATTGGGGGCATCATGCATAAAATGAACATTCCCATTTCAATTTAGTTTCTCAGATATAGATTATTACAACTCAATCCAAAATCCATATATTTATATATCAAATTTGGGGGCATGTGTGCAATACATTGTTTCCATATGATCACGTATGCATCATTGGTTAGATGCAATGACAAAATCCATATCATTATCTATGTTATACACACTAAAAACCATGTTTTAATTTACATACTAGATTCATGCCTTACTCCATCTACAATGATTAGCATTCCCAAGTGGATCAAAGTTACCTAATGTTCTTGAGTGGCCTAGAGCCATTTTACATTCTAGAGTTTTGAAGTAACCACAAAGCTAATGTATATAGTTCCAAATATAGTTACACATCTTCAGTTACATCATCATTTCAGTTTTAGATGCAATTACTACACATGGGTAGATAATGATGAAGTCATAGTATCTTGAGTTTTTGATCCACATATATGAGAGGGTTGGACACACCATGATTCCAATCTAAGATATTCATAGGTCATGATCCACCAAATAGGGGTGGGAAATGATGAATTCAAAACCAGATTGAGTTCTTGAGCCACCCACACATGGGGATTGAGCAAGCCATTAACTTAATCCAAGTTATTCATTAATTAATCACTATCTACATAAACACATAAGTTATCACTAAGTTTATGCATTGATTCACATACCTAGTGAGGTGTATTCATTCCTTTCTTATCTCTTATCTACTTATTCATTTTTGTCTTTTACTTTTGATATTTCTTACATAAGGAATAATCTATGCATATTTCATTATTATGAAACGTAATGGATCACATTACACATATATAGATCTAGATTCAAGGGGTTTTCCTCTTAGATAAGTATACACACACTTTTTTTCCTTTATCCTAGTCATTTCACTTTGTTGCATTTCTAGAATAAAGGGAAGGCAAATGTAACCATCTATAAATGAAAATTGAATTTTAAGAGTGCTAATTGAGACCACATATCCCTAACTTAGGCCTAAACCTATCTTAGAGCCTATTTAGACACTTAAATCTAGCCTTTATGTAGGCCACACATGTCCCTAAACATTCATAAAGTAGTCCCAAACCTTCATTTCAACATCCTAGCCCTTAGTGCCTTAGGTTATGGCACCTGGACACTAGCACCATGTTTTGGACAACAATTCCCTATGGTTCTAGTGTCCTAGTTTGGGAATTATTATCCTTTTACCTCATTTTATTATGAAAAGATATATTTTAAAATAAAAATAACTTAAGATCAACCTAGACCTCTTTTAAGACCTGCACAAGCACTATATATATATATATATATATATATATATATATATATGATTTAACCATGTTGGGAATATTAAAGTCTTATTCCTAATTTAGTTATGGGTATGAGTTGACTAAATCAATAAATAATATTGTAATAATTTAGCTACTAATTTGTATATTTTAACTATATTTTTAACCTTTCTATAAATAGAAATAAATATGAAGAAAATAAGACTTAGCTAAAAATTAGATGAAGTGGCTGAGATAGGGTTTGGAATTTTCTATGCAAGATTGAGATAGGGTTTGTAGACACTAGAAATCTACACACTATGATTTCGAATGTCAAAAACACTCTTCAACTGCCTAGGATCCCCCTTGGTACCAATTTCACCCCTTGACCACTAATCAAGCCTAACATGTAGCCAGTTTAACTTAATTGGCTCAACCTTACCTTTTTACCATTTGGCACTCAACCATCGATGGTCAAGATGACCATCGATGATCAAGGTCCACCTCTTTAACCAAAAGCATGTAAAATACCCACCTTTCTTTTCTAAAAATAACCTATCTAATTCTAGTTATGAGCTATTACATGGATGAGTTAATTTTGGAAAGCCTAGTTCACATGATGTTGCAACTCTCTTACTTTTCCTATAATAAGAGAGGATCTAGGAGGTGAAATCCATCTACAATTATTATCAATAACTTGTGCATCTAGGAGTTTATTTTTGGAGTTTAATCGCTATCAGCAATCTATAAATCCAATAAATCATATCAGAGAGTTAATTTGTCATTGCCTCTCTACCAAGCCCTCAAGTACCATTACTCTATCAAAATTAATCTAGATTTCACCAACAGATCAACTAACTCAAACATCTACCCAATTGACTTTTGGTAAGGTCATCCTCCCCAACCAAAGAGGATCTCTTCACAATCTTTTAATTTCAATGCATGTACTATCAACCAAGTTTTTTAAACCATACCCATACTTAGTTTCTTCTTTCCTCTTTTTCATAATAAGAAAGAAATTCATTGAAACATTTTGGCACACCTGATGAAATCCTTGTGTCTCTACTTGGGTTATTTTTTTCTTACATTCTCTCTCTATTTTATGCTCATTAATGAAATCAAACATTTATTTTGGGCTTAAAACTAAGTTCATACATCGACTGTTTGAATGTTTAGTTAACGTAGCTTAACTTAAAAGGTAAAGTAATATATCATATCTTCACTCTTTGTTGCACACACTCTATAATGACATTACTTATATATTCACATAGAATGATTTTATATTGCATAGAATGAGAGATTACACATTGATAATTGACAACAAAATAGAATACTAGATAATATAACAAAACCACTTCGAGGGGGCAACCTCCACAATAATGAATTAATAGAAGAATACTTCACATGATGATTAAAGACTAACCACTATCTCTTATATATATTCTACTTAGCCAAGGTTATTTCATATGCCAACCTATCTAAGAACATAGAGAAATATAACAAGTATATAAAAGAGGTGTGTAAGCCACAAGTCAACCACACATATCCCTAAACACACCAATGGTTAAGGGCATAACAAGCCCTTCCCCCTGAAAACAACATTGTACTCAATGTTGTGGCAACTTTGGATGCTGTTGCATAAATGCTTCATCCTTCCAAGTGGCATCTTCACATGGCAAATTCTTCCATTTGATCAAGTATTCTGTAATTGCTCTTGAACATAGTTGCTTGGTGTGTCATTGAAGGATCACCTCAAGATCAAGAATAAATTTACCTTCCTCATCCAATTTTGATAATTCTATTTTAATGGTAACTCTATGTCTAATGAATTTACTTAGGCATGATACATGAAATACTAGATGTATGTGAGTGGATGAAGGATAATCTAACTTGTAGACCACACTGCCAAATTTTTTCAAGATCTGAAAAGGACCATAATACTTAGGGGATAGATTATTATCCTTTTTTTATTGCTTCAATGACATATATTTATATGGCTATAAGTGAACAAATACCCAATCACCAATGTCAAAATGCCTCTCGATTCTATGTTGATTTGCTTATTGCTTCCTGTGATTCAAGAACATAGCTAAATTTTCATGCAAACTTACAAGGACCTCATGTTGATTTTGAATATGTTCTTCAACTTCATGAACCTTAGGATGGACCTTCAAGGTTAAAGTGATGGATTGAGGGTGGTATCCATATAGTGCCACAAAAGGAGATATTTTGGAATAACTATGAACAAAAGTATTATACCACCATTCAATAAGTGGCAGCCAATGAGCCCATTTATCCTATTTATAAAAAATAAAACAATAAAGATATCCTTCCAAACATTTTTATACTACCTCCATTTTTCCATTAGATTGAGGATGATAGGATGCACTATGAGCCATTTGAGTGCCTAAACATGTAAATAACTCAATCCAAAAATTATGGATCTCTATCATTGATAATGATCTTAGAGGTCCCATGCAATTTCTAAATAATATTGAGAAAAGTAGAAGCTACTGTACTAGCAATAAATGGCTAGGATAATGAAGAAAAATGAGCATACTTACTGAGATGATATACAACAACCATGATAAAATTTTGACCATCAAATCTTGGTAACCTTGTAATGAAATCCATAGAGATCTCTTCCCAATGTTGGCTAGGGATAGATAAAAGCTGTAAAAGACCTAGAGTTTTGATGGTTTCGCATTTGTTTTGTTGACAGATCATACATTCAACCACATATTTTTGGACATCCCCCTTGAGACCTTCCCAAAAAAATCTTGATTGAGCTTGTGATAGGTTTTCAAAAACCCTAAATGACCCCCAATTGGAGTTGTATGAAGTTCTTGAAGGATTTTTTTGTTAAGAAGATAATTATTACATAGGTACAATATATTTTTGTACCATAATGCATTACCTTTCCATGTGAATTTTTTAAATCCATCTAAACCTTGCTAAAGATTCTGAATCAAATCATGAGCAGCACTATCATGTTCCCATTTTGATCATGCTTCCTCTAGCCAATCTACTTGCAAAAGGGTTATGGCACATATCAATGCCTCAACTGATTCATCTTTTATGGATAGTGCATCTGCCACCACATTGTCCTTACATTTTTTTATACTATTTAAAAATCATAGCCTAGCATCTTAGTTACCCATTTTTGTTGTTCTTCAGATGAAAACCTTTGTTCTAAAAAATATTTAAGACTATCATTTTTAGTTTTTACCTAAAATTAACCACCGATCAAATAAGGTATCCATTGTTTGATTGCATACAAAATGGCTATCATTTCCTTCTCATAAATGGGCTTGTGTTGATTTTTACCCTTGAGTTGATGAATTTAAAATTCTAGTGGTATGCCTTCTTGCATGAGTACAACACCCATACCATACCCAAATGCATCACATTCAACCATAAAAGTCTTAAAAAAATCAGGAGTGGCCAATACTAAAGTAGTAAACATAGCTAATTTCAATTGTTCAAATACTTGGGTACCTACATCAGTCTACTGAAAGGAGTCTTTCTTTAACAAAGAGGTAAGTGGGGCTGAAATAATACCATAATTTTTGACAAATCTATGGTAATAACCAATAAGTCCCAAAAATCCCCGAAGTTGATTGAGTGTCTTAGGAATTAGTCAGTCCACCATTGCTTGGATTTTTTTAGGATCCACTTTCAATCCTTCATAAGACACCAAATGATCCAAATATTTAACCTCACCAGCCCTAAAAGTAAATTTGGAAGGTTTGGCATACAATTGATTTTGCTCTAAAATGGAGAGTACCTATTTCACATGTTGCAAATAGTCTACCCAATTTTTACTATAAATGAGGATATTATCAAAGAATACCAAAACAAATATCCTCAAAAATAGCTTAAAAATAGTATTCATTAAACTCTGAAAAGTAGATGGTGCATTTGTTAGCCCAAAAGGCATAAAAAAAACTCATAATGGCCCTCATGAGTCTTGAAAGTAGTTTTGGGTATGTATTCATCATAGATCCTAATTTGATGATACCCAGAACGTAGATCTAACTTGGTAAAATAAAGAGCACCATTTAATTCATCTAGAAAATCATCAATGATAAGAAATGGAAACTTATCTTTGATACTGTACTTGTTGAGTTATTTGTAGTCAAGGCACATCCTCTAAGTGTCATCTTTATTTCTCACCATGATAGTTGGTGATGAGTTTTCACTTTAACTATGGCGAATGATTCCTGCATCCAACATCTCTTGTACCATCTTTTCAATTTCACTTTTTTGGGTATAGGGATACCTGTATACCAAGAATAAGTGTGATAACATGATCATTCATGTGGCTAGGTGGAAGTCCTTTTGGCATGGCTCCAAAAACAATAGAATGAGCATCAATTATTTGTTGTAGATCAAGAGATGGAGATGGTTGAGTTGGTTGTACTTCCATGTAAAATAAGTGAGATACAAATCCCTTAGCACCCTTATGGAGAATCTTTATCATTTGATGGGAGCTAAAAAGTTGTGGATATTTAGCCTTTAGTCCTCTTATCTCAATTGTCATATCTTAAAAATGAAAACACATGAATAATTATTGAAAATTCATCTCAATAGTGTCCAAAGTGGTAAGCCACTAGACTCCCAGAACAATATCAACACCACACATCAAAATAGGAAACATAGGAGAATCTAATAAGTAGTCTCCCATGGCCAACTTAATACTATGACATTTTTCTAAACAAATGATAGTACCACCATCTACAATCATAACCTGTAATTCTAGAGCTGGATAAATCAAACAATTCAAACGAGCAACCAACTTACTATGGATGAAGTTCTATGTGCTCCCAGAATCAATCAAGACAATGACCTTCTATTTCTTAAGGAAACCCATCACCTTAAGAGTTTGGGGAGTACTAATACCTAATAGAGCATGACATGAAATATTAGGTTGAGCGTCTTCAGATTCCTCCTTAGGAAATTTTGCATTCTCATCATGTACTTCTACATCAACTTCATCATCATTGGCACCTTTAATGTAAAATAACTTCTTTTCAGCACAACAATGGTTTTTGCTCCATTTAATGTCACAACCATAACACAACCCTTTGACTCACTTCTCCTCTATTTGTCAGTGTGTTTATCTGGTGGGTTGTGGAAATGATGGTACTAGAAAGTTGTGATCATGACTAGTAGTGAAAGTTTTCCTTTTGACCATATCTTTTTCTTCTATCACATGTGCCTTAAGGATATCTTTTGATACAAATGTTGGGATAAACATTCAAACCTAATATTTGATGCTATCTTTGAGGCCACCCAAAAATAGATCTGTCAAATTTTTCTCATTGATATTTTCCACCCATAAAGAGATTATAAAATTGATCTATCATAGGTCTTGTCTATCATAGCTTGGCTAATTGGATGAAATAGTTCTCAAAGACATTATTATAATAATGAGCTATCAACTCTTTAGTAAAAATAGTCCATGTAACAAGAGCACCATTCTTTTTATTTTGAGCACATAACCAATGATACCCAATGAATTGCTTAGGTTCCATATACAAGGACATCACCATCACCCTTTGAGAACTAGGGGTTTAATGTAGCTCAAATAAACTCTCAATTTAGTTAATCCAAGTGAGAGGATCCTTACCATCAAAAATACACATGTCTAGTTTTAGCACATAAGTTTCATACTAGTATGGGAGTTGTTGAGAGGAGGATTTGAATGTTGAAGTGGAGGATTGTTAGGCTGAAACTGAGATGTGAGGGTAGTGAATTGCATAATGATATGCTACACAATTCACTATGAACTCTATTAATCTCTCTATGCATCCTTGAAACATTAGCTTGGACTATAACAAAGTCATCATGCCTCACTAAGTTTTTAATGTCCTCTTGAAGTTAAGAAATCACCGAATCTAAAGTTTCAGATTCTATGTCATCTAAAGGAGTCTTAGGAGTTTTTGGTGTCCCTTTTCTTCCCCAAGTTGAAGGACCTATCATAAATAAACCCTAGGAGGGTTTTGACCCAAAATAAAAGTTTACCAAGAAATGATAGCATTGTGATCACCTTGTCAAGATGAATCCAATGATTACCTTTTTGTACTAGAATAAAAATTTTGGTACTAAAAAAGTGTACCGATATAATACAACATTGTGATTATCTCACTGAGATGAATCCAATGACTGAAAGTTTGCAAGGGGAAAAAAATTTCTAGATTTTTTTTAAATATTTTTTTTTCAAAAAAGTGTTCCAAGCAATACTATGCTAACATAACAAATTAATTCTTCCCAAATTGTAAGTTACTTTTTCTCACTTTCATTGCTCCAAGAAGCCATGCCTCACCAAATCCAAAAAAAATGTCATAGGAAACTTGCCCAAATCAAAGCTCTAATACCACTTATAATGAAATTACTTAGATATTCACATAGAATGATTTTATATTGTGTATAATGAGAGGTTACACAATGATAATTGATAAAAAAAACATAATACTAGATACTATAGTGAAGCTAATTCAAGGGAGCAACCTCCATAACAATTCACTAATAAAAAAATACCTCACATGATGGTTAAAGACTAACCACTACCTCCTATATATAGTCTACATAGCCAAGGTTATTACATAAGCTGACCTATCTAAGAACATAGAGAAATGTAACAAGTAAATAAAAGAGGTATGCAAGCTACAAGTTGGCCACACATATGCCTATAGATACCAATAGTTAAGGGCATGCCTACTACACCAAAACCTTAAGGAATTAGAGAAATCTAACCATCAAGATCATAACATCCCACCACACTTCTGAATCCCAGACTCTAGTTTAGATTTGTGCCCATATTACTAGTATCCCTATGTGTACAAGCCCTAGATGAACACTGCTATGCCAACATAGCCACCCACTCCATGACATGAGCCCAAGTGGAGGCTATGATACCACATGTAATGAACCAATACACCAAAACCTTTAGGTCTTAGTGAAATCCACCCATCAAGATCATAACACACTCAACCAAACCAATCTCATCAATTAAACATCAAACATACTTGAGACAAGGCCTGACTAGGATTTTATCACCTAGTGGTAACCTTCCCATTTCCTAGTGATCTTACTTGGAGGTCATTACCAAGGGGAGAACCAAATAAACGCTATAATTGAGTATAATCTCTAGATATCAATATATTTTGGCTAAGTACCCAACACCCTTATCGTTGTGGTGTGTAAAGTGAGGGGGTAGGCCCTAATACCAAGCCACACATTGATTCTAATACATATTTATTTTGAGCACCTAAACATAACTTGAAGTAAACCTTATATTTCCTTTCTAGTACCCACTCTACAAACCAATTTCAGTCACATAACTTATTAAATCATAAACCAAAAGTGAAATTAATTAAAAATCTAAGGTTTAACATGTCTCTTCGAGTGTGATTTGATTTCTCTAATCTTTTTTAGTATTCTCTTTATTTGATTAGTAAGGCTATTTGTTCTTTTTATATCCCTTATCCCATATGGTTCTCACTCACAAACAATGAAGGTACCTTGTAGATCAAAACCTATCACTAAGCTAACCTACCCCTTCCACCTCTTCATCCATGGACTATACTTCTAAACCAATAGATTCTCCTCACCCCTTGAGAATTCCTACCTTCCCTTGGGAATTTCCTCAAGGAGATGTAGATTTTGATGATTTCTTAGATAACAATCCTATGGCCTTAAAACATTATCTTACAACCATATCTTACTGTATCCTAATTTTTACCCCATCTACATATCCACCTTATGTCATGTCTCCACATCTCATGGGGAACACCTCTATCTCCATGGTTACTAATCAACTGTTAACTACCCAAGCCTCCTCATCAACCAACAACCCCTTTGAGACTACCATTGAAAACCAGCCAACTCAAACTACCACTGCCCTTATACATTCTACTCCTAACAACCACTCCTTCAATATAGGAGTGTCTACCTCTAGCACTACCAACCTTCCCTTAGCTACCTTCAACCCATCAACTACCACTCCACTTTAAATCTTTGTGGTGTCCATACCCTTTACCTTGCCACCGATTAGTACAAGGGTCACAACACTTCCATTAATCAGCAACCCAACTACCACTCCTCTCTAACAATCACCCCTTGGACCAACCTTTAGTTACATCCCTAATCTACAAGGACTTGTACCCACTACCCAAGCACCTTCCTCTACCTACCTTTATGTGTCTTCCACCTAACCATTAATATCCACTTACCCATATGTGGTAGTCTCCCAACCTTCTACACACTATCTATATGTCTCCCAACCACTGCATCAATATGTATCTTATAATACTTCAAAGGCACAACCCCAAAAAAACCTAATGAAGATGCTTATGGATAATATGACTACATTAGAGTTATCCATTTTAGGTGCTCACAACATCTTATTGTATGAATAAATATATAATGATCCCATCCATCCATCTATACCTATTAATCCATATTCTCCCCAATGGAAACTTCCCAAGTTATCTAAGTTTTAAAGTAAAGAGGATCCTTAATATCACCTTAGGTAATTTAGGCATTCTTTTTATCTCATTACCTATGATGATTCCATTCTCCTCTACACTTTCCCCATGTGTCTAGCTAGTCTAGCATTAGATTGGTAAGTGCCCTACCCAAACATTCCATCTTCTCCTTCACCCAATTGGCACAAACCTTCTTGGACCATTTTTTCATCAATATCTCCAAGAAAGTTTCTATCACCTACTTCTATTCTATCTAGCAGTTTGAGGATTAATTAATTATATATTTTATGGCTCGTTGGAGGATTCTTATTAACCATATTTACTTTTATTTGCCTTAACCTGAACTCATAGAGCTCTTTGCTCAGGCATGTGCCAAGAATATCTCCTCCACACTACATGTCCAAATATTTCAAACCTTTGATGAAGATTTTATCATGGCATGTAAGTTTGGGAACTGATCCATTGTTGAAGGTGAGCTTAAGCTCAAAAACAAGAACTCAACCTAAAAAACCAATAAGGCTTCTTCCTCCAAGTTAAGAAACCAATCCAATACCAACACCAAAAGTAAGGGAACCACAAATGTAGTTATCCTTAAAGCCGCTCCTCCACCTTCTATCAACCAATCAAAATCCTTTAGTTCTTGAAAGTAAAACTTGAGGAACCAAAATTAGAACAACCACAATTAATTCACTCCACTTGGAGAATCTTATGCTTCCATCTTGGAGAAGTTATTGAAAGTAAACACCATTCAACTCCATCCTATCAAGCCACCCTAGTAATTAGACTCTTCTTGTCCTCCACCTAAACGGTACAATGAGAATGATCTGTGTGACTTTCATAGGGTAATAACACATGATGTTATTAGGTATTACACCTTCAAGAGCCTTATCCAATCCCTCATTGACAAGGGGAGCTTACATTGGACAACCCTAATGCAGCATAAAATCAAGCCCTTGAAATATTTAGGCAACCTTTCCTGAACCATGCTCCTACCAAGAATAAGAGAAACAACATCAATTTCTCCCATGATACCCATAAAATTAACATGGTCCTTGATGCACTCATTTTCAAACCATCTAGTATTCAATCTTCTAGTTATCCATCATCTATTGAGATAATAGACCGACTTTTCCTTACTTTGGACACTTAAATCAAGGAAATACCATGCTCTCTCCCTCCACTTATTGAGTTAGTGGAGTCACTAGCCATCCCTTTAGCTGATAGTTTAGAACAACCAACCATCACCACCCTATCTTCACCTTTAGCTACCAAGTGAACCATTCCCCCTTCAGAGATCATTCCTGAGCAAGAAACCCCCATGTCTAGTCTTCCCTTAGAGGAACCACCTATCTCAACCCCACATCTTTTGATTAAGGGAGAGGATAAGGTTACCATCCTAGTATCTCCACTTAGGGGCCTACCTTTTAGGTCTACCACTCAGGGAATTAAGCCAACCTACAAAAATTCTCTAGGCTAGTGAAAAAATTAGAATTTATCTTTGATCTTGACATGGGCTAAGCTACCTTCTGGAAGAAACTGGGTATCCCTTATATTACTTGCTTGTAACCTCCAACCCTTTCTTGGTTAGACCAACCTACCACTTCCATTAACCAACCTATTACCATATCTACCCAAACAACTAAACCCTCTAACCAACTAGCTAAAACCTCTACCAAAGAAACCAACCTTCAACCACTTAAGCCAACCAATACCCAAGTATCCAATCCCTCTCTCATCATCCCAAATAGGTCTACTAAGGTTCTTCGTATCCTCCCTACATCGAGCCTTAGTCACCCATTTGTGAAAGTGGACCTAACCCCCTTAAACCCACCAACCAAACTCTAACCAAAGAAATAAAAGAGGGTAAACCACACTAAGTCTAGAAGGTACAAATTTTGCCTCCCTCAACCTTGCACTCCATTTTAGAGCCACATCCCTATACCTTGAGTAGGAAACCAATTACCTCTACCAGAACCTCACCACCTTTTTCAGTAGGAAGCAAATTTTCTCTCTAATGCACCACTTTTCATCACCCCAATAATAATTAAGCTACATACCTCATGATCTCTTACATATAGCTCATCAAACTCCTTACCTAAACCAAAATTACCAACCAAGAATACCACCCTACCCAAAACACCTACCACCAAACCTATTTCCAAGCAACCTCTTAGTTTAACTACAAAAGCAAAAACCACTAAACTTTTACCATCTTTAGTCAAATCCTATTTGATCATTTTCTATAGGTTATTACAAACCTCTTATTTAACCTTACCTCCCATCAGACATTTTTACCCTATAGCTTCTAAAACCATCTAGTAAAATGATCATCATGTGTGTTCCTATCATAGAACACTTGGCCATGATATAGAGATATGCAAATCTCTCCAAACCATCAACCACCGGCTTCATGATGAGGATGATCTATTAACAGATGAACCTCTTATAAGCCCCATAATAATCCAACCACCAACCATACCTACCGAACACTTACCTACTCCTCCACTCACCTCAGAGTGAAGATGAATCTGACCAATCCTCTAACTCAACCTCTCCTTCTATCCATAATATCAATGTGGTCATAAGAGTAAAATATAAGGATAAGGGGAAGGATAAGTTATCCATTATTTGGACATACCCCTCCTAAAACTCCTAACCAAACTACACCTAACCATATCCATCTTCAACTCAACCCAAGGTGTCTATCTTAGGTGCCTCACAATTTAACCACTTAAAATCAATCAAGAGAGTTATCCTCAAAAAAATTCATCAGACCCTAATGAATATGAGCTTGTATGAGTTAATCTCTACCTCTCCCCATCACTTCCAAGCACTAATAGAGGCATTGTAATCCATTGAGGTCTAACCCAAGGATCCCCAATCTTTAATCACCTTTATTAGTGGTCTTTATATTTCCAAATTTTTTACCTTCAAGGATTTGAAAATACCCTCCATCCATCCTAATGACTCAGATCCTCCTCTCTTTATCACTACCTATACAAACCAAACTCACATCAAATGGGTAATGATTGATGGAGGAGGCTAGCATTAACATCATCTCCTCTCATGCCTAAAACCAACTCAATTTGCCAAATAATGTCATGTTTAAATCTTTGGTCATCCTTCATTCCTTCAATGATAGCATGGCCACTACCTTGGGAACTATCATCCTTCACATTCGTTTAAGACCCCTCATGCTCCTCAAAATTTTCTATGTTGTAGAAGGTGAATTTTAATATGTCTTATTTAGATAACCTTGGATTTGATCCATTGGTTGTGTTCTATCTACCCTCCATTATTGCATTAAGTTTAAGCATGAAGGTCAGATCATCACCATTCAAGCTGAATCAAGTCCTTTCTCAACATGAAACATGACCTATCATCCTAATGATGTCCAATTACCCCCATCCAATACACTCTTAACTACTAAAACTCAACCTTTAACCACCAAATTGGATATCACAACTTCTCCTATTGATGAGGCATCAACTAGTTCCTCCATACCTTTGCACAAAATCCATATCATAGACCATTTAGAATCTATGTTCCATCAGCTTTTGCTAGGGGAATATCACCTTTTATCACTTGATGCTCTCCCTACTCCCTATGAGTATGGTAAACTTACCAACTATCTAGGATATGACCCTAATGTCAGAACTATCATTCTCTTTAGACCTCCCTAATGTCAAAATCATTTTGTCTATGGGGGACTTGACAAATCCCTTGGTGATTCTACCACTTCTCTTCTACCTCTACCATTCACCACCAATTTCTCTTACCTATATAAACCAAACTTCACCAAGACATACCTCCATTAGTGTGCTTGAAAAGAATTTGATTTTGGACTATATGAGCATAGACCACATGAATTGGTCACCATTGAAACTAAGAGGACACATGAGAATCACGATATTGGTTTCATCTTACCTAATAAGAAGAAAGCCAAATAATCCACCATTACCATTGTTTATGAAGATATCCCTTCCTCACCAACCTTACCTCTAATTATATGTGAGGATTATGACATCATCCCACCTAAATGTTTTTTCATCAACATGATCAGCCTTAGACCCCTAACTTATCAGAAGAAGGGGGTGACCATAACGATCCCTTTGGCGCACCCTAAAATGATAGGATAATACTCTTCTACCATTAACATTGTTTAATTTTAGGATGATAATTTTATCCTCACCTACCTTGGTACCCAAAATTATTCAATCCAAAAATCCCTTCCTCATAAGTCTTTAACCATGTTGAATTAATCCACCATGGATATCAACTTGGGTACTTTTAATAACCCCCATATTGTCAAAATTATCTAGTTGTTGAATGCTGAGGAACTTTGGGCTTCCCCTCTTTCCTCCAAGACCATAACATGGCCTTTACCTTGTCTTATAACAATATGCCTAATATTGACCCCACCATTGCTACCCATAACATAGTCACTCATCATGATGCTAAACCTATCAAACAAAAGCTCCAATACATGCATCCTCACATAGCCCTTCTCATCAAGGAATAACTTCAACATCTCTTATCTATCAACTTCATTCAACCAATTAACTACACCCAATGGGTCTCAAATATCTACCTGTCACTAAATCCACATAGGGACTATGCATTTGTGTGGAATTTCATGACCTCCACCTCACCTACCCAAAAGATGACTTTCCTCTACCCAACATTGATCAGCTTATTGATCTTACAGCTAGAAATGAGATGCTATCTATCATGGATGGATTCTTGAGCTATAATCAGATCTTAATCACCCTTGAATATTAGTATAAAACCATATTTACCATGCCATGGGGGAATTTATGGTATAGAGTCATGCCTTTTGGGTTAAAAAAATTTGGTGCAACCTACCAACATATCATGACCTAAATTTTTCATGACCTTATCCATAATATTGTAGAGGAGTATGTAGATGACCTTATCAAAAAATCTAAACTCTGAAAAGATCACTTGGTTGTTCTTAAGATAATATTTGAGTGGCTTATCCACTATCACATCTATCTTAACCCTAAGAAATGTATTTTTGGGGTCTTATCAGGGAAGTTTCTTATTGTATCCCTTCATGGAATCAAAGCCAATATCACCAAAATAAAAACAATCCTAGACGTGCTCCATCCTACTAACCTTAAGTAACTTTGAATCTTGTTAGGGAAGCTTCAATCCAATTTTCACTTCATTTCCTAACTCTTGGATTGGTGCCAACCTTTCCACCACCTCCTAAAGAAGGATGTCTTTTTCAAGTGGAATAGTGATTGTCAAAAGGCCTTAATTGACTCAAAGAGTACCTTTTGTCATCACCTATCCTTACCCCTCCTAAGGATGACCAACCTTTTTACCTTTATATCTTTATCACTGATCATTACCTAGGGACAATGTTGACTCATTGAGATGAAGAACATAGAGATCAAGCCATATACTACAATATTCACATGCTGGTAGAATATGAGACTTGATATTCCCATACCAAGAAACTTTACTTAGATTTTGTCTTCATGGCCACCAAAATTCACCACTACTTTATTAACCATAAAACCTATGTCATAACCAATACCAACCCACTCAAGTGCATGCAATCTAATCCATACCAAAACTAGCATATGGCCAAGTGGTTCATGCTCTTAGTAGAGTTTGATCTTGAGTTCCTCTAGTAGAAGTCAATTAAATGGAAAGTCATTATTGACCAATTGGCTGAAGCACCTTTAGTGAATAACCAACCTCCTCCCCTTGAGTTGCCCAATGAGTCCATCATAGCCCTCTCTCAAATGGATTTCACCTATCAATTCACCATGTTATTTGATGGATCAAAGTGTCAACGTGGTGGGGGAACATGTATCATCCTTATCCCCTTTGATAGTGAACCTCTCCCTCTATCTTTCAAGCTTGATTCTGAATGTACCAACAATATGGTTGAGTATAAAGCCTTAGTGATAGGCCTTCAAACTACCTTAGCTTTAGGAGTCAAAATTATCGACATCTTTGGTGACTCCTAACTTGTGGTCAATCAAATAAATGACTCTTACCAATGTAATAATGATGTTTTTCAATAGTACAAACAACTAGTTGATGAACTCTTAGTATCATTTGATCACTACCACATGTAGTTAACCTCATGATCTACCAACAAGTTCACCAACACCATGGCATCCCTTGCCTCTGAAATACCATTTACACCCTCAGATTCTAAGTTATCCATCATTATCCATAGACTTACCCAACATCCTATGCCAAACTAGATTCTTCCACCATTTTCAATGTGGAGGAGACTCAACCTGACCTTTGGTATCAACAAACCTTGGACTATTTTAACCTTGGTATAGTTATTTTTGGATTCTCTAGGAATTCTTGAAGAGTGTTTATCTAGAGAACTTCCTAATATACCATTATGGGGGGAATCTTCTATAAGCATGGCTTTGATGGCCTCCTCTTCTATGTAGGCCATCAAAGCCATCAAAGCCATCAAAGCCATCAAAGCCATGCTATCAAATAAATGCATGATGGTATTTATGGAGGTCACTTAAGTGGCCTCATTATATCCAAGCCTATCCTTTGACTTGGATATTACTAGTCTATCCTTAACCAAGGCTACTGTGATTATGTGAAAAAGTGTGTCAAGTGTCAACAACATTCTAATTTACATCATGCACCTAGCCAGAACCTTTGAGTTTCCACTAATTTCTAGCCTCTTTCACAATGGGGTTTAGACTTCATTGGGGAAATTAATCCCCATTCCTCATAATGACACCATTCAATCATTACCATGACCAATTATTTTACCAAGTGGGTAGAGGTTATTCCTCTAGTCTTAATCAAAGTAGAGAATAGTGTCAAATTTATCAACCATCATATCATCTATTGCTTCAGTGTTCCTCATAAGATTATCATCGTTAATGGTAAATCCTTTAAGAACAAGCAATTCCAGGGTCTATGTCATGTATTCAACATTAAGTTAAATTTCTCCTCACCCTATCCCCATCATGATAATGGATGGGTAGAAGCCTCTAAAAAAACTATTAATAACATGCTAACTTAAATGGTAAATGCATCTAGTTAGGATTGGCATCTGCACATCTCCTTCACCTTTTGGACATATCATACTAGCATTCAAACCCCTATGGGTGATACTCCATTTTCTCTTGTATTTATAGTGGAGGCTATCTTGCCTTTCAAAGTCTAAATCCCTTCTCTTCACATATATTTATAAGAGCTCATTTTTTAGGATGATTATCATCAACATCATTTAACCCAACTTGAGATACTCGATGAGCATAATTTATTATCCCTTACCCATCTCCATGTCTACCAAGAGCATATCAAACATGCCTAAAATAAACACCTTAAAGTGAAAGAATTTAACATTAGAGACCTCATCCTAAAATAAAACCAAAATGCCACTAATATAGAGAAAAGCAAGTAGGGAAAGTTTGCTTTCAATTGGCTTGGACCTTATATCATAACCCACAAGTATGGATTAGGATCTTATCAATTGTCTTCTCTCAAAGGCCACCTAGAGCTTGAACCCCTTAATGCTTCACATCTGCATCCATTATTTTTTTAAGAAGGATCAATTTCAAATTAAGGTCATTCCTTGTTATCCACCCACATTCATCCCCCTTATTTTAGGGTAAATTGATTAAAAATGAATCATGTGATTATCCATCATAGTCATAGACTAAATATTCAACAATGGGTACTATGTCTCTACCTATGGCATGGATCTCATTGTACTTTGCACCCCTTTTCTAGATGGATCCCCACGATCATTGTCACCTAAATCTCTTTACATCTATCCAACCTTCTTGTGCTATTGGTTTTGCCTCTATAAAGATAATTCACTGAGCCAACCTAAAAATGTCTATGTCAAGTAAAATCAAAGTAATAAAAAGTATACCATCCTAATCATTCACAATCATGGGTCAATCCTAGAATTCACCAATTTTTCCCTTGAAGGATAACTATTGAAACTTTATTTACAAATTTCTAAAATAAGGTAGACTGCTCCCTCAAAGGAAAGATACCAAGAGCATCAAACGAAGCATATAAACTTAGACCACTCCCTTGAAGGATGGTTGAGTAAATAATTTGCCAAAATCATAATGATTTTCTTGGAAGCTTCTCACATTGATAAACTTCTCATATGCATTAATAAAGCAAAATGCCCATTATCACAATAAAAAAAAACAAACTAATCTCAAAAGTTGTAATCGACTTTCCAATAGCATAATAAGGTAGAATCCATAATCAACTTCCACAATTAGATTTCCCACATCGGTCAGTCTACATAGCTTGGCATAGACTAGTTTAGACTAACTCTTTGAACGCCTATAAAAGAGGCATGTTGGTCTTATAAAAATATTCCTTTATTCACCCATCTCCCTTGTATGCAAGGGATTTCGAGCTTACTTAACATTATGTGGCCAAGAAACCTTTTAACCAACTAATACACACTCATGTGAAGCATTTGATGGACTTAGGTTCATTAAGCCAATCCAAATTTGTTTCTATTTTAGTCCTTGTCAATGATGAAGCACCATACTTTTTACTTATACTATCATGATTAGTTGATATTTCTATTGTGGCATTTATCTCTTGATTATATTCTTTATTCTCCCATCTAGTTTTGTTAATTAAGTTACCTCATGTGTTTTATCATAACCATAACCATAACCATAATCTTAACCATAAGCATAACCATAACCATAATAATAACCATACCATGCATGATAAATAAATATATAAGCATTTAAAAAAACAACCATTTTCCACCACATGTTTAAACATAATGAAATCCAAAATACTCATTAAAAATTAGTATGTCATAAGTAATCAAGAAGCATAACCATAAACCAAAACTAGCTCATGCCTAACTAAGCATATGTCAATGTCTACACAACCATACCATAAGCATAATCCATATGTAAACATCACATCATAAGTGATAAACACCAAATGAAAATCATACACCATGAGCATGGGAAATAAACAAAAATCACATATATAGCTAGAATTACATCATAACCTAAACATAAATATCCATAATCATAAATATGAACATCATGAAACATAAACAACATCTACCTAATCATCAACATCATCATATACATCATGTGTACCCATAAATAATTAATATTATAAATATATATCCTCTTTGTCTCATATACATATTGCATCATCAAGACATTAGCCAACATCAAAATCATGTACATATAACATATCAAAACAAGTAATATCATGCCCCTAGGGAACCACTACCACTATCCCCTCCTACTCCCATACCTACACTACCATTTGGTGTTGATCCTCCTAGGATGCCTATATGCCCACTCACTGTAGAGGTCCATTGATCCAAAGTAGCCATAGATAGACCACCTACTATATTGGCTTTGTACTCCCCCCATCTGAGCTCATTCAAAAATTGTACCAAAATAACAACCTCATAATACCATAACTCTTCTATTATAGCTAGGTATCATGCTGTAGGAGTGAAATATAGTGGTGCTTCCTATCTTGCCACTACCCCTACCATCTCTCTTAGGGTATCCCTCTCCTAAGTCACTAAACCAAGTGAGGTATGAACCTAATCTCACTCTCCTATCAAGGTGGGAACCTAACCTTATAAAGTGATAATCTATCCCTAAATAATGGCCACCTATCCCTATAAACCTATGATTTATGATTATATAGTTGCTAGTGTTGTTACTACCTATCTATCCTAACCACCACCTTATACCTATGCCCCTACTAGATCCACATCCATGGCCTATCAACCCCCATCATCCCATCCAAAATAAGCATTTACATATAGGTCCTGATACCATGCCACATATCTATTAACAAAGTTGGCATCATCTATCATTGCTCTAGTTAGTAGCTCCTCATAATCTAGTGCTACATCTTGTGGATATGGTTATGGAAGTAATAACTCTACATCCTCTCTTCTATACCTATAAGGAGTCAAAATCCCCTGCATGAGCCCATACTATCTTTAAAATCTATCAAATAAGATCATCTTGATCTCACCATCTCACCTCTCGTAGATCTATTGCTATCTCTATAATGATAGTATGTGTCGTGTGTATTGGGCCCTCCTAAGCTAGCCTACATATGGTCTACAGATCACATCCCCCACCACCAAACCCTCTAATTTATCTTATAACCAATATATGTCCCTTTTCCCTCCACCTACACTTGTCAAAGCATAGTCTCCTCTTGATCGTACAAAGTCCACTATGTAAGGTACCTAGGTATAGGCCTCCCATGGTAGCCCCAATGGTCTCAAAACCTTGATGTGATTATATGCCTAGTAATTGAGCATGAATGTAATACTAATCCCATATCATCTATGAGATTTGAACTCCTAGAGTTCCCTATAAATCTAGACCAACAAGATAAGAGCACACTTGAACACTATCTTGCCTAAAAACATCTCAACTAATACTCTTAATAGTAGATATGGAAATCATCCACTACTTGAGTCAAGAAACATGAAGAAAGACATGGCCATCATTATCATCATCAGATACCTCTCATCTAGAGCCCTCTGGTATAATGTTTGGTATTGAAAACTACTTAAATTCCACCTTGCATGGGCCCTATCCTCATCATAAAATATATTAATCTACTCTTCCCTCTCCTTAGGCTCGATGTGGTAAATCAAATCCCCTCAGATCAATAGCCATGTGATCTTATGGATGTCTAAGATGATGGTGATATCTCTTATTGATAGTAGGAAGGTACTAGTGGTCAAATCCCATCTCTTGATGAGAGCCACTATCATCATTGCATCTCACATCAACCATTGATAATGTCACATGGATCCTAAGACAACCTCCTCCATATGCATCCACTCCTCACTAATAATCCTTCCATGAACCTCTACAAATATCCTTGACACATGTTACCTCATCTGGATCTAGTCTTACACCTATAAAATTAAGGTTAGCACATATTACCATTGCTCATTTCCAAACCAACCCCATTATCAACCCAATTTCCTCCTCTTTTAACCTATTCAAAACTAACCCAAGCCATCTCAAAATTTGGAAGCAACCCTTACCCACAAATATCTAACACACCCTACCTTAGCATATATTGCATTCCCTAAATCTATCCCAATGATACCGAACTCTATCTAACCAACATCTTTGCACAACATTCTTACATGAAACTTTTAGACAACCATCAAATCCAATATCATCTTTACCCATTTTTCCTATTTTTCACATTTACTTATCCTTCACTTAACACTTACCCTATTAAAAATAACATTTAAAACTTACCTTTATAACATTTTAAACAAACCCCTCCTCAAAAAACACTTGACCATCAATGGTTCAATGGCCCCTTTTTTACTCAATGCTCAACCACTAATGGTTTTATAGCCATTGATGGCTATGTCAATCCTTTTTCTCTAGGTGTTTGACCATCAACAATCAATTTGACTATTGATAGTTGGGTCGAACCATTGATGATCACTATGTGTGACCATTGGTGATGAAACCCTCTACCCTACATACCTCTTAATCACACCAAAATAGTAATAATAATAACTTAAACTACTTGAATCTCTCCTAAAACCCACCCCCAACTCAAAATCTTAGTCAAAATCAAAATTTTCTCCCTACATAATCTAATTTCACCCAAAACCTAGCCTAGGGCAAACCCACACATACCCAATTTCAAAACTACCCACAAACCATCAAATTCAACCTATTAATTAACAAAAATGAACTATCTACTAATTTCAAAGTAACCCCTACCTCATTCCTCAGTCATTGTTGACATCAAAGCCCATGTCCTGATGCTCAACCACATCTTCATCTACCTTACATGTGTGGTCCCAGCTAAATTAGCATAATAAATTACTCAACCAATATATAACTGACACCTCACCCAAGCAGTTAGTTAACCCTCTTAGTAAAATACCAAACAATAATTCATTGGATTATATAGAAGCATGAAAGTCAATTGGTAAATAGTGAAAATGAAATTTCATCTTCACTTTTTGTAATCCATGGTTTTGGGGTTTTCACTTGACCATCAATGGTTAGGGTGACCATTGATGGTTGCCTTTGGAGACCTTGACAATCAATGTTCAAAGTATCATTTTTAAATTTTTGGGACACCTATACCCCAATGTCTAATTTTTATAGATCACCTAATCTCCCCCAAACCAAAACTTGAACCTTTTTTGAGAAATTCCCTTCTCCACCCACTCTAACCACCTCATCACCTTACCGTTGGTTTATTTTAGCTCAACTCATGCACATTTTGTGACACTTCTTACTTAGTCCCTTGAATGCAGTGACAACATTTCCATGTTAACCCTTTTTTGAACTTGTGCCCCCCCATGCTTACCTAACTCACTTGTGTCTTTTGAGAGTAATTCCTAACTCAGATACTTATGACACTTGACCTATTTATGTTTTTTATTAGAACACTTCCTACTGAGGATACCCACTAGAAACACTGACCTTATCTAGGAGACTAACAAGTGTACCCAACTACCATTCCTAAATATAATCACAGTATACATTGGTCACTTTTCCCTTAGTACCAAAATTTAATGTTATCAACTATGGAAACATTAAATTTTCATGATCTTGACTATCATACCATTTATTACACTTTATGTAACTACTTGCACTTTAAGTTCCAAACCTATAATTTACCCTTGTGTCTCACCATATATCACTTATCAAACCTACACCTTATTTTGTTTTTACTAATCACCTCCTACTTTCAAGGGGAACACTTCCTCTAATTCTTAGGGTAAGTAGCCATACCTTTGATCAACATGATTTTTTATTTTGCATCTAGTTGTCTCAAGTCACACAATAAAAAAGGGCAAAATGTAGATACTAAAAATATACACACTAAAATTTTGAATGTCAAAAACACCCTTAAAATGCATAAGACCCCCCTTAGTACCAGTTTCACCCCTTGACTACTAATTGGGCCTAATCCATAGTCAATTTAACTTAACTAGCTCAACCTTATCTTTTTGCCCTTTTTACCCTTTGGCACTCAACTATCAATGATCAGGCTGACCATCGATGGTTACCCTAACCATCAATGGTTAGGGTCCACCTCTTTATCCAAAAGCATGCAAACTACCTATTTTAATTTTCTAAAAATATCCCATCTAATTCTAGTTGTAAGATATTATATGGATGAGTTAATTTTGGAAAGCCCAGTTCACATGTTATTACAACTCTCTCACTTTGCCTATAAGAAGAGAGGAGATGGAAGGTGAAATCAATCTATAATTATAATAAATAGATTATGCATCTAGGAGGTTTTTTTTACAAGTCAATCACTATTAGTAATCCATTAATTTAGTAAATCATATCATAGAGTCAATTTGCTGCTACCTCTCCACCAAGCCCTCAGGTATCAGAATCAAGCTAGATTTCACCAATATGTCAATGAACTCAACCATCCACCCAATTGAGTTATGGTAAGGTCATCCTCCCAGGCCAAAGAGGATCTATTTCCAATCTTTTTATTTCAACATGCACACTATCAACTAGGTTTTTTCAACCATACTTGTACTTAGTTTCTTCTTTCCTCTTTTTCGTAATAAGTAAAGAATTCATTAAAATAGTATCACAAAACAAGATCTAGATTTAATTTTGTGAAAGGATAGGAGCACTAAAATAAGACACTTTGAGGTCTGGTGCTATAATCCTCTTTTTCCACTATTGTCTCAGAGACCTGAGTTTTTTGGGTTTTGTTTTCTATCCATGTGTGAGTCTACCTATGAAATTTTGACTATTGAAGGTCTATAAAACTCCTTTTAGGGTTGATTTAGTCTTAAAACCATAGACTTCATTATGCTTTTATAAATCTTGAGAAAGATGGGGGGTAGTGTGTGTGAGATGCACTAAACACGTATCCATGTCCCTTATATGGGCATTCTACCTACATACCAATACTTCAAAGAGGGATCAAGCCATATGTAATTCTCCCACTTGATGTGCTTTATGTGATAGTGTTATGAAGATGTAAAAATGATAAATTAGGTGATTTTGAGGTGGATATGGATTGGTGTGAGGATTTAGATATGCTTTTAATTGTATTATATGGATATATGTAGAGAAAAGGGAAGTTTACCTCAATGGTCTTGCTTGTATTCTTTCTTGATTTTGTAATATTTACCAACCCCTTCTACATGAACATTAAATGGGATTTTATAGAGATCTATTAGTCATGGGTTGAATGTATTTGTGTTAGGTAAAAAAGAAGAAGGATAGGAACAAGAAAGAAGTGAACATTAGATCTAAAAATGTAGTTGGATAGGAGTGCCAAAAATGGACACCCTAAGGTTCAATGCTATAGTTCAAGTTGGGCACTATTGTAGAAGACCAGGGAGGATGGAATTATCATAAGAAATGTAGCTTGGCTGAGTGAAAGTCAAGTTTTGAAAGTATATAGATGATTGGGAATAATAAAAATGTGTTTAGAAGGGTAATAAGAGCATGCAAGAGGAATTTAAGGGTTGGGTATCAAAAACCACACTCAAGCTACAAATTTTCAAATTTTATATGACTACATTTGCCACCCCTTATTATAGTGATGTAGCAAAGTGAAATACTAGGATAAAGGAAAGATAGAAAGTGTACCTAAACTTACTTACAAGGGTGAAGCTCATGAAGATGTGTGATGTTGGGTGTGCATAGAGAGAGCACATTGTGAATTGTAAATCTATAAGATAAAGTAAAGAGTAGATCGGTTCTTACTATATATGTTATATCTAAAATAATAATATACATAAGTTGGGTAAAAGAGAGGAAGAGAATGGAATGAATACACCTCACTAGGTATGTGAACTAATACAAAACCTATTATGATACTGAGTGATGCCAGATGACATTGGATATGTTAGATATGTGTTATAACAAAAGTAATATCATGAACAGAGTTGAGTGCTCAATTATTTAAGAGTGGATCAAGAATTTAAAAGCTATCCCTTTAGCTCTATCATCACCCACTACTTGAAGATATGTGATCATGCATGTGCTAATTGATGTTTGGACTGTGTCTAATCACTCTGAGTAGGTGGCTCAAGAATACAAAGGCTAGCTAGTATTTATGCTCCATCATTGCCCTATGAAGTACAAATATGAACTGATACTAGTATGAATGTGTGTCATATGAGATGGCTCTTGAATCCCATGAATGTAACATAGCCAAAAATGTGATAGAAACTAGGCCACTCTTGGCCACATAGCAAAGGTGGAGATTAAGCTTGTATGAAAGCCACTCTGAAACTGGGAAAGAAGCTTATGTGAAAGCCACTAAAAAATGATTCCAATCATTTAAAGATGGAATAAGGCACATAAATACTAAGAATACCTGGGTAATGTATTGAAATTAAAAATAAAAGAAGTTAAGTATGTCATGCACATTGCCCCCAACCATTGGTGTCTAAAACATGGATTCTAATCTGGAAGTTATAATAACTACCCAATATAAAACTATAAATAAGAGCCATCATGTCATGAATGATACCCATATATCTAGATTATCTATGAAAAACTATAATGAAACTAATTATTTTAAACTAAAATATTACTGACAAAACTATGACTGTACTTAATTTTTTTATTTGTTTCTAGAAAATCTGGTTTTTTACTATTTAGACAGGAACACTAAAATTAGATAACCTACTATCTAGTGTTATAGTTTAATCTTGGTGCTCTTGTCCTATGTTGATTCTGAAGACTATTTTATAATTATTACTATTTTCTTGGTCTATTCTACCTGGTTTGAAGTTTGGCTACTATTCTAGTGTTTGAAAAGCTAATTTTTTGACCGGTAGGATCTCTGATCTCTATGACAAAACCTCTATTTATTTCCCCCTCTTTTGAGGGTAGGAATGAAGAATCTAAAATAACTATCCTAAGAATAAAGAGCCTTGAAAGTGTGTTATGCTAAAAAATTACATGATATAACAATGATAATCGACAAAATATCTCAAGATATAGAATTTTTTATATGAGAGATTATTAGATCCGTAGGGGTATGCCTACATATATATATATATATATATATATATATATATATATATATATATATATATATATATATATATATATCAATTTAATATCATGTTCAATATAATGAACTAGAATTGGAAGTCTAGTTAGTTGTCAAGGAGGGATGGAGCATGATGTCCATCATGGCATCCAAGATATCAAGATAATGCATGATGTGGATCATGGCATTGCAAACAATTGAAAATTAGTCAAGAAACAAGAATACAAGATAAGAAGCAAGAAGCATACAAGAGTGGTCAAGGGACCAAGTAACCAAGGGACATGGGCATATGTCACTCAAAACTAGAAATCAAGAATACAAGGCACATTCAAATGACACATACACATATAATTGGAAAGAATCAAGGTTGACACAAGGGCCACAATCACATAGAAAGTAAAAGAAAAGGACACTAGAAAATGTCCTAAGGCACACATAAGAATATAATCAAAGGACACTGACAAATGTCCTAAGGCACATACATGAGATAAAATAGAAACTAAGAAATACAATCACATCTAGCTATACAAAGAAAGAAAGGAAGGCATGTAATATACTAGAAATAAAATCACATATAAATAATCAAATAAAGAAGTGAAAGTATGCAAAACATGGGGTAAAAGACTAGGTATATGCTAATAAATACACAAGTTCTATATACTAGTGAAATGTTGATAGAGTAATCTGTGTAAGCTTGTAAATAATGTACATCATCATGATAACTAGAGTATGTGGTGTAGGAATGACATAACTTGGATGGTGTAATCATGTAGAAGATGCCTCCAGTGGGTAAATATAAGATGCCTCCAGTGGGTAAATATATCGATGTATGTCTCGAATATAGAAGTAGGACACCCCCTCAATGGGTAGAGTGAAGCAATCAAGGATATGAATATCACTACACACACTCAAAGAAGATCAAGTGAAGCATGGTAATGTAGATAAATTGACAAACAATAACATAAAACAACAAATCTAAGTCTAGCTTGGTAGTATAAATTTAAAGCATGGATAATGCATATAATTGAAATATTTTTATGTTTGTAAATTATTTAGATGTTTTTATATTTTGAAATGTTATATTGTTTTTGGTATTTTGACATATTTGAATGTTTTTGATATATTCGAATGTTTTTGTGTTTTTGACATATAAGCTATGTACAATCAATCATAAAGAGACTATGTACAAGTAAGGATGAGAAGATACAATACTAACCTATGAGTCTCAAGGGAGACTCCCTATCATGGTGTCCTATATCAAGGAGAGGGATCATATGTAATCATGAATCACAATAGAAGGGTTGGGACTGTGGCTCTAAAAGCTATGTATACTATAGATGCCCTAAAATATCTATAGTGGAAATTAACTATAGGCCCCCCTGTAACTCTAAGAAGTGGATGCAATTGTAGGGATGTTAGAGACCCATTTGGTAGTAGGAGATGCTCTCTGAACATGTGCTCTATATGTAGAGGCATGAGACCTCAATGATAATGCCTTGGGTGTGAACACTATAGATGGAAGCTATCTAGGATCTTAATATCGTGGTTACTCTAAAAGAGGCCTCTATGGAAGTATATAAAATATTTTTGTTAGCAAGGGAGGTCTCAACTATGTTTGAATATAAAATGGAGGAAGAACTAAAACTAGTGGAGAAATTAAAACTGGTGGCAGAACTGAAACTGGTGATTGCAAAATAGTAGATGGATTTGAAGTGGGGAGTGGTAACTCATATGAAACTCCACCAATTGTAATAATATAATTAGTGTGAATTAATTTTATGCATTTTAAAACTATATAAGGTACTACTTAAATTTTTTGAATCCATGGTTGACCGAGTAACATATCAAAAACTCCTACACTAGGAAAAATAGTAAATGGTGTGGCCACATGTGTTAGACCAACCTATAGAAGAAGTACAATCTCACCCAATGAACTCTATATGTGCCCACTAAAACTACTGATAATTATGCTTGTTAGGGTAATATCCTACTCTAAATATCTTAAATGATGCAGTAATGTCATAGTGCACATGTTCATGCTAGATCCATTGTCTATGAGAACAATATGAATAGGATGATTATGAATGTAGGCTCTGATAAAGAGTGCATGATAGTATGAATCATCCTCAACTATCTCCTACTCTGAGAAGGAGATGGAAGGTCTAACTATAACTCTAGAATTATATACACCAATCATGTTGCTCAAAGGGTGTAACTCAAATGAAGGTGCCTGATATATAGTTGGTGGAGGATATGCATGATATGCATGGTGAACATTTAATGTATCCCCTATCTTTTATTTATAATTCTAAGGGAAAGGTTCTAAAAATATTTTCAAAGCTTTATCCTATGTTTTCTTTGCCTGAGGAGGCTCAAATTGAGTGCCAAGATCAATAACATTTCCATATATCAAATCCTATATCTTATGTTTCAAACTAATGCATTTGTTTGTTATGTGGCCTAGTGCCCTATGAAAATCACAAAATGCATTTTGATTATATCCCCATGGAAGAGTATTTTTTGGATCATCTTCTTGAATAGGAGAGAGAGATATGATATTAAATTCTAATAACTACTATAAAACTCTGGCTGGAGATATTGGTATATTGGTAAAATTTCATTAATGAGGTGATGATAATACCACCTATTGAGGGGGCTCTAAAGCTACATTGACTATAGGTTGATTCTAACTCTTGTTGTCATTGACCTTTACTTTGTATGGGACTTTGTTGTTACTCTTGTTTGTTATTTCAGATATGATCATGTATTTGAGTTTGCCCATTGAAATTATTTTGACTTCCCTTTCCTTTAGTATATGACATAAGTTAGTAAAGAAAGAGGATATTTTGAACATTATAGACTCATGCAAATCTGGTAGAAGACTCTATTTAAAGAGATATAGTAACTATTGATCAGCCATGGGGTTAGTCATCTTAGTCAAGATAGTCTTATATCTAAGAACATAATCTATGAGATGCTCATTTGACCTTTGTTTATATTTTAAAACTTGGGCATAAGAAACTTTATCAACAATGTTAATGCTAAAATGAACTAGGAACATGTCATGTAAAGAATTAAATGCATTGATTGACTGATTCAATAGATGAAAAACCATTGTAAATCATAATCCTTTAAACTCCATGGAAACAACTTGGTTAGTAGGTAGTCATTTCTCACATATTCCAAGTAAGCTATGTGAAATCTCTCAATTGTGTCTCTGGATCACCCTTGTCATCATATAGAGTGAGCTTGGGTTAAAAAAAACCTTGTGATAAGGGTGTAGAAGTAATATGATGTGCCAATGGTGTATGAAGTTGATAAAAAGAATCTAAGGCCTGTGTAGGTCTAGAAGCACCTTGCTCAAGATGTATCACCTTGGATTGAAGATATTTTTTATCTTTCACAAGGGCTACCACATCAAGAGACAAAGATGTACTACCTGTAGCTGGTGGTGGCATAGAGGAAGGTTGGGATACTATAGGGGGTTGTTGACACATGGTTGCCCCTGTAATATAATTTGAAACTAGTTGCTCTATGGTTTTAGAGGATTGATCATTTTTCACTTTTTGTTGTTTTTCTTGTAGTATTTTAAGCATGTCATCTTGTATATCAGGATGTTTAGTTAAAAGATCTTGATGTTTTGTTTTATCAATTTCATCAAAACTGATGTATTGGGTCATTATTAAAGTAGGAAAACAAATTGAAGATTTATTGAATTTTTTGTAATAAGCAAAGTGATATGAAAGGAAAGTACTAAATATAGAAAATGTAAAGTCCTAAAAACAACAAACTAAAAAATACATAAAAAGGATGCAAAGATCACAAACATGTAAGGTGATACCTCAAAAGTAATGGGACCTAGTATATGTAACTAAGGTTTTTGAAAAATGATATTTTAAAAAGTATTATGGAATTTTAAAATTTAATGTGAATTTCTAATTTAAATATGCAAGTAAAAAATCAAAAAATTATTGAAAAATTCTTGATTTAAAGGGACCTAGTATATGCAGCTAGGGTTTGGAAGAAAATGATTTTTTTTTAAATTACTAAGAAATTTTAATTTTTAATGTGAATTTTTTATTAAAATATGTAGGTAAAAAAATCAAAAATTTATTGGAAAAATCAGCAAGGAATTTACCCTAGGGTTTTTAGGGGTTTTATGTGTAAACAAAGTACGTTGGGTTCACCAAATAATTTAATCATTTTGGGAATGTTGGAATCTTATTCCTAATTTAATTAATGGTCTAAGTTAACTAAATTAGTAAATAATATTATAATAATTTATCTACTAATTTTTATAATTTAAATATATTTTTAAACTTTCTATAAATAGTAATAAATATGAAGAAAATAAGACTTCGCTGAAAATTAGACGAAATGGCTAAGATAGGGTTTGGAATTTTTTATGTAAGATTGAGATAGTGTTACAAATTAGGAACTAGATTTTGTTTCATGAAAGGATAGAAGAACTTAAATAGGACATCCTAAGGTTTGGTGCTATAGTCTTCTTCTTCCACTATTATCTTGGAGACCTGAGTTTTTTGGATTTTATTCCCTATCCTTGTGTGAGCCTACCCATGAAATTTTGACTGATAAAGGTCTATAGATGTCTCTGTAGATTTTATTTAGTCTTCAAACCTTAGAATTCATTTTAATTTAATCAATCTTGATAAAAAGGGGGAATTTAATGTGTATAAGATGTACTAAATATGTATCCATACCCCTTGTGTGGACACACTACCTACATGTCAATAATCCAAGTAGGGATCAAGCCATATGTAGTTCTCCCATTTGATGTGTTTTGTGTGATAGTGTTATAAAGATGAAAAAATACTAAACTGGGTGTGATCGATGTGGCTAGGGACTGGTGTAAGGATGTGGATATGCTTGTCGCTATATTGGATGGCTATATGTAGAGAATATGGAAGTTTGCCTCAATGGTCTTGCTTGTATTTTTTCTTGTTTTTTTAATATTTACCAAACCATTCTAAATAAAATTTGAATGGGATTTTATAGAGATATATTGGTCAGAGGTTAAATGTATTCATGTTAGGCCAATAATAAGAAGGATAGGAACCAGAAGGAAGTGACTGTTGGAGCTAAAAATGCAATTGGATACGAGTGTAAAACAAACACTCTAAGTTCTAGTGCTATAGTCCAAGTTGGAAGATATTGTCCTACATGTGTAAGACATAGGGGGATGAAATTATCATAAGAAATATAGCTTGGATGAGCTAGAATTAGGTCTCAAAAGTCTACAGATGATTGGGAATAAGCAAAAGGCTATTTAGAAGGGTCATGAAGGCATGCAAGAGGGACGTATGGGTTAGGTGTCACAAACCACACTCAAGCTACCAATTTTCACATTTTATATGACTAAAATATACATAAATTTTATCCCTTTATCCACTAGACACAAATAAAATGCAAAATAAATGAACAAATTTATAGCAATTTATTCATAATTAAGGTTATCAATCCATATTCGACCCTAATTCTACATAAAAGCATATACAACATTCCTAAACTTAGATGACTCAAATTTATAGTCTCAAACACACTCAAATAATTCAAGATAACATTCATATTAGCTTCACCTACACTCACACTAGCACTTAGGTGGGGAGAATTACATTAGGCTTGATCCCTCCTTAGAGTATTGATATGTAGGCAAATCTCATCACAATAGGTTGTTGAGGTATCCAACCTACCCTATTAACAACACACTTTACTACTTGTGCCAATCAAATGTCCTAGAAATAAGGAAGTTTAGGATTTACATACCAAATCAATCAAAATAGGTCACCTAAAATTAATTAGAACTCATGAACATAGGAATAGGCTTGTCAAACTTAGATACAGGTATATCCATAAGCTTGAAATAGTTCTGTATAGAGGACACTAAAGCTAAAATAAGGACAATAACACCATATTGCATTACTCTCCAATTAGGGTGATACTATCCAAAAAGGGTTTTGACACTTGTATCCTATTTGTGACACTTAGATCAGCTCCTATTTTAATTTATAGTCTTCAAATCTCATGTTTCAATCAATTTCTAGCTAATTACTTGTTTACATTATTTATTACTATTTTTGGAAAGGTTTAATTAGGCCAATTATGTTACAAACTAGTGGTTGTACTTATTGCATATTTCTACCTTGATTTACTATATTCAAACCCTTTTAACAACATAGGGCTTAAAATCTACAAACCTAAAAATTTAAATCATTCATGTTCATAAGGTTCTTAGCTAGTTTTCATACCATGATTGAGGGGCTTGTTTCAAACCATACAATGGTTTTCCAAGTTTTCACACCTTGTACTCTTAGCCATTTACTAAAAAACCTTCAAGTTGTGTCATGTACATAGTTTTGTTGATGTCACCATTTATTTATACCATTTTAACATATGTTTGATGAAATTGACATCTATTTTGAGCTTTCAAAGCCAACATAGTTTGAATGCTAGTCCATTTTTCTATAAGTGTAATGGTTTCATTGTAGTCAATTCCTTCCTTTTGAGCATATCCCTTTACAACAAGATTTTCCTTGTGATTTTCAAATGAGCCATTAGACTTATAATTATTACAATAGACTTAATTTTAGCCCATAGATTTTCATCAATATAGAGGATAAACCAATTTCAAAGTCTCATTTTTTTATCAATGCACCATACTCATCTTTCATTACTTTTCTCCAAGGTTTAAGATTATTATATTTTTTGAAATATGTTGGTTCTGAATCAAACATAACATTGAATTATTGTTGACTAATTTGACCCCTTCATAAAATTAGGTCAACCCCCTATAATTTTTAACTTCTATAGGTTCCCCTAGTTGAAACATGTCTACCATGGTCACCAAACATGTCTTGATACTTACCACATGTGTCTATGTTATCCTTATGTCATTTTAAGCCATATTTTGGGTAATTTAATGAAGGTGTAAAATTTCATCAAAGGGAAACATATGTAAATAGGTTATTAAATGTGCCATGTGTCATATGAGAGTCAAATTATTGTTCTATAACTGATAATTATAGGTTCCACATTAAAAACAAGGAGATAGATGCAAAAAGAAAGAGTTTCTAAACTTGTAAAAATTGTAAAACATCCTTGGCATGTGTGTCAACCCTAGGACTAACCCTTTATCTCTCCATATCTCATTTCCAGTTTCAATTTTCTTTTATAGTCTCCAAATTGAGCAAAATCAGTTAGTATAGATAGAGGGATAGGAGTTGGTCTAAATGATCTCGGTGTATTTTTTTTTAATATTAATGGACTTAAAATCCATGGTAATAGTTTTCATATTGATGAATTTAGCCTCATGAAATGACTCTAAGAAGGACAGTGACTCAAAACTGCCTTCATATTCCCAATACTTGCAAGTTTTCTCAATTGTTTATTCAACCCAACGTTTCAAACTTCTATGTGTATGTTAATAGAGCATGTTATTTATTTAAATATTATTTCCAAGTTGGTTTTAATTTTTGGAGCATGATAGGATAATCAACATCATCCTTATTGTCTTGGGAATGACTACTATGGAAGTCTGTAAATGTCATTTCACTAGCTATAATGTTTGTTTATCATTCAGTGGTTCCAAGGTAGTATAATACACCTATTTTTCTCTCTCCTTAAACCATAGAATGCCATTTATCCATGTCAAGTTTAAATTGGAAGGTCTCAAGGTTTTTAAAAGTGAGATTATTAAAGTGTGAACAAAGAATTATTAGATTTTTATTGTATGCAGTCAGACAAAATCATCTATGAGCATGTACAAACTATGGAGGAATCATCTAAAACCCCAAAAGACTAGTCACATTCATTTCATGAATTGAATGATGTTTCTCAAGTCATATAGAGTAATAGTACTAATAATAGACTAGTTCAAGTAAGGTTTATAGGTGCAAGCAATACAATATTCTAAAGGGTTAAGTTACCTTAATATATTTGAGTAAGGGATCCTACATCATACTTTAAGTCCTATTGGTAAGGTTTCTTGATGTTGCAGTAAGTCTAACTAAATCATTCTAGTAGATAGAGCCAAGAATCTAATTCTTAGCATGAATAAAAGTGTTTATACTAAGAGGGAATGAATATTAATTAGATTCTAAATGACACCATTTTCTATTAAAGATGCCCACTTTAAACATAGTGTTTTCAACCAAAAGTGAACCTAGAACTGCATACTTCTAGTACATTGGTAGATATAGATGAATATGATATATAGACATACGTGAGTAATTTCAAGTAAAAAATGGTCTTGATGAATTCAGAGTAAGGCAGAGGGATAAAACATAGTGCTTCCACACTAATGAGTACTTAATAGTAATTTCCCCACTCTTCCCAAATAATAACTACAGGTTGACACAGTCATGTGTGTAGACACTAGAAAACTACACACTTGAAGTTTTTGATGACTAAATACCTCAAGCCCCCATAAAAAATCCCTAAAAATTTATAAGACTTAACAAACCCTAACCAAATAAATATTCTTCTAGTCACACAATATTATTCAAAATCACTATTTTAAAGTACTATTTAAAATTACTATTCAACATCACTATTCATGATGACTTGGCATGTGACATGGAAAATGACATGGTGAGTGACATGGAATGTGACATGGCATGTGATATGGAAAGTGACATGGCTTGATGTGGGACATCATTCCCCACTCGGGACCCTTTCTCAAAGTGCTTGATGACCTCATTTAAGCATCACAAGCCCCCCCTTAAAATATGGTGAATTTACCCTTAAAGGGCCATAATTAAACATATATTTTTACTTCACACATGAAAGTGAACATTAAAATGAGATACCTACCTCCTAAAATACAAAGGGAACTCATTTTTGGACTTTTTAACCCAAATGGAGGCTCACCAACCCAAATGGTAGACTCACCAACCAAAATGAGAATCCCCACCAACCTTATCTGATTCTCAACCTTATCCTTGAATAATTTAGGCACCACATGGAAAATGGAACCAATTTTTTTTATCCAACTCTTTAATTTCTTGGATGAAGACAAGAAAGGGTGGTGAAAAGTCTTTGGTCTCATTTAAACCCATGTGCATGATTCCCATTCAAAATTGGATTCATGTGCAAGGTGGAAAACACATCAACCCAAATGGGAGACTTATGATAAATTTGGAAATCATAAAAACCAAAAACTTGACTTATTTATGATCCCAACTTGGATAAATTCTAATTTATTCACTATTCTTCTATTTTGGCATGTTTCTTCACATCAAATGCTATAAATATCCCCCTCTCCTTCACCCAAGATTAAGTTGGAAGTTAATCTTTGGTTCTTAAAATTTTGTTGTAGGTTTTTTAAGGAGGTAATAATTTTGGATTTCATCATCATCTTGGAGGAGAATATATCAAAGTAATGAATCTCTACCAAAATTGACTCAAGCGCCATCAACAACAACATCTTCATCAACCATCTTCATCAAGCATCAAGGTAACATTTGTTTGATTTCTTGTATTCTATTTATTTAATTTATTGGAATTATTCTTTCCTTGACCTCACACCTTTATCCCATTTTCCTCCTATCTTTTAATCCCTTTTAATCCATACCCTCTTATCCACTCACTTCTTTTTCTATTCACCCTTTACCTCCTTACCACCTTGACCATTTACTCCTTTTGCCTCTTTGCCATCTTGATCTCTTGACCTCATAATAAATTTTACCATTTATATTCCCTTTATTGACTATAATTTACCCATTTAAACATTTACCAACTCAATCAAAACCTTATAATTTCATTTTGACTCTTGTCATAAACCAAACCAAAACCACCATTTTTCCTTAACCAATTTTTAGCATTAGTATAACCAATTTAGAAAATAAATTAATTCTCTTGTATTAAATTCAGTTGTTTTATAGTTTTAATTTAATTTTTAAATAATTTAATTAAATAATAAATTTATTTTATCATCACAACTAAATATTTAAAGTAGGTAGATCGATAGCCTCCTAGAAAGCTTTCGCTTCTAGGATTTAGCTCACGATAGGCAATCCACCCATCTACTTGTCTAAAAAATAAGTTTCTTTTAGTGTTTTCTTATTTTAAGTTCATCATCACAAGAAAAAGAGGATCTCTCTACAATCACTTGTATTTAATGCATGCACTTTAACATGTATTCTTTTTCACCTTTCTTAACTAGTTTCTTCTTTTCACACTTAGGAAAAGGCAAAAATTAGATAGAAACATTTTGGCATGCTCGGTGGGACCCTTGAGTTTTCTTGGGTTCATTAATTTTTTTAATAAATTTAGTTGCATTAGTAAAATGGATTTTAGATGTTATTTCATTTCTAAAAATTAATCAGTCATCTCTTTCAAAATGTAAGTTTTACCTTCTTTTATTTAGAAAATTAGAAAAAAAAAAGTAAAAAAACAATATTATTTTTCTTTCATTTATAAAAAATAAAATAAAAATAGCATTCATCCTAAGATTAGGATTGAATTTTCATGCTAAATTTATCTGAATTTTAGTTGTTCTTGTTTTCATAAAAAGAAATAAAAAAAATCTTGTGTTAAAATTAACTGCATACATTGTTTGTTTGCTTACTTAATTAGTACACCTAGATTAATTAAAGGCAAAACAAATTAATAGGAGTTCACAAATGTTATAAAACCAAACCACTTCCATAAAACAAACATAAAACTCACTTGAGATAAGGCCCAACTAGGATTTCATCACCTAGTGGATCACCTTATCCTTTCTCAGTTATCGTACTTGGATTTAGTCATTGAGGGGATAACCAACTCAGCTCTCTAGTTAAGTATAAATTCTGGTAATTGATATATATCAGCTAAGCACCTACACTAGCTATAGGATCATGAAGTTAGGGGAGCAAGCCCTAAGTACCAAGCCATGTATTTTATCCAATAAAAACTTCTTCTTGAGTGCCTAAATAGAAACTAAAACCAAACATAAACTACCTTGTTTAGGACCTATTCAAGCCAATTTCCTCTTCTCACCTTTCTACAGATTAATCCAGAAGAGAGATAATTAAAACTCTAGGATTAAAAATATCTTAGTGTATGATTTGATTGCCTTGAATCTTTTCTTTTGCTTACTTCTTGTTTGAGGTGTGAGCTTCATTTCTCTCCATTATTCACATAGTCTTTACCAAATTACAAACTAAAGAATCAAACCAACCAAGAACCTATTTTCCAATACCTCATCTCCACTACCTTTTTCAATGGAAAGCTTCCCTATATTATCTCCTAGAGATCCTAACTTTTCTAGGATCTTGGATAAAAATCCTTTTACCTTAAAGTGGTACCTTTCATCATAATCCACTTATGCTCCCTTCCTTACCAACAATCAACCCAACCTTATCTACAAGCAACCCAATCCTATCTACAAGCAATCCAAACTTTTCTATAACCAACCTAAACTTTTATATGATCAACCTAACCTTACCTATAACTCATCAAGTTCAAACTTCAACCAACCCACAAACTATCAACCTTCACCTAAACTATCACCTGAGTTTGTTGCAGTGATAACAGACTAGATAACTAGATTAGAGTCAAAACTTATGCCATCTATTTCCAGTATCCATGATCAATGAAACCTCACTTAAGCCAACCAATGACCTATCTTTAGCTATTTAATTATCATCATGCCCAACCAAAAACCTATCAACATCTATCATCTAAATCACCACAACCTTGTCAAATCTTAGGACATTTCCCCCAACCATCATATCAATCTTAACCCACCTTGTTAACCCAATCAATTTCATCACCCTCAATTGATCAACCAACCTATCAATCAACCTATCAACCCAAATAAATTGTTAACTTATCAAACCAACTAGCCTCTTTAAGCTAGCTAAATAAATTACAAATAGTTTCACATCCTAATGTGATAACTGAGACATTGGTACACCCTCTTTTGGCCTTTAGTAAACCTAAAATTGAAAAACTATAATAAAACCAACCTTAACCAATCCACTTGTTGACCAAGTATAACCTTTAAAAATTTCCTTAAAACCCATAATTAAGGAAACCAAACAATCTTGTCCACCTCCCCTTTTAGTGAATCAAATACAACTAGAATCATCTCACACTTATAAGGTTCACATGATAGATGTTGTTATTGATGAACCCATTACTGCTACTTCCACCCCACTCATTGAAGTGAGGAAATCACTTCCCATTCCTTTGATTGACCAAAAAAATAAAGATACCACTTCCTTCCTTTTAGTTGACACCATTTCACCTTCTTCCCCCCCATAAACTCACCTACTCTTCCTTTGGAAATCATTCTTTTAGAAGAGGTCACCTTATCCACTCCATCTATGGAAGAAACATCTTCTCTAAAATTTGAACCTTCCAACTAAAACAAAGATGGGCAAACCATTCCCTCTTCTCCAACCAAGGGTTTAAGCTTTGAAATCAATGATCAAGGAACCAAACTTATCTATAAGCCCTTTTCTAGGCTAGTACAAAGCATAGAGTTCACTTCTCAACCCAATCTCGATAGAGCCACTTTCTGGCATCATCTTGGACTCCCCTATCAAAAAAAATAAGAATCCTTAGCTTCATTTGAATCCACCCTCAAACCTATGACTACCTCAACCCCATCCTCAGATATTACATCCTCTAAAACCATAAGGGAAGCATCCAACCCACTTCTATATAAATTTTTTAAATATCCTTACACCTCTTTGACCAAACCCGTCAAGAATTTTGGATACTCCCTATTCCTAGAATAACTCACCAATCTTTGAAATTGGACCTAAATCCATCAAGTCCATCAAATAAAACTTTTACTAAACCTATTAAAAGGGTGAAATCTCTTAAACCATCAGTAAAAATACCCATGCCCCTCCCTTCTCTTAAATATTCTACTTCTAAACAAACCAAGCAACCCCAACCTAACCAATCTACTAAAACCATTCCACAACCAAAAACTTCTAGGGTGAAACCTACTTCCATGAAGGTTCCCACTCTAAAGCCCAAAAATATATCACCCCCAATGACTTTAATTGAATCCCACTCAACCATTCTAAAAAGGTTTTTGTAAACTTCCTCCTTAACCTTAGCACCTCTTAAACATTTTCAACATGTCAAAATTTTTGACCCTTTACATCCTCAACCAAAATGGTTTAATGTCAGGTTAGTCTATACATGCCATAGGACACATGGACATGACACAAATAATTTAAAATATATCCAATCATTCATCCATAACTTATATTAGGATAATATGTTATTAGATGAACCTCCCTTATCCAAGCCATCCCAACCTAACTGACAAACAAAAACTACCCCACCACCCATAACTTCCATAGTAAAAAATAATTTTAGGAAGGCTCCCAAAAATCAAAACCTATTACCTCTAACACCTTTGCATGAAACCTATTTAATAATTTTACAAAGGTTGTTGAAAACCTCTTCCTTAACCTTACCACCAATCAAACCTTCTGAAACTATCAAACCATTCAACCCTTCATGCCCAAAACCATTATGGTACAATGACCACCATGTGTGCTCTTATCATAGGATACTTGGCCATGACAAAAAGCACTGAAAGGATCTAAAAACCATTATCCATTAGCTTTGAAACAAGGATAATATTTCATCAAATGAACCTACTTTGAGCCCATTACCAACCCAACCATCAACCGAACCTACCCAACACTTACCTATTCCCCTATTCTCACCGAAGAGTAAGGAGGAACTAAAGAAACAAGCTAAACCAACACTTCCTTTAATACACACCATCTATAGTATTACCCACTCTTAAGCCCAACAAAAGGATAAGAGAAAGGCTAAACTATCTATTCCATAGACATACCTTTCAAACCCTCAACATTCTAACTAAACCCATCCACAAACACCTTTACTTTGGGATCTTTTCCCCACCCATGCAAAGAGTAAACTAGGGAAGATTTCCTTCCATAAGGATTTAACCATTTACTAACTTCAACCATACCTTAACCATTAACTAAACTAACCCTTGACTTTTTTACCTCAACCTATCAACAAAACCTATCCATCAACCTAACTTGAACTGTGTGGTATATCAAATTGGGTAAACCCATTTGGACACCACCCAACCTATTTGGGATTCAAATTCTCCCATTAAACCATTAGAGATTACCCTTCTCCATCAAACCTAACCAACCTTACCTCAAACCTTGCGACTTAAATATTGGAGACCTCATCCTAAAGGAAAAATGACATGTGACCAACATGGAGAAAAGGAAATGAGGTAAGTTTGATTTTAATTGGCTTGGACCCTACATCATTACCCATAAATATGGATCAAGAACTTATCATTAGTCCTCTCTCAAAGGTAAACTAGAACTTGAGCCCCTTAATGCTTCACATCTACATCTATTTTTTGTTAAAAAAGGATCAAACACACTCTTTTTTATCTAACTTAAGCTCATCCCTTGATTATGAGATTTTAACCTTCACCCATATCTCTCCTCTCCTCTTTAGAACAATTGATTACAACATAGAACCATGTGATTAAACATCATAGTCATGGCCTAATCCTAAATATGGGTACCATGTCTCCACCCATAGCATGGTTCTCATGGATACTTTTCATCTCTAAAAAGATGGAATCGCATGGTCATTGTCTCTCAAAACCATACCCTTTCACATATCATTGACCTTCTTACATAAATTTTTACCCTCATAAATGTAAACCTCTGAACCTAATTGGATTGGTCCATGTCTAATCACATTTCATCTTGCAATAATTAATTAGGTCAATATCTTAAGCATTGTAGACTATTCCCTTGAAGGACAACTAGCTAAAAACAAAATAAAAATTGCCACATGTAAGGTAGACTACTCCCTTGAAAGACAACTATTAAGAACATTAAAACAAAGACAATAAGCCTAGACCAATCCCTTGAAGGATGGTTGAGTTAACTTTGTCAAAAGTACAGCAATTTATGGAAGCTTCCCTCATTGATCAACTTCTCATATACAACAATAAAGCAAAATATATACTATCAAAATAAATTATAAAGCTACAATTATATCTCAAGCAACATAATAAGTTAGAAGCCACAATTATCTTTCCCATGTAGACTTCCCACACTGATCAGTCTACATCTAGCATATGACATGGACTTGTCTATTACCATTCTTAAGCCACCTATAGATGGGGCAAATTGATTCACATAAGGTTATCATGCATATCACCCATTACCCTTCACACCACCTATCACCCATCTTCCCTTTAGACTATCTATAAATCAAGGTATTTAGAGCTTAGTTGACACCCTGTGATCAAGAAACTTTTTTATCAACTAAAAACCACTCATGTGTAGCATTTGAAGGGCTTATATTCATTAATCCAATCCCACATTGGGTCTATTTTTAGTCCTTATCAAAAAAATTCTTTATCAACTAACAATTGCTCATGCGTATTATTTGAAAGGATTATATTTATTAAATTGATCTCACTTTGGGTCTATCTTTATTCCTTGTAAAAAACAATGCATCAATCCCTATTCTTATCATAATGTGTTTGGTTTATGTTTTCACCACGACTTTAACCATCTATTATTGCACCAAAAATACTAATTCTTTTTATATTAAGCAAGATTACAACAACCATAACCATACTAATCATAATCACAACCATAAGTATCCACACAACCTTAAGAATAATAAAATTTGACCAATGATATCCAACACATTTTGTACATGTTTAAAATAAACTCTATAATATATTATTTTATGTGTGAGGAGTTGGATGACACATACAAAGTTATTAGACTATCCACACTTCACATAAATCCCCTACATATATTATTTCTTACCTAAGCACTAGGCTGATTGTCTAGTGACTCTAGATTTGTGTTTAACCATCCTTCTACTTGATTCTCCCTAAACTCACATCTGTAATGTTCCCTATCTCAGTAATTACTAAAGGGCTTACTCTATTCTCCTCTTCCACAATCATCCCCATAGGGTGAGAAAAATATTCTACTCTGGGTCTTTTACCCTACTTTCCTGTTGCAACCATTACATCCATCTTCTCTAGTTGTTCTGCTTTCATTGGTACCACCAGTTGTTGCCTCAGTGCACATCCCCTTAGATAATGAGGGTTATTTTCATAGATATGCCAATGGTCATTTTCTCTAGCCCTACATCTTGTATATTTAAATTATTTCCTTCTTCAAGCTCAGGTTGTGAGTGGCTATCCTCTTATTGATCTAGTAGTACTTCCTTATTTCCATTACATGTTTCAATATTCAGTAGATCCACACATTGACAATATTAATTATTTTAAGTCATGGAGGTTACTAGTTATCTCCACCATTATTGTCATTGTTCACCATATTCAAATTTATGTTATTATATGCACTCTCTATAACCTAAAAAAATAAATGACTCAATGATAGACATTCATCCTTATCATGATTCTTTAAATATAATACCTGACCATTCTTCTTCACCAACATAATTCACCATTCCATCAATGGGTAAGGTTATATTATGTCATTTATTCCTTTTAATAGTCTTCCCACTTGAAATGGTCATGTATACTTACCTTTTAATGTGGACATGTCACCCTTGATCTGATTGGTCACCTTAATAAATCCATTATGCACCATCATGATATCTTTCTATTGACCTTATCATCCAATCTGCATCTGATGTATTTTTTGTTTTATCATCTTATGATCCTTGTGGACCTGGTGGTACTTAGAATAATTATCACCATTACCTAAATTTACATAAATTAGCTTCCAACCATGAGCCATTTTAATGGTCATACCGCCAAAACTGCCACTATTGTTGGTAATGGTAGCTTCTAAATCCTTTTCACTGTAGAATTTCTTCCATTAAAGGTAGGCCTCCATGAATTTCAAATAGTACATTCACCTTCCTATCCCCTCAACCCTCTTATTACTACTAGCCCATTACCACAAGATTTGAATGTTAGACCCCAACCATTACTAGTGCATGCTCAAACATGGTAGTCTTTTCTTTTGTGCTAGCTATGAGTTCATCCATAGAAGGGGAATGACCATCTGATCCAATTATATAACCACTATCTTAGACCATATATCTCCCTATTCCTAGGGCCTCAGAACCCCAAGTCATTAGTTCTAGGGAATTATAATAGAAGATGCAAACATGGACACCTTCTATCTATCCTACCCATGTAGCTCTTAGGTCATGCAAGGTCCTTCCTCTATCACTCACCACACTGTTAACTTGCAAAACCTACTCGACCATCAAAGAAATTATTTATAGGTCATCACTTCACTACTACCATTAAAAATTGGCTCTTAGCGGTGATTAACCTTATCCAAAGTGACTATGTAAATTATATAGACCCCCACCTCTTAAAACTTGGCTCTTAGCAGTAGACACTATCTCTAAATTCCTACCCTCACATAAATTTAGGTGTAACCTCCTAAAAAGGGAACCTATTCTTTGGATTAGCTCCATTGAAGATCATTTGTGTTACTTAGAATTGTGTTCCCTTCTAATTTATCCTACCTTTCCCATCCATATCTCTCATCCTACTAAATATGGGATCATTATGGTAACTATTTACCAATATACACCATTCACTTTCACCAACACCTTCACTAAAACCCAAAACTATTATTTTACCAAACCTTCTCCCTCAGCCCAAACTAGCCCATGTGGTTCATCAAATTTGAGAAGCCAATTTGAACACCACTCACCGAAACCTTGTTGAACTACATTGGCTTTTTTTCCATGGACTATTTACGCACTACTCCACTTCTAGGGGTAGCTCAACCACTAACAACTAATTCTCATCCCCTTTTTCTTCTCACTCATTTTCACTAGAAACAATTCCCTCTTGATTAGGGTATCCTACATCAAGGAAGATTTGGATTATTTCTTAAGCATTCTTATGTTTTAACACCATATAATACTTCCTCTCAAGTTTTTCCCCCATTATTGGGAGAACTACATTGGCCTGAGGTCTTTTTAGACTATGTAAGAATGCTCAGTTACTGAGGTCAGCTCAAACACATCATTTACTTTATTTTATCTTCTCACCTCATATCTTTTCCTCCACTTCTCTACCTATCTCCTAACCATCTCCCTACCTCCAACTTGTCAATCTCTTTTAACCACTTTTCCAGCTTGCCAATCTGTTTTAACACAAGGGTTGACAATCTTCCCCATTAGCCCATCTTATCTCTCATAAAGACACCTCCTACTCAAATTGATTGGCATCCTCATCATATTTCATTGTAAATACATCATATCTCACTTCCCCATCCACATTTTACATTTTTTGAATCTCTTTCACCTTATTACTAGCCTTACCTTTTATCCCCTTCAACTTCATTCTCTATCCTCATCAACTCCCCTTTCCCTTGATTATTTTTTTAACCCCCCTTATCACTCTCTTTTCTTCAAAAATTCCACATCATACTATGCATATTTAAATCTTTTTGTTTCTTCTATTACTATACTTTTTCTTTATGTGTATCACCACTCTCTGCCATTCTACCACTCTTCCCATCGTACCCATTTTCCATTCTTCTTGTTTGCTTTTTTTCATCTTTCATATTTTTTGTCTTCTTTTTTCCACCTCCACAATTAGCTTATAATTGGGATTTTAACCTTTGAGAATCTTTCCATCACTACCCTTTTCTTCTTATCTCTTCTTACCTTTTTCCCTTTGCATTCCCCTTTTCCTTTTTCCATCTTGATACTCACTTATCTTTTACATCTATGTGAGTATCCATGCTTTGTATCCCCACTTCAATTCTTCTTTTTTGTTCTTATCATCCCTAATCTTCATCCCTTAGTTTCATCTCACTCCCTTTCATTGCATCCACCTATTTCCTCACCACCTCACCACTTTTTGGCTTGACAATCTCTTCTCATAACCCCTTCAACTTGTAAATCTCTTTTAACAAGTTGATTGATGCATACCTTCTCTCTTCACCTTTTTACCCACCCATACTTTGCTTCCCCTTATTTTTCTTAACCCTTTTCCCATTTTACATCCCATTATCATCTCCAAAACTACCATCTACTTTGCTTTTTTATCCATCATCATCCATGCTTACTTGGTCTAGATACCACATGATTCTTCACTCTCCTATCATCTTTTTTGTGTCCTTATTTCACTCATTTTTATTTCAATTTTCTTTCTTGCATTTATTGCCTTATTTTTTTTCATTTTCATCACCAAAATATTTTCTCTTTGGTATATTTTTAGAATTATTTTCAAACCCTTAATGGCCTCCCATATTAACCATCCTCCCCTTACCCTTCACTATTGTTACACTTCTCCCCCCACCCTTTCCAATTCTCTAGTCTGTCATTCTTTAGTGCATCTCTCACCCCTCATCTTCTACCTTTTATTTTTCTCTTTTATCCATTTCATTTCATTTTTTTTCATCTCCCTTGATAACCTTCCTTTCTCTTCTCAACCTATATGACCATGATTGGATTCTTCCATCCTTCTCCACCTTCATATTTATTTATGACCTCATTATTTTCTCTTCATCCATCTCTTGGTCCACCTTTACCTCATCCCTTATTGGATCTCCCTTATGTTCTCCAATTCAATCTCCACCTCTTTAGAGTGTGGTCATTAGTTTAACTACTTCTATGTACATCTCCTTATTTGGTTCCTTGTATCCTCCATGCCCTTGCCTTAAAGCATGAATTCTAGTCAAGTTCATTATTTTAGGAGCATGCCTTTCTTCCTTTATTGCCTCTGTATATTGTGCTCAAACTCTCTTTTTTGTCCCCCTCCAACTACTCCATTCACCCTCTACCCATTTTGAGCATGATAAGGCCTCCAAGGTCTTCCACTCAATTTTGGTTTACTACTAGATATACACCAATCTTATGACTCTATAACATAATTGGATAAGACTATGGGTTCATACGACTAACCAACAAGCTTGAGTACTGTTAAGCCATCAAGATGAAAATTCCTTCCCCACCTCTTCTGGTCTTTCCTATTTTCAACCCCTTTTACTCCAACCTTTGAAGATGTTAGAATCAAAAATAAAACCACCTTCAAATGGAAGCTTTGGGATACCCATGTGAGGATGTTAGATACACTCTCTCATGCACCCTACCTTCCAATAATTCCTATTGATTATCCCTTACTAGACTACATCTTCTTACACCTTGAAATAACCCTTACTTTAATGCATGAAATCCACAACCTGCTCCCTCATTTAAATATTATTATTATTCACCTCACTCCATATTCCAAAAACCCTCAACGTCTCTCTCTGAGTTCCCTCAAAACTCAATGCTTACTTATTTTGGGGCCCCACTAACTCAAGGGTCAAGGGTTAAAATATTCAACACTTCTCATTTACCAACTCTACTTCTTTGTTTCCCCAAATCATTTCATACTACCTTTCATAGCCTGTTAATGACATTGTTGTGTTTTGTGAACAATATCAACTTACTTGGATGGTGATGAAAGACCCCGTCAGATCACCATGGAAATTTGAGTAGTTATAGATTTTTTAAAGCCTAGTAAATAATATTTATCCCTTTTATTTTCTTTAAAAAGGTGGTAGAAAATTCATTCTTCAACCCACTTATCTATGGATGCATATTCCTTTTGCATAGTTGACAGTTACATCATAGGTAATCTCATACACCATTTCTACCACACCCATCAGAAACTATTTGATAGCCATCTTTTCCACCCTTTGGTGCTTCCCTTTCTCCAACGTCCTTCAATCAGACCTAACTATATGATATCAAATTGGGATAATCAAGTTAACCAACACCCTTCACCTCAAAAGAACTACATTTAGCTTGACATTCTTTTTAGATTCCTATCTATCGAACTATATAGGAAACATCCACTTATCACATGCATCTAGAGTCAACTCAACCATTCTTTTCCAACCCATACCCAATCCACCCATGCTTTCACCATTTCCACCTTGATGTTGGTTGCTTTTGACCCAGAACATTAGTGTTTTTACAATAACTTTAGATCATAATGACCAACCTTACCATGTTGAACTTTTAAAAAAATTTCACTACCTTATGCAAAACTAGACCATTTATGTTTTATTAGGAGCACTTCTTACTCTAGATACCTGAGTCAACACTAACCCTATCTAGGAGCCTTGATAAGACTAACCCGATCAACTATGACCAGTGTTGGGGACCGATTACTTTATCATTTATCTTAGAACCTGACCCTTTTGTTATCAACATTGGTATATTTAGTCTCTATGTAATCTTGAATATTTATCTTAGTCTTATTTTGTGATCCCATTGGCATTTCACATACCTAGCTAACTTGTGGCACCACTTAGTGCCTCCCCATCAACTACTTATCAAACCTACACTTGATTCAACCTTTCCTCATCAACTTTTGATTTGAGGGGGAACACTTCCTCCCAATATGAAGCACCCTAACCTTTGACAAAGTGATTCATTTTTGTTTTTTTAGCTTTTTAATTAAAAGTTTCATAACAAAAAGGGGAAAAATATAGACACTAGAAAATTACACACTTGTAGTTTTTTATGACTAAATACCTGAAGCCCCCCTAAAGACCCCCTAAAACTTTTTAAGCCTTAAAAAACTACTCTTAACCTAACCAAATCACTATTATTATAGTCACACAATATTATTCAAAATCACTATCTAAAATTACTATTCAAAAGTACTATTTACCATCACTATTCACTGTGGGACCCACTATCACTATTCATGATGACATGGAAAATGACATGGTGAATGACATTGAAAAGTGACATGGCATGTGACATGAAAAGTGACATGGCATGTGACATGGAAAGTGACATGGCTTGATGTGGGACATCATTCACCACTTGGGACCCTTTCTCAAAGTGCTTAATGACCTCATTTAAGCATCATAAGGCCCCCCATTAAAATATGGTGAATTTACCCTTAAGGGGCCATCATTAAACATATATTTTTCCTTCACACATGAAACTGGACCTTAAAATGAGATTCCTACCTCCTCAAAGACAAAGGGAACTCATTATTGTACTTTTTAATGCAAATAGAGGTTCACTAACCCAAATGGTAGACTCATTAAACCAATTGAGAATCCCCACCAACCTCATCCTTGACTAATTTAGGCACCACATGGAAAATGTCACTACATTTTGTAAGCCATCTCTTTAATTGATTGTATGAAGACAAGAAAGGGTGGTGAAAAGTCTTTGGTCTCATTTAAACCCATGTGCATGATTCCCATTCAAAATTGGATTCATGTGCAACGTAGAAAACACACCAATTAAAATGGGAGACTTATGATCAAGGTGGGAATAAAAAAAACCCCATCCTTGACTTATTTATGAGCCCAACTTGTAGAAATTTGAATTTCTTAACTACTCCTCTATTTCATCATGTTTCTTCACATCAAATTTTATAAATACCCCCTCTCCTTCACCCAAGGTTAAGTTTGAAGTTAGTATTTGGTTCTTAACATTTTGTTGCACGTTTTTAAAGGAAGTAATCCTTTTATAGGTCATAATAATCTTGGAGGAGAAAATATCAAAGCAAAAAATCTCTACGAAAATTGCCTCAAGCTCCATCAATAACAACATCTTCACCAACCATCTTCATCAAGCATCAAGGTAACATTTGTTTGCTTTCTTGTATTCCATTTATTTAATTTCTTAGCCTTATTATTCCCTTGACCTCACACTTTTAGCCAATTTTCATCTTCTATTCTAATCCCTTTGAATCCCTACCCTCTTATCCACTCACTTCTTTTTCCATTCACCCTTTACCTCCTTACCACCTTGACCATTTACTCCTTTTACCTCTTTGCCATCTTGATCTCTTGACCTCATAATCCCTTTTACCATTTATCTTCCCTTTCTTGACTATAATTTACCCATTTTAAAATTTACCAACACAATAAAAACCTTATCATTTCCTTTTGACTCTTGTCATAAAAAAAACCAAAACCACCATTTTGCCTTAACTAATTTTCAACATTAGTATAACCAAACTAGTTGCTTTATTTTGGTTAACTTAGAAAAGCATTTAATTCTCTTGTATTAAATTCAATTGTTTGTTGGTTTTAATTTTAGTTTGTTTTAATTTGAGGAAATAATAAATTTATTTTATCATCACAACTCAATGTTTAAATTAGGTGTATTGATAGCCTCCTAAAAAACTTTTGCTTCTAAGATCTAGCTCACACTAGGCAATCCACCCATCTATTTGTCTAACAAAGAAGTTTATTTTAGTGTTTTATTATTTTAAATTTATCCTCACAAGTAAAATAGTATCTCTCCACAACCACTTGGATTTAATACACACAATTTAATAGGTATTCTTATGCACCTTTCTTAACTAGTTTCTTCTTTTCACACTTAGGAAAAAGCAAAAATTAGATAGAAACAATGTGTTAGTTCAAGATAATAAGAGGAGAAAAACATGGATAGTAATAAAAATAATGAAGTGAATATTAATTAACAAATTATATAATTATTAAGGAAATTTCATGTATATCTTAGACAAATATCAATATCTACAGGAGCTTTTTGATTTTTGAGTGGCTACCTACAGTCAACATAGTTTGTAGACTAGTCTAGGCTAGTGGTAGATTACAAGATGATTAGAATACAAGGGTTTAAGGTGTGTGAATGTGTATGAACCATTTTAAAACTTATTACATCACACTTACATGTGATCCTCATATGGTAGTAAGTAGAACATAGTTGACCATGCATGGTTCTAACCTGTACACACAGTCAACTAAATCCTACATAGTCAGTCTTAGTAGCTAGCATCTAAGAGTTTGATATGTAAAATGATAAAGGGGAATGAAGGTTATTTGATATTTTGTTTAGATGGTAAAAATAAACTAAAATAAATCTTCACATATTTATTTTGGTTATATGAATAAGGGAGATGCCTTCTGTTCTTTCTCGGATAGAGAACACTCTATGAATGGCACAATTTACAAACTTGACATAATAATGTTGAAATTATGAAGGAGAAGCCGTTAAATAAGATTTATGTGATATATATATATATATATATATATATATATATATATATATATATATATATATATATATATTTATCAGAGGTAAAAAGAGGTAAATTAGACCCTAAAGTCATTATATTACTTATAAAGGGTCAAAACATATAGTCATACTTAGTCTAGGTCTTTAGGCCTAGACTAGGCCTAATACCCTCATGGCCTCAAGATTGATACAAATGACTCCTTGAAATTTTAAAACATTTTGGGGAAACTAAGGAGAATAAATTTATGTTAAAATCCATTGGTCTATAGAGAACAAGACAAATTTGATCTTCCAAGACTTATTTATCTACAGATCTACTCAAAATACATTGCATGAACTCAAGGCTAGATTTCATTCACTCACACATATATGTAGGAATGGAATGGTGACCCAAAGAGTTGAGAATAGTTTAATGGGGTCCCTAATAAAACCAAGGTATTTTTTCATAGTTTCAATGTTAGTATTTTATGAATAATCCTTAACAGTCTAAGACACTAAAAACCCTCATTTTGACCTGATGGTGAATACATAAATATTATTTCATCTATAATTGGTAAAAGTATTAGGGAAGTGATCTAAACATGTTTTATAATTTCATAGGTTCCTTGATACTCATTTGATCCATACTATATTTTGTAGAGATAGACTTAGTATGATGTTTTATGAAAGATTTGAACTATTATATAGGTTCATAGGTGGATATTTGAGTGAGAATAATTGTAAAAGGTAATTTGGGACTTTTTTAAACTCCATATAATCAATTATAATCACAAAAAAGAATGAAAACATCTCTGATAACACTTTCATCATAGGCAGTCTAAGTCAAATAATGAGAAAGCATATGACTGTCAAGATTAGGAAGTGAGAAGTGTTGTAGTGAGTTTATTAAGATCTATAAGACTAATAAGAAGATAAAGGGGTATTCAAATGGTGTCATAACACCTCTTTAACATGTTTCCATGAGAAAGTGAAAGCCACCTAGTTGAAACATGTCAAGACAAGTTGAGGAAGGGTAATGAGTGACTGTCAGAGAGTGAACACAAGTGTAGAAAGGGAGATCTCAATTAAGGAGGAATAGGAGGATTTTTACCATCAATATTCCATTTTTCATGACATTAAAAATGTATCTAATACCCCTATGATAGTTTCAAGTAGTTAGTGGAAGTATTCATCAACATGGAAGTTTCAAAGAGGAAGGTGAAGAGTCTTTACACCACTTTGAGGGAGAATTACAAGTTTGTGATGGAAATCTATCTAAGAGGACTTCTTAACCTCTTTTACACATCATTCACTTATTTTTTAATTGGTTTATATATTTGGACATCTAGTTTTGTGATACTTACACTTCTCTTCTTCTCTCTCCTTTCCAATGCTCTATAAATGCATGCCTTTTTGGCAATTTTAAATAGTACACACCTAGTATGGTAAAGCCTTATTGGTTTGGAACCTTGTTTTATCCATTGAATAAAACATACAAATTTGATTTGAGCTCTATCATCTCTTGACTAATTATGTTAAGTGGTGTATGTGGTTTTTAAGTGATGAACATGCTCTCCTTGTTTCCATACTACCCTTTGCATGTTTTGTGTAAGGATATTACTTCTAATAGGTCTTATAGTGTGTATATTTTTGTCAAGTATATCTTGAAGTGTGAGAGGGACTAGTAAAGTATATTATTGTTTTATTATTTTTGGAAAACTAGGGTCTAGTTTCTAAAAAATAGAGGGTCTAGAGTAAAGAGGAAAAATGTAATTAAATACAATAAAATAAAGATTTATATCAATTTAATCAAATCAATTACATAAGCAAAAAAGTAAACATATCTAGAAAAATAAGCTAAAAATTGATTTAGGGGCTAAAAACTATTGTGTAGAACTGGGAAGATGTCAAGAACCTAGATTTGGATTTTTTTTAGTGAAAAGATAAGAGAACTAAAATATGACACCCTAAGGTTCAGTGATATTGTACTTTTCTATTGCTATTGTCCAAACTATTCATGGAGACTTGAGTTTTTTGGGTTTTGTCTACTTTCTCTTTATGAGCCTACCTATGAAATTTTAGATATTGAATGTCGATGGAGCTCACTATAAATTTGTTTCAATATTCAAACCCTAGGTATACCTACATACATGAAACAAAAAATACATCAAAAGAAAAAAAGGGAAAAACTAAGTTAGGGGAAGTATGCTCACATGATCTAGAACCCCTGTTATCTTGATTGCTGCCTACATTAACCCTTAAGCTAGGGTCTTAGATCAAATGTATTTCTCCCTTAGGGAACATACATAATCAACATGCATGGTAGATGTAAGAATGAACTTTCACCTAGGCCCTTCTTTGATCATCATGCAAATCTGTGTGTGATGCAGAATGTTGAGCTATACTACTGATTGATTTTTAATTATGTACTATGCCAAAGTAGTAAGTGATAGATATAAAACACCTTGTGTAGTCCTTTATATAAGAGACTTTTTATTTTTAATTTGGAAACTTTATTTTCATTTGGCTAACATTAGAAAGATAAAAAAAACTTAAGGATGAAGCTAAGAATGGCTTGTGACTCATTAAGTGAGGAAACTGAATCGTTGAGACTCAAAAATACAATTGGATAAGAGCATTGGAAATAGACACCCTAAGGTCCAACATTATAGTCCAATTATGATGCCCTTATCCTATAGGATCAAGTCCTAGGGTATAGGATTAGCTTGGGAAATTTGACTTGGTTGAGGTGGAATGATCATTTGAAAAGCTCAGAATGATTAGGAATAAGAAAAAAGGTGACTCAAGCATAAAACAAGACCATGATAAGTAAAACCGAAGACATGGCTAATATGAATAAGGCTCATATTCTCTAATTAGAGTCTATTGTGAAAGGATAATTAAAATACATGATATGTGTGGTTTCTTGACCAATTTAAGGTGTATACATCTACCCCCTATTAATCTAGTGATGTAATGAAATGAAATAATAGAGTAAAAGAAAGAAGAAGAAAAATGCATACTTGAACTTACCTATGTGGAGATAAATGTGTTGCAAAGGGTCCAACTCACTTCCTAGGTAGGGAAGTGGATGGAGAGCCAAATAATTCCTAGAGAAAGAAATAATCCCTAAAATAGATGCCCCCTATACTAAATTTGGAAGTGGAATCCATGTAACATGGAGGAGGCAAATGCTTACCCCCTGTGCTGAATCTAATTAAAGATAAAGAATGCTCAAAGGCCCAAAACTAATGTCTATCCTCTATCCCACATAAAATCATATAATCTAGAATGTGTGTATAGAATTTTTTTGAAGAGCAAAATATATCATGCCCCCATTTTGAATATCTAAACTAGAACTAAAAAATGCTTAGAGGCCCAAAACCAATGTCTATCCTCTATCCTACATAAACTTATGTAGTTAGGGTCTAGGTAATATAATGGACCAACCATTACAGACAATCATATGGTCCAACCTAGTGGCAACCTAGGTATAGTTGGGTGTAATCTAAAACTATGGTTAATGTGTAAGAATATAATGGCATGTCTTGCCATTTCATTTGTATAATCTTAGATGATGAAGGACATAAACCTTTTTGTCATGCCCCCCAAATATGGTATGTGAGTGATGAATCTATACAATCTAGTAATCTATATAACCAAATGTGATATGACCTATCTTTCCATGCCCCATGTGCAAAATTGGAGATCAAAACACTATGCTCTTCACTATGCCTAGAATTTGATATATAGTCCTGTAAGTATGTCATGTTGTGTGAAGTTTTATGTGTGAGATGTGTAGTATGTAAATGCCCTTTAATCTAGTATCTAAGTCTGAATCTATATCAAAGTCACTATGATTCCATATAATCTAAACCATTGTATCTAAATAACCTATGTATGTGTAAGCTAAAATCACTATGGATCCATATGATCTAAACCACTATATTTGAATAGTCTATGTATCTATAAGCTAAAATCACTGTGGATCCATATGATCTGAACCATTATATCTAAATATTCTATGTATCTAGAAAATTAAATTATATCCCTCTGAATGTCTTGAGTAATGTCTATTGACCCATAAAATCTAAATCATTGTATATCTCAAACAATCTAAGTTGAATTTGATAATCTAAATACTAGAGGTGTAACAACCATGGTGTATCTAGCTATGAGATTGGATAGGCATGTTGGGTAACTGTATAAATAAGAATAATAGTGTTAAGCACAGGGTATACTGAGAGGGGGGGTGAATTAGTATATCATATATCTTATAAATCTTTTCCTTAACCAAATTCCACTTAATCAAACATTCATGCTATGAAATAAAACTCAAACAATAAACACCACACAAGATAGAGAGAGACACCAGATATAACATGGAAACCCAATGTGGGAATAACCATGAAGAACAATCTCAAGTATATGAATGATCACCAACCCAAAAAATATTCTCAAGCCAAGCTTGCAGGAGCACCAACCCCTTTGCTAAGCACCAACCCAGCAACTATTCATGAACACCAACCCACATGAACACCAACCCACAGGAGCACCACACCCCTTTACCAAGCACCAACCTAGCAACAATTCATGAGCATCAACCCATAGGAGCACCAACCCCTTTGCTGAGCACCAACCCAATAACAATTCGAGAACACCAACCCATAGGAGCACCAACCCCTTTGTGTATACCACACACCTATCTCTCAATGTTGCTATCTCAACAAATGATAGATCAATACAACATCTCTTTCCTCTCTCTCACCTTTGCTCTTCTAAGCTAGAATAACCAATACAAATCATATTCATCTCTCATAATTGCTCTTCTAAGCTAGATATTACAATATCAAATCAACCTCTATCTATCATATTTACAAATGGCTTCTAAAGCCTTTATTTATAGCTTTCCAAATGACCTTTGGCCTTACCCCTTTTAGACACTTCAATCCTCATGGAAAATGGTGCCAAACTTATATGACCCTTCATATTCAAGCCTTTGGAAAGTCAAGTGGTGACCCTTCATGATCAAAAACGTCCTTCCCTCTTTTGTCCTTATCTTGGTGACTTTTCGTATTCCTCAAAGTGTCTCTTCATGAGAAATTGTGCCCTTCCTCTTTTGTCTTCACTTGGTGACTCTTGGAATTCCCCAAGATGACTCTTCATGGGAAAATGCATCCCATCCTTCTTTTGTCTTTATCCCGTGGCTCTTCGACTTCTCCATGGGCCCTTCTTTTGTCTCATATGCAACTAAAAATATATTCGTTAATATTAAATAAATATTAACTCACATTAGCCAAGATATATTTATTACAAACAACATTAAATGCAATGGGGCCTTTATCACCAATAATGCTAGACCTTTGACATCAATGACAATATTTCCCACAAATAGGAATGATTCCCCCTTTTTGAGGAGAGGGATGAAATTTGTGATAGAGGAGGTTGAGTAAAAAGTGATGACTAGTGGCATAAGTAGAAACAAGGTTGGATTGTTGTAAATAGCTTGAGAGGTTGTTTGATTAATTATACTAAGTTGTTGAAAGTGGAACACATTTTTATTGGTAAGGACCAAAGTGTGTGTCAGAGTATAAAATAAATAAAAATATGATTATGCCATAGTAGGTAGATGAGGTAGTAAGAGAGAAAATTTTGAGTGATGTCAAAGGTATCATTATCATGATTCTATGAAAGAAAATAATTTTGAAAATGGTGTTATGGGGTTCAAGTTATGGGCAAAATGGTATTTAACTTTGATTGAGAAAATTGGGGTAATATAGGAAATTGGATTGATTCTTGATTCATTTATGTATTGACTTAGTTTGAGATTTTAAAGCTATAGAGTGAAATATATGTTGAGGAAATGAGCACCTACCATGACCTAGTTTGAGTAGTTGGTAGCCCAAGTTGAGGCTAGTGGTGATGTCACCCTAGTAAGCAGCTAAAATGCTTAATTTTTATCTAATTTGAAGCCTATTTTTGGTGTTTTTGAGCTATTTAAAGTGTCCTATAAAAAAATTTGGTTTTGGTTCTCCTATCTAGGATTCAATGCTCCTATCCAAGATTTAACATTCCTATCTAATTTCCAATGCTCTTGTTTAGTGCTACTATCCTTTTTGTAGTACTATTGTCCACTGGGCCTATTTTTTGAGATTATGATTTATTATATGTTGTGTTTCTTGGCTATTTACCTAGTATGGTTAACTGATATATATGCTATTTTTGGTGTTTTTAGGGTGAGGTACAAACGATAGAGTTTTATAGGGGCTAGGTGATAGAGACATTGAGGCTATTATCATTATCTATTGATGAGAGAGCTATCATGGGTAGGGTAGGGTTGGGTCATATGTGTCACTAGGCATAGTGTAGTGGGATAGGTATGTGATTAACACCTTATGTTAGAGGTGAAATGTAGATAAATGTACTTTATGGATTCTTACAAGGGAGATTATTGTGACTCTAGATAATGTGTATCACATTTTGCATTTTTTAGTTAGTAGACAACATGTGACATTGTAGGATGACATGGGTGACGATGCTATCATTCATGCATCCTTGTGTTTTTTTGGTGTGCCCTTAGTTGTACATTAGAGAGGGAGTGATAGTGAGGTACTATTATCAGTTATTATATAGTCTACCATTTCATGCCTATAGAAGTGGTTAGCCATGTTATTGGCCTCATTTTTTACTATAGATGGGAGTGAAATGTCAATTACATATAAGAGGCATAAGATTATATGGAGTGTGGAGGTATATGGCATTGAGTTCTCATGGGGTAGGGCTATGCTTTCCCACCTATACAAGTATATTTACATGTTTACACAAGAGGCCTTCAATGGTGGTGTGAGTGTAGCTACCTTATTTCATTATTGGGCTTATGAGCACATAGTAGTTGTGTGACTGATTAAATTACCTAGGGTAGAGTGGGCACCTTCATAGCTATTTAGGGAGTAGAAGATGAGTACATTAGCTATCTAGTCTCCTAGGATGGATCATTATAGATGAGTTTTAGATACATTGGTTGCTCATGATATCATATGGAAGACCTATAGAGGATCTCCTAGGTGGGTCAAGGATGGAGTGAAATTATGGTATATGAGGGTTATTTATTAGATGCATGATCATTAGGTTGGAGTGTATGAGTGATTTCAATATGAGTGCATGACTAGGTAATTTGGGGTACCACAAGATGTGGCCTCGATAGCATGGGTATGGGTGAGGAGTGCACAAGCACTAGTGAGGGTAGGAGCTCATGCAAGGCCTACTAAGGTTTAGCTAGCACCAGTACCTTTAGATGTGTGGGATGCAGCTATTGATATTCCTAATGTAGATGATGATGGATGTACAAATGCATATACTACATGGTAGACTAGGCATCAATGGGGTTCATTATATCCTATTGATGGAGGGGATGCTCCATAGTATGAGGATCCTAATATGATCCATATGATGGGAGGTAAGCAACAATTTCATTTGAATTTCATATAAATTCATGATTTTTAGTTTTATTTTAAAGTATATATTTAATGTAGTGCCATACTTTGTGTGCAGGTAGAGTGGGAGGTGCTCAAGATGAAGCACAGGCTGGGGTAAGAAGTGTAGATGATGAGTACTAGGAGACCATCATTGAGTCTACACTCTGAGAGCTCACAAAGCATGTCCCTAATGATTTAATAGAGGAGGGTTTGATATATCAAATGATAATTATGGCTGGTGTTCATCCTCATTTGTTTGATAGGGATACTATAGCAATAACTATATATATGTTAGGGTAGTGGGAGAGAGAGAGATGAGATGAAGGATGAGATGGATAGGCATAGGATGACCCCACCTAATTTTGGATCAGTGAGTACAAGGATTATGGATGAGTAAAGGAATTATTAGAGGTGATATGCAAACTTGTGCAAGGAGCATGATTGGCTATTGAAGTGAGAGAGTCATCATAAGAGGCATATATTAACTCGAGGAGGTGTGGGGTCATCGAGTGATAAGTTAGATTATGGGACTAGTATTAGAAGAGAGAGTGAGATTGAGAGTGAGGGCTTGACACCAATTCATGATTGATTGTATTTGATATGGTGTATATGTTTTGAAAAATTTGTTATGTATATATAGATACTAGTTTGATTTTGACTCATGCATACTATGTTATGGGATTTGAAGTATATTATTATATTTATTACAAATGGTTGATTAGAAATAATTTATTTGGTATTGATTTTTTGGTTACATATGTTTGGTAAATGTTTTTTGGGATGTGATTTGATTTTTCAAGTGTAATGATAGTTTTGATTTTAAATTATGAATACAATTTTTTTTATTGTTTTATGATTTGTAAAATTATTTAGTAAAGCAAATTGGTTTAATATTAGTAAAATAGAATTTGGTAATATCAAGATTTTGATAAGCTAGTTTGGCTAGGGATGGGTATTTAGGACTAGGAATGTTAGTTGTTAGTATAAGGGGATATAAGATAAAACTTTGTGCATATCACTTCCCTGAGAGTGGCTCAAGAATGCAAAGGATAGCCATTTAGCTCCATCATTTCCCACTAAGTGAAGCTATATAATCATGCATGTGTTAATTAATGTCTATACTATGTATCGAATCCATTTTAATACATGGCTCAAGAATATAAAGTCTAGCTAGAACTTTGGCTCCATCATTACCTTGTGAAGTGAAGCTATAAACTAATACTAGTATGAATGTGTGTTGTATCACTATATAAAACGTAATTGACAACTGAAAAAGTGCTCATACTAAACATGCTATGTAGGAACATGCATTTTATTTGATACTTTCTACTATGTACTAACTATATTTGTGTATGGAGACTCTATCAAATGTAACCTTACTAAATGTGCAACTAAAACTGTGTGCTATGAATAAGGCTCATCTATCCATAATTATAGTGGATTGCTACATGAAATAATAACCTATGTCCTTTTTTATGATGTATATGACTAAGCAATATATTTATATGGAGTTGAAACCTATGATGGTGGCTCATCTAATCTCAATCATAGTAGGTTTCTATGTGAAATAGGTCCTTAAAAACTTAGTCATAGTGAATATCTCTCTAAAGTAGTGCTCTATAATGTGGGTTCCTCTAATATTAACTGTAGTGACTTGCTACGTGAGATAAGAACCTAAAAACTCTATTGTAATGAATATCTCTCTAGAGTGGTACTCTATTGTAGTGCTTATGACTGTGTTGTATATGTATATAGATCTACACTATGTACTCCTCAGACTACAGTGCTATATGTAGGCTACTCTCATTGTACTAGTATCCAAACCTTTTGAGTAGATGGGATAAAATATCTCCTATGAGGCTCTATCCTATAAATGACATTACTCTCATAATGAGTAACCAATGATTCCTATGAAGGAATGTCTTAGGATAACTCAGCCACGGAGGAATGAGGTCTAGGAATCTATGATTGAGGAGAACTCAGTTCCCCCTATGTGAATGCTACGATGCCATTATCAACACATATATTAATATAATCCCTGAGTCCATAACAATCATTATCTCTATGTCCATAGATATGATGATAGTTACAAAAGGGTCAATGTGGCTATCTATGTAAGAGATGTGGATCTCGTCAATGAGTAGATTAATGTGATTAACCTCCTATCTAGTAGTGTTGATAATATGACATATGGGCTATCCCATTCTAAATCAAACTATAGTGGTGCCCTATTTCTCTTATCTATAGTGCATATTATAGGTTGTGCTCTAAATACTAGCTCTTTATTCTTAACTAGTTGTTTTTTTGGTTGTGGTCTCCTATCTTGTTTAGGACATGGTGGATGTTGAGTGTTAGGAGCTATATATGGAGATAATGCTATGAAATCTATATTAATTTACATGTTCACTATAATACTCATTATCACTTCTATTATTACTAGGGAGAGGTGTAAGAGAATAATTTAATTCTTTTCTAATATGCAATAAATTATCATGTGAAATTAGAATAATATGTGAATCTATGTTATCCTTGGATGGAAAATATGCATTATTTTCATTTTCAATATGAGAAGTAAGAGAAAAATAGTTATCATTTAGACATTCTTTTGATAAAGTAGAGTTGATAGCATGAGATGTATCATTTGAACTATGCATTGGCAATTTGATTTTATTGCATTTATATTGTTGTAATTTGAACATAGAAGTAACAAAAGAGAGAGAGAGAGAGAGATTAGGTTCATAGGGAAGAAAGTTATCACCAATAAGAGGTTCACATGGAAGTGCATGACTAATTTTTTCATTTGGTGTATTGTGCATAGGAGAATGAGGTGAAAAGTACATTTCCCATTTATCAAAATTATTTTCTTTAGAAGAAGGAAGAAAAGAGATAGGTTTGAGAGAAGAAGATGTATCTACTTTTTCTTCACTATCACTTTCATATGTATCATCATATTCCTCATTACAACACTAGTAATTATCTTCATTGTAAATGAAATCATTTTCCACATGTTTAGCTAATTTGCAATTTTGTAAATTTGTCCATTCATTGTCATAATTATGAGAAAAAATTATAAATTGATCTATGAGATGAGAGGGAAAAAGTGCCTTACTGGCCATTTTATTTCTTTCACCAAAGAGAATATGTAAAAGTACTATTAATCAAATAAATGTAAGAACAACCACTAACATAGAGATTTTGAAAATATTTTTGACACTCTAAATAATTTGTAAAAATTTAAAAAAATATATCTAAAAATTGTAAGGGAGGACTGCTTGGGGTTTGAGGACCTACTTTGGAAATCTAGGGTTTTGGGTTGGGGTTTTAGAATTTTTTAAAATTATTAAAATGATTTAAATTATAAAGTAAATTTTAATAAGATAAATGCACAAATATTTATGCAAAAATCAAAAATCTGAAATTGAATTTTTGCATAAAATAACTACCAACATAGAGATTTTGAAAATATTTTTGACACTCCAACCAATTTGCAAAAATTCCAAAATTTTTATCTTAAAATTGTAAGGAAGGCTTAGGGTTTGAGGACCTAGTTTGGAAATCTAGGGTTTTAGGTGGGGTTTTAGAATTTTTGAAAATTATTAAAATCACTTAAATTCTAAAATAAATTTAAATAAACTAAATTCAAAAAAATTTATATAAAAATTATAATTTTGAAATTGATTTTTTCTTCAAATTATGAAGGAAAACCCCTAAGGGTACTTAGGGTTTTAGATTTGCTCAAAGTAAGTTAGGTTCACCAAATGTTTTATTATTTTTAGGAAACTAGGCTCTAGTTCCTAAACAATAAAGGGTATAGATTAATGAGGAAAAATGTAATTGAATACAATAAAATATAGATTTATATCAATTTAATCAAATCAATTACATAAGGAAAGAAGTAAAATTATTTGGAAAAATAGGCTAAAAAAATGATTCAAGAGTTGAAAACTATTGTGTAGGATTGAGAAGATGTTAGGAACCTAGATCTGGATTTCATTTGGTGAAAGGATAGGAATGCCAAAATAGGACACCCTAGGGTCTGGTGCTATTGTCTTTTTCTATCGCTATTGTTTAAACTATTTGTAGAGAACTAAGTTTTCTAGGTTTTGTCTATTGTCTCTGTGTGAGCCTACCTATGAAATTTTAGATGTTGAATGTTGATGAAGCTCATTGTAAATTTGTTTCAATCTTCAAACCCTAGGTCTACCTACACATGAAATAACAAACACATCAAAAGGAAAATGGGGAAACTAGGTTAGGGGAAGTATGATCACATGATCTAAAACCCCTATTATCCTGATCACTACCTATATTAACCCTCAAGCTAAGGTCTAAGATCAAATTTACTTTTTTCTTAGGGAACATGCATAATCAATGAAAATGATAGATTCAAGAATGAATGTTCGCCTAGGCCTTTCTTTGATCAAACATATAAATCTATGTGTGATGTAGAATGCAAGCTATACTATTGACTGATTTTTAATTATGTATGATACCAAAGTGGTAAGTGATAGATATAAAATGCCTTGTGTAGTAATTTATATAGGAGACTCTTTGTTTTGAATTTGAGAACTTTATTTGCATTTTGACAACATTGAAAAGACAAATAAAACTTAAGGATGAAGCTAAGAAGGGTTTGGGACTCGTTAAGTGAGGAAACCTGACTTTTGGGACTCATTAAGTGAGGAAACCTGACTTCTGGGACTCAAAAATGCAATTATACAAGAGCACTAGAAATGGACACCCTAGGGTCTAACATTATAATCCAATTTTGGCACTCTTGTCCTAAAATATTGAGAACTAGGAAGATATGATTAGCCTAATAAATCTAATTTGGCTGAGGTGGAATGATAATTTTAAAATCTTAGGATGATTGGGAATAAGTAAAAATGACTCAACTATAAAACAAGACCAAGATAAGTAAAACAAAAGACATGGATAATGTGAACAAGGCTCATATTCTCTAGTCAGTGTCTCCTAAGAAAGGACTATGAAAAGGCATGATATGTGTGGTTACTTGACTAATTTAGGGTGTATATAATTATTTTATCTTATTTTCATCCACCTCTATAATAAATACTAATGATAGAAGGCTATAGAGTTTAAGTTAGTTTTGGTAATTTTCACTCTTAGTGGATATGGAAGTGTGCTCATGGATTGATCTTATGTATCACCTCACTAGTACATGTTTAATTTCTATTACTTTCTTCTCTTTTCACCCAAAGTTATTGGTTTAGTGTAGTATGTGAGCTTAGGAGATAAATTTAGGGAGATATCCCTTTAACCTAGAGGCCTACCTCTATTATACGTAATCCAAAGGCCTAAAGGTATTCCAATGTTGCCTAAATATTAAAGTAGGCTTTAACAACCTCCTCTAGGGTGTAATATTTGGTGACAATATTTTTAGCATGCCTAGTGGGACCAAGGTCCAAAAGAGTGGAAATATTTTTGGTGTGTATTCCCTCTTATCCACTCTTGGAAGCCTTCAATCAAGTACCAATGGTGACTTTGAATGAAATATTTTGGTTGTGAGCAGCCCAGATATCTATTGTTGAATATTTTGATTATTTATTATATTTCATTTAACTCACAAGGTTAATATGGATGGCTATGATGATAATCCCTACCAGGCACCTCCATATCAAATTTGTTATGAACCATGTTATATCCCTCAACAACCCTATCAAAATTGCTACTAGTCTTATGAGCCATGATATCCCTATGATCATCCTATTCCTTCTCCATATGAAAATCATGTTTTTGAACAACATTATCAAGAAGTGTCTTCCTACCAATCCCTATATGAATCTTAATAGCCTTGTCAATAAATGTCTCCATGTCCATCTCAACTTGATTCTTATCAGTATTATCATGAGGAATCAAATAATCCTATTGATTGAAGATCAAGATATTTTAAAGCAAAATATTATGTACTAGTTAAAAAAATTGAATCTCATCACAAACCCTAACATTACCCTCCTCCTCTTACTACAAACTCATTTCATACAAAGTGTTTATTAGCACTCATGCCAAGCTTACTAGATAGTGAAGAGTGTGGATTAAGATGTACTTAAAATTGCACAATTGGTTACATGATATTCTATCTTAGGTTGGTGATAAATGTTTGACTTGGAGGATTTAGTGGTTGGGAAAGAGGGATATAACTATATTGTTCCTGTTATGGTTGAAAAAGGACATGTTACCAACTAATCAAACCTTATTGTTGAGTGGAAAATTGTGGACTAAGATCCTATCTCTAGATTTGTGGCACATTTTAAACCAACAGTTGTCTAGTAGGTACCTAAGAAACATGGAGACATCCTTGTTGCATGAATCCTTATGAGGAAATGAAAGCAAGTTATATATTTAACATCTGTCACTAACCCATATTTACATATTATTGACTAGTCATTGCTTGGTTTTATATTGGCATATTAGTCTATGACTGAAGAGGTATGTTTATCATTACCTAGTGAGGTAGAACATTAGTTTCGACTGATTGAGGTGGTAATGCATTTGTCCTTTATTGTATTGATACACTAGATTGTATATATTATTGTGGAATACTACTCATTATCTATTGAGGAGTAGGGTTCATCACATTTTGACATTGAGGCATGACATTAGTCATTGTTTGATTACCTAGTCCCATAGGTTGTATAATTGAGGAACCAGTTAGTTGAGGTTGGGTGTAAAAACTCCCATTCCTTGGTATGATGACATATTCATAGGATTAACTATAGGCACATATTGTTGGCTAATTATTTGTATGTTAGTACCACTTTGATCAAGATTGGACGTTTTTTTAGACATTATCTACTACATTTGGATCACTATTCTATATATAGGTTGAATACACTTCTTCAATAATGGGTATATGTATCAAGTTATCTATCAAATCAATTTGTATGAATGGGTCAGAATTTGGATTCTCTTGTTTAGTGAACTCTATCAACACTCTTGTTGAAGGAACTAGGTCAATAAGAGGCTTACTTACCATGTTCATCTGATAGAAATCACATGCTAGATTTAAGTAGGTTTTATATTCTATCTTCATTTCATTAAAGTGATATTCCATGATGTTTTTTTTTTATCAGATATATTAAGATCTTGGTATGTTGTTTGGACTAGAGCCATAGGATTTATAGAAGAAACATATTGATTGTAAATGATATTATGGGGCACTCTTACTAGACTTGGTAAATTTTCATGGGGGAAGTCTACTAGAAAATTGGCCCCTACCTCTATGACTCTAACTAAAATCTTATTTTTTTCCTCTAACAAATGTTGCTCAAATAAAAATGGATCATGCGTTGAAGCTATATTAGTGGAATATGATTGTTGAAGTATTGGCTCATCCACTATAGGTATTATAGCTAGGTATTGTGTGGTTTACTCTTGGTCTTGTTCTAAATAAGGTGGTGTGTTAACTATATGTTTAACCAATGGATATTGGCTTTGTGCCCCTGATTGAGTATTATAAGAGGGATAAGAATCCATCTCATAAGCAATATTATTTGCATGGGGGTCTTTCACCATTTCTTCTTGTTTAACTACATTACTAATCCTTGGATTTTATATGAGTCCACTACAAGTGTAGGAGTACATATTGGGATCCATAGTCAATGCTTTTGTGATAAAAGGTCAAAGAGTTATATAAACTCTAAAAAGGACAATGTCTAAAATAGATGATGTTCCAACTTGGTCTAAATTTGTTAAAAGGATTAAAATATTTATGTAAATTTTTGTGAGGAAACAAGCTAGCATGAAGCATATAACATTTCACTATTACATAAAGATAAGAAAGTAAATAAACCTAAAATCAAAATGCCAAACTCTAAGGTTGAAGTGTTTCAAATTAGTCTAATCTAGGAATTTAAAAGTTGGTAGGTCTTTTGGCCAAATGCGGTGTCAAAATCTAGGCTCAAACAAGGCATGCACTAGGACTCTTGTATAAATGGCATCAAAAGCTAGACTTTAAAACAAATGAAAGTTTTAATCTAATTGATTTGAAACACTTCTAACAAACACTAGGCAGTTGATTCTTGGACATGAACTTGATCAACTAGGTATAAGGTATGAAATAAAAGGCACTTTTAGAGATAGTTTATTTTCTCATAAAAATGGTATATAACTTGGTTCTTTTGACAAACAAACTAGACAAAAGTGAGCAGTATAACTGTTTTAGACAAAAGATCAAAAAAATACACTTGGATTAGTCTAAAAATGTAGGAATAAATTTGAACCCCATGCAAGAGGATCTATGAAACAATATTCAAAATGTTTTGGGTAGCGTAATGATGCTATACTACCCAAAAGGTGTGACAAATAGGTTTGTTTCAAAAAAATCTCTAAGGAAAATATGTTTTCTTATAATTTTGACAACATAACACTACTTTTTTTTATTCAAAAATTTACAGTGTATAGAATCAAAGTGAAATTTTTTACCATAAAATGGCTTAAGTCTATCAAATGATAATAATGAGTATGAGTCTTAAAAGGCATTCAACCCAAATTGGAAATTGCACCTAAGTTCCCTCAAGTTTAGTGCAAATGGTGAACCCACTTAACACATCAACCCTATGAACTTATAAAGGTGTAATTTCAAATTTAGATCATAAGTGAAGGATTTAAAAAACTATGGTAAAGGTCTAGACTCAATGAGGAAACATAACTACACCAAAGTGGATGATATGACTCTCAAGCTTTTGATGAATTTTTTAACAAGGTAAATTGGTGATCTCATGTGGGCAACACAACACCTCTTTGTTCAAAAGAAAATTTGGACTATGTGTTTAGTTTGGATTTTTTTACAACAATTTTTGACTCCAAACAAGACTTTAATCTAGGACAAGACCAATTAATTAATCACTCTTAGATCCTAAATTGACAAGGTTGCTTGATATTAGTTGAATCCATTAATATACATCATTTGAGAGGATATTAAGTGTTCATCCAAAAGTAAATACACATTATATAGTAGGTTTTTTACACCATCACTTCTCTAAAATGATAGTACTATGATATAGACCTTGAGGTGCACTTTACACCAATAATACTTCAGTGGCAAATGGGGATTTGTCTAAGATCTAACAAGATTCTAAATGATCTAGGGGAATCAATTGAACAATGACTTTTATGTCAAATAATGCAAAATAAAATCATGGATTTTGGGTCTGTATCACTTGGATTCTTACAAAAAGGTCTAGTCTTTTTTTCAATCACTACATCCTACTATTCATTTAGTGTATTACAATGTCCAAAGTGCCACTATGTCCTATGTGTAACTCTAATTAAGAACCAAATGAACTCAATGCCAGGAGGTGAAACCCTAGGTCAAAGCTTCCCTAAAAAATTCATGGGAGGTGATGAAGTCCCCCCTCACAAGTTTACATAAAAATAAAGAAAGAATGAAAGTAGAAAGACTTTAGGGTCATTTTCTAGGTCATCAGAACTTTGATGAGTTTTTGGGGACTACTTTAGATGACTTTCTTTCTAATCCTTGGACTAGGCCACTTGAAATAGTAATGGCACTTTTGATTCTAAGGGTTCCCTAAAGGGGATAAATGGAAGAGCATAAATGAAACATCCTTCTTTTTTCCAAACAAAATTTAATCTAAATAACTACGTAAATAAAAAAAAGCTTTGAAAAGGTGAGTTAATTTTTAAGCCCAAAGGGAAAGTGAGGTGGTGTTCATTTGACCCCTTGGTATTAGTTGTAACTTTGAAAAATACTCACCATAAACATCTAAATTCTTTTATTAAACACCAAAACAAGGTTCCTAATTGATTTTTAAGCATGCAAAAGGTGATCTAAAACATGTTTCTATCAAATGTCAAGATTGGTCCTACAACAAAAATGTTAGCATGTCCTTTATCTTTAAATCTCTTTTTTGTTTCAAAAAAAAAAAATTAAAAAAAAATCTCTCAGGTCTATGTTTTAAGAAAAACATAGTGATCGACGTCAGTTTATATAATCGACGACAGTGACATTTTCTAATTGATGTCAATTATCTAAGCAACATCGGTTATACCAATGTGATTGATGATAGGTATATAACTGATATCAATTTTATTAACCAATTTCGATTAAGATATGCAACTGATGTCTATATTACCTATCGATGTTGGTTATTGTGTAAAACTATGGCAAACAAAAATGGAAAAATAAAGTTAAAAAAATAATTTACAAGAGTTTTAAGGGTCCAAATGAATATTTTAAAGTTGTAAAATGATATTCAAGTGTGAGATGCATATATTCCCATTGGGCATGCCATATGTGGATCTAGGAATTTGACTCAAGAGAGGATGGTTAGTATGGTGCTAGTTCCAAAATGAAAATAAAATAAAAAAACACACTAATAGCATAACATATCTAGGCCTAGGCACTAGAGAGAGCTTAGTTTTAAAAAAACAAATTACAAACACAACTAAAAAGTAAGGAATAAAATACAATAATTACTTCAACTTCCTTGGATGCTCTAAATGCCTTTGTAGTATTGGCTTGCTCAATTTTGTGCTCATGAAGTCCTTGGTAATGGAAGCTTGGCTACCTCCACCTCTCCTCGGCACCTTTGGCTTGTAGCTTGGCTTGGCTTGGAATCAATTTGGCATGGTAACACTAGTTGAAATGTCTTCTTGAAGATATTTGTGCATTATAACTTTGTACCAAAATAGCTTAAAAATGATGTGGTAAGGCCTCCTATTTATAGATTTTTACAAATGTCTAGAATCAACCTCAACTATCCATCTTGAGATTGAGAGGTGTGGTTTAAGATTAATTAAATTTTTGGAATTAAATTTATAATTATCTTCATCATGACATTGGAATAAGGGTCAATTAAGAGGCATGGAGGGCATCATGGAAGGCATGGATGAGGCATGGAGGGCATGAATCCTAATATTTATGGCATCTATGGCCTAGGGATGTCTTCCCAAGAAATGAGGTCACCTGATGATGAAGATATTCAATATTCATTTTTAAAAACAAGTATTCAATAAGTTTCCATGGAATTATTAATTAGGCCTTGATTTGGGTTAATTAGATTTTAAGCATGTTTAAGCACTTTGTGCACAAATTACCCAAATTCATTAGAATGCCTTGTTATTGGTTCAAAATTTGACTAAATTGGAATTAGAAGGTGATGTTAGATGCATTAGATTCATTATCCCATTTAGGATGTTGTCAATAGAAACTAACAAAGACACGTGTCTTGTGTAGAAGATTTGATAGGAAAGAGAAATCTAGAGCAACCAGGTGCAAAATTGGCATTTTGACTCAAAATGATATGATCAAAGTTAGCTAACCCATAAATTGCATTGCCCCATTTAATGATACTTTGGAAAAAATTGACACTTTAATATGTTAGTTTCAAATCATTTAGTTTGTTTTAGTGTTTTTAGGCCAAATTGTGCATTTTGGGTGGAAATTAGCGAAAAGCCTAATTGGAGGTTATTGGTGGCCAGATTTAGGTGTCTACAAAGAGAAGATGAGAGCATGGGATAAAGATTTTGACGTGCTCCATAACCATCCCTTGGAGTGGTTAAGAGGTTTTATTCAAAATTTGGTGAATGTGTGGAATGAAGTTGAAAAGGAAAACCAATATAATATCAATGAGTAGTTGTACTTGGTAATAAGTTATGTTGAATGCTCAATACATATATTAAGAATGTGGGAAAATAAAGAACTTGAAAATGAGCCTAAAAATATTGAATAGACTCAAGAAGGCTATGAACAAGATGAAATTATTGTTGAATAAGGTGTATTTCCTATTGACCATCTTAACTTGACATTCCCATTTACATCTATTTAAGAAGTTTCCATTTCTAGGCCCATTCATGAGTCCTCCATCACACTTCATACTCCCTTTCTAACCCATGAACCTAACCATCAACCTCCCACCTCATCCCTTCTTGAAGGAGAACCCATCTTATGGGAGGAAAGTGAAGAAGAGAAAGCTCAAGCCATAACTAATCAAGAAGATGATTCAAGTGATTATGAAGAATAAATCACCATAAGGACTGACCCTCCCCCCCCCCCCCCCCCCCCCCCCCCCCCCACCCCAACACCCCCACATTTAAGCTAGAATTTTCACATTTATGAATAAGAATAAATAAAGAGATAAAAGATGCATAAAATGATAAAATAGATATGGTAGAAAAACTAGTAGAAATGCACGCATGAACCAGATGAAGTGGAGAACTCTTCTTTGGCTAGGGGAAGATGACCTACATAAGAAAACACTCAAATAAAGCTTATTTTTTAGACAAGAAGGAAGGGTGGATTGCCTAGCTAGTGTTAGATCTAAGAAAGAATGAACTATCTATGGAGGCTATCAATCCACATCCATAAAACAAGTTAATGTTGAAATTAGATGAATGAAAGCAAGCATACACAAAAGTAAACAAGAAAAATAATTTTCTAATGTAAGATAAAAATATAATAAACCAACAAAAATGATGCTAATTTACTAAATGAATGTTCTATTCTATTCTAGGGAAAATAAGGTTTGGTCAATGGTTGGTTAAATGGTAGAAAATGAGGGTTTTGGTCACAAAGAGCTAACCATTGGTGGTTATAGGTAACCATCATAGATTAGAGATAACTATCAGTGGTTACTTGATGGGACTAAGAATTCTCAAAATTTACATGGGAATGCTTAATTTTGGTACATCTGAGGGTATAGGTTTGTTCAAGATCTAGTAATGATAGGATGAAAGGGTAAAGGGTCCAAAGTAATCAAAATAAGATGGGAAGGGTGTAAGGAGGAGGATCTTGATAGAGATATACAAGTAGAATGAAGAAAGATAAATGAATAAATTACTTGATTTGAAATGATTTTGTTAGTATTACAGTATATAAAGGAGAGCTAAAAGAAATTTTCTAGAGGTTCAGGTTGGTGGCTGTTAGAGAAACTTGTGTGAAGAATCTTTGAATGCCTAGTAGACTTGAGTACCTGAATTAAGATAGACTAAATGTAGAATTGGGATATTGATTTTTGGATCATTTATCCTCTTGTTCACTTCATTTTATAAGAAAAAGGTGATAGAGTAAGAAGATAATATTTTAAGATTATGGGGTGTTTATGATGAGTTAGAAGATGAATCAGGGAAAAACTACTAAATTTGTGCCTGAGCTACCTTGAGAATAACTAGTGATGAGTTACTATCTTAGGGACCTAACCATCAATAGTTATGGTAAACATTAATAGTTGCCTTTAACTATCATTGATCAAGGAGCCAAGTAGAAGTAGGTTTGAAGAGGGCTAAAGGGTAGAAAAGGGTGTTAGCTAGAAAAAGTGAGTTGAGTTGGCTAAGTTTAGATAACCTGGACTCAAAGTGAGTTAGGATAAGTTAGATGAATGGGTTAGATAAAAATAGGACATTTTGGTGATTTAAGTGTAAAAAGGGATGATCAAGGCACTTTGATGACTAGAACTGAGTATGTGGTTTTCTAGTGTCTACATTTTGCCCCTTTTTGTTATGCACCTAGTATCTATAAGTTGTAAAAAAAAATAGATCATGTAGTTGAAGGTTTGTTGAAGGATAATTTACCCAAAGTATTGGAGGATTTATTCCTAAAACTAGGAGAGGATGAGGAAAAATCAAATCAAGTCAGGGTTTGATGAATGATTTGTGGTTAGTCACAAAGGTGTGTGATAAGAAGATGGTTCAAAGCTAGGCATTTGTAATGTAAACATGTGCACAAAATGTAATGGAAAGGATTGTGTAAAGAATAAAGATACAAATTTTGGTAAAAATAAGTTCATCACTAATAAGACAAGTGACCAATGGACCATGTGATTGTATTGTGGTGGCTGGGTACACTTGTTAGCCTTCTAAGCAAAATAGATTAGTGTCTATGTGGGTATCCAAATTTAGAAGTGATTATATGTATGGGTATTTAAAATTAGAAGTGATACCATGGAGGAATCCAATGTTTTGGTTGTGCACTAAGTGAAAAATGTTCAAATGTTCAACATGGTAAAGCTAGTCAGTGCAGTAAAAAAGACCACAACAATGTCATTACAAAAAGATGCAAAAGGTTTGGGTTAAAATGTTCAACATCAAGATGGATGTGGTGTAATGGTTCAAGGATAATGTTCAATGGTTGATGGTTAAAAATAAATATATGGATGGCAAATAAATGCTACCTACATAGTTCCATGAACATAATATCTAATAAAAACTTTAGGCCAAATGTAGTTCTGGTACTGGGATAGTGATGTGGGGAAAAGTGATCTCCAAATGGCCAAAAAATGTGGAAAAAAGATAATTTACAAATTTTTGATAGCCAAGATATGGTTATAAATATAATTATAAATTTTTAGGTGAAAGGTATGTTAGAAAGATGGTGATCGAATTGACTCCAGATGTACTAGGCAAGTGGATGTTGCCTACATAGTTTTGTGGATATAGGATCCAATAGAAACTTTAGGCCGTATGTAATTCTGGTTTTGATTAGATGGTCATTAAAAGAAGAAGGAATAAGGAGAAGAGTAATATACAAAATCTTGGGGAACGAAATTCCCCAAATAGGTCAAGGTGGTTTTCAAATGAGTTTCCCTAATTTGACATACCACATGGTTTGGGTTTTGGTTGAAGGTAGTGTTGGTTTTTATCAAAGAAAGTGGGTCAATAGAGGATAGAGAGTAATAACCTCAAAGAACTAAGTGCTAGAGAAGGAATATCCAAGATAGAGTCCTTTTTTGGTTTGGGGGTGAGGTTATGAAAAGGTAAAATGTAGGATAATTAGGAGACACATGTTTCCAATAGTCAACAATAGAAGGGAAAGAAAAGAAGCATGATGCCTTTTCATTGGTAAAGACCAAAAACATCATCGAAGTTACTTACATTTTAGTGAACTTTAACCTTTTGAATGCTTCTCATAAGCATACTTTTGTTGATAAAATTGCATCTTGATCATGTTGTGTCTAGTAAGCTCAAAATCCCTTGATTTATAGAGAATGGAAGAAGAGGAATAAGTGATAAGTGAATATCAAATGGGTGAGCAGGGAAGATAACCTTATGTGGGCAGGCTTGACCCTTCTATAGGTGACCTAAGAAACAAATTAGATAATTCCATGTCTTATGCTCGATGTAGATTGATCAATGCAGGAAGTCTACTAAAGTGAAAGTTGATTGTAGCTTTCTTGGGATGTTTATTTTGTTTTTGAGAAAGGGTTTATTTGTGTCTTTGATATTTATTTTTTTTACTTTTGAGAAGTTTCTGAAATTGATCAATGTGGGAAGATTCAAGGAATTAATTTTTAATTTAAATTTGACTTATCCATCCTTCAAGGGAGTGGTCTAAGTTTCTAATTTTTGGTAGTCATCTTTCAAGGGAATAGTCTATCTTTTAAGCAATGTTCAATAAATGTGGTAGCTATCCTTCAAGGGAGTAGTTAGTAAAATGCTAGAAATTTTGTGACCCAAATGATATATTTTGGTATCCCAAATAGTTTGAATGCTGGTTTTAGATATGGACAAGCCTGATGAGGCTTAAAGGTGTACCTTTATGAGGGAAAATTGTTAGCACAAGAAGGTAGTGGAGGGTGGAAAGGAATGGATTTTGAGAGACAAAAGGATCATGGGATTTTTTTCTCATAATAGACAAAAATTATCCTTGAGAACCATGATATGGGTAGAGCCAAGGTAACCATATTTAGGATTAGGTAATATTTGTGATGGATAATCATATGGTTCTATTTGAATCAAGTCATCCTTAAAAGTAGAGGGAAAAAAAGAATGTGAGAGTGGAAAATCTCATGAATCAAGGGATGAACTTAAGTTAGACAAGAAGGTGAATTTGATCCTTATTTTTTAAAAATAAAGGATGTATATGTGAAGCATTAAGAGGCTTAGGTTCTAGTCTACCTTTGAGGGAGGACAAACGATAAGATCTAGATCCATACTTATGGGTGATGATGTAGGGTCCAAGCCAATTAAAGGTAAACTTTCATATTTTTATTTTCTTCATGTTAGTGACATGTTGGTTTTATTTGATGATGAGATATATGATTTTGAATTCTTAATCTTTCAAATTTTTATTATAGGTACACCTAATGCACTCTTGGTAGACATGAAGGTGGTTAAGGGCTATGAGCTGATGTTCATTAAGTAGCTCCAGTTGGGCTAAATGTTCTTGATGATATTCATTTCAAAAATAATGTCTTGTAATGATATGTGAAGAGAGGGAATTTGTACTTTGAGAGGCAAGACTGCCTCTACTCTAAAGACAAGGGAGAAAGGGGTAACAACTATAGAGGTTTGAATGCAAGTGAGATAGGCACATAAACCAAAGGGGATATGCAAGTGCCAATCCAGACTTAAAGCATTGATGACCTTGGTTAGCATTTTATTCATAATTTTGTTGGAAGCCTTAGCTTTTCCATTTTTTTATGGATGGTAAGGTGAATAAAATATAAGTTTGATGCCAAAGGCATCACAAAGACCTTGAAATTGCTTGTTCTTGAAATATTTTCCATTATTAGTGATGATCTTATGGGGAACATCAGAATGACAGATTATATAGTGGTTGATGAAGTTAATGATCTTTTTAGCTTTAGTGGAAATAAGAGGAATACTCTCTACCCACTTAGTGAAGTATTTGGTAGTGGTGATGATAGAGTGGTGACATTGTGAAGAATGAGGGTTGATTTATCTGATGAGGTCCAATCCCCATTATGAGAAAGGCCAAAGGTCTTTAGATGTTTCAAGGCCATGTGTGGGTGTGTGATGCAAATTAACATGTTGTTGACATTTAAAACACTTTTTAACATATTCATAATAGTCTTAATTAAGGGTGGGCCAATAGTATCCAATTTAAAGGATACATTTAACAATAATTAGGCCACCAAAGTATCCACCACAGATTCCATCATGGGTTTATTTGATAGTATGAGAGGCCTCATGACCATGAAAAAAATGGAGAAGAAGGCCATCAAAACCATGTTTATAGATTATTCTTCATAACATGGTATAATGGGAAGTGGTTTGGATGAAATCTCATTGGGCATTCTTAGAGAGGTTAGGAGGAACTACACCAAGATTAAGGTAGTTGAAGGTTTGTTCGTACCAAGTGTCTAAGGTAGATCCTTCCACATTGAAAATGGTGGGAAGGTTAGGTTAGATATATGAGGGTGTGATAAAGTGGTGAATGGTGACAAATAATTTTGAAGTGGTAGGTTGAATTAGGATTTAGGAAGTAAGGGAAGCCATTTTATCTATAAACTTGTTAGTGGATCATGGAATAGATTCGATAGAGTAATGGTAAAATGATGCCAAGAGTAAAATAACTAATTATTTATACTTTTTTAGGATGTCATTTTTGAATTTATAGGAACCATTAACTTGGTTGATGACAAGTTGGGAATCATTGAAGATAGTAATGGTTTTGACTCTCAAGGCTAAGGTAATTTGGAGACCTATCACTAGGGATTCATACTCAACCATGTTGTTGGTACACTCATAGTCAAGTTTTAGAGAAAGAGGAATGGGTTATCCATAAAATGGAATGAGAAAAACTCTAACACCCCCACCATATGGGTATTTAGATCCATCAAAGAACATGGTCATTTGATAGGTGATGCCTTCTTAAGACAAAGTCACAATAGACTCATTTGGAAATGCAAGCAGAAGATGTTGATGTTCTAGTAAAGGAGATTTGACCAATTGGTTAGAAATGAACTTCCCTTTGATTGACTTCTATTGGAGGAACTCAAGGTTGAACTCAACAAAGAACATGAGCCACTTATCCATACTCTAGTTTTTGTATGGTTTAGAGTGTATATACTTGAGGGGTTTAGTGTTAGTTATGTTGTAGGTTTTATGATTGATGAGGTAGTGATGAAGTTTGGTAACTATGAAGATGAGGTAAAGGCAAAGCTTCTCAGTATGGGTGCATTGAGTCTCGTACTCTATAAGTGTTTGACTGATATAGTAGACAACTTATTCCTTGTTTTGTTCATCATGATGTGTAAGCATTGCCAATAAAGAATGATTAGTGGTAGATATATATTGATAAAAGGGTTGATCTTCCTTAGGAGGGGTGAGAACCAATGGAGAAATAAGGTATTCTTTAAGTGAATCAAAGTAATGTTGACAGCCTGTAGTCCACTTAAAATAAGTGTCTTTCTTGAGTAGATGGTGAAAAGGTTGACATATATCATATAATTGAGAGATGAAATGGTGGATCGATTGGATTTTTCCTTGTAGGCTATGGAGTTGTTTAAGGTGGGTTAGAGGTGGCATATCAAGGATGGAAAGGACTTTGATAGGGCATACTTTTATTCCTTGGAGAGAGATGATGAAGCCAAGGAGTTTTCTAGATAGGACCCCAAAAATACATTTATTAGGATTTAGTCTAACGTGAAAATGGATGAGGCATTTGAAGTTGATGGTGAGAATAGCTAGGTGGTCCTTGTGATGTTTACATTTTACAAGAAGATCATCCACATAGTCCTCAATAAATTTATGAATGAGGTCATGGAAGTTGAAATTCATGGCACGATGGTAAGTGGATCTTACATTCTTCAAAATAAATGGAATGAACTTATAACAAATGGTTCCACATGGGGTGATGAAAGATATTTTATGTTGATACTTGGGGGAAATCAAGATTTGATTGTCTCCTAAGAAACTATCCATAAGAGATAGCATTTCATGGCCAGTAGTAAGTTTAAAAATTTGGTCAATGTTAGGCAAAGGAAAGTCACCCTTTGGATAAGTAAGGTTAAGGTCATAAAATTCAAGGTAGATTCAAAGTCCTCTTGTGGGTTCAATGATAGGGATAATATTAGAAACCCATTGAGGATAGTCTATGGGTTGGATGAAGTTTATGGATAAGAGACATCGTAACTCCTATTTTACAAGAAGTGCAATGTGAGGATGCATCTTTTGAAGTTTTTAGCACACATATTTAGCATTAGGATAGGTGAAAATGTTATGGAGGGAAATAAAAGGGTTGATTCCTGACATGTCCTTATAGGACTAAGCAAATGCAATACTATGATCATGAAAGAAGGAAGGAAAATCTCATTGCTCTCTAAAATCTAAGGATTGATTGATTTTTAATGTACATGGATTATCTTAAATACCCAAGTTGACATCAATGGTAGATTCATTCAACATGGTCTACTTTTTAGGAGGAAGAGATTTATGGATAAAAGAATTTTTTGCACCAAGGTAGGTGTTTCAATTAATTTTGATTAAATTTAAGAAGTGAGAAACAAAGAAAGAAAGGTTAGGGATTAGTGATTATATGTACCCAAATTGGTGTGCACTATATCCAAATGAAGTTGGGAACTCCTCTTTGGCTAGGGAGGACCACCTACAAGTATGAAAACACTACCAAAAAATATTTTTTAGTAGGTTGTTGAGTGGGCTGACAAGAAAATTTCTTTTTCTAGGAAGTGACAAACTTCTCAGGGGATGACAGTCCACTATTTAATATAAAGAGTTAAAAATGAAATGACAAAGTAAATTAAACACAGAGAGAGAGAGCTTCATGTACCTTTTTTATAAATTGTGTGTAATAGTCAATATCATAGATCAAGAAAAATACAATTTTGGTTTGTTAGAGGGTTGTCAGGCTGGTTCAGGGTGATTTGGGTAAAAGGGTAGTCACTAACGTCAGTAGGGTAACCGATGTCGATAAGGGAAATGCGACGAATGTTGATAGGATAACTTATGTCAATAGGGGAAATGGAGTTAAAAATTCACAAAAGGCTTTCTTGAGTGCAGGGAAGAATATTTAATATGTTAATGGGGTTGGAAAAAGTCGTATGAGGGGTCAGAGAGATGGTAAGAAGTCTGGGTAAGGAGTTTAGTTTGGTTAAGGTAAAAGTATGGAGATGAAGGAGTTTTATAAATCCTCCTCAGGGATGGATGGGATGTGTAAATTCTAATCAAAAATAAATAGAATTCACAAAATACAAGGATGCTTAAATGATATAAATACCTAAAGAAATACTCTTGATAAAGCTTTGTTAAGGTGATTGACCAAACAAAAATGAGTGTGTATTGCATGTTCATCATAGTTTGAGCTCTTTGCACAATTGATAAATTTTGGTTTAAGATTTGATTGGTATAGAGAAGATGTGAGCCTGGTTATAGTGGATAATCACTAAAAGCCTTTTAAGAGTGCTTTGAATCTTTTTTGTGAGTTTCTACTTGAGAGAAATAATATTTATGGGGGATCTAAATGGGTTTAAAACATTGCTTATGTAACTAACATTGGTGATCCCATTGATTTCAGTCTCAGATTGATCAATATTAATTGAGGGTTGACTGACATTGGTGGCATAAGAATAGGTTAAAAGGGATATTTTTGGCTCCTTTCTTCCATTTCTCCATGCTAAGTGTGACACCCATTAAGAAATAGTCAATATGTGAGGTTGGGTACAAGGTAAACAGTTAGAAATTGGTGTATAGGGTATGAATTAGTTACTTTTGGGAGACCAAGTCTAATGGTGACTCACAAGGGGATAATTGGTCTTGGGGCAAGGTAACTTGACAAGGTGGTATAAGGAATATTCAATTAATCTTAAATAATTAATTAAATATGTGGGGTAAAGGCATGGGTTAGGAAGACTTGTTACAAAGAGGGTCTAAGGGGGGTTTCGACACAACACCTTATACACTTATGTAATGTAATTTTGGTTTCTACATTTAACCCTTTTTGTCTTGATAAGTTATGTCAACAAGTTGCAAGACAAAAGTGAAAGTTAAGTGGTCTAGGCATGGGGTGTGATATCCTTCCCCTCAAAATGGGAACTAATTAGAAAAAACCCAAAATTGGTGATCGATTTAATAAGGAGTAAATGAGATTGGTTGGTTGTGGGTTAGTAGTGTAGAGATGAGGTCATGGTCATAAATTACTAAAAAGTTATGTTGACTAGTTGAAAATAGGTGTGGTTGTGGAGGATTGTGGTTAAAGATACCAAGGCATAACCTGTTAGTGATAGATGAGAAGGTAGGATCAACTAAAATTGTAGCTCCAATGGTCAAATGTGCTCCAGGTATCTGAGGTAAGAAGTGCCCCTAAAAACATAATAGGTCACATGTGATAGGATTAGTTAGTGGTGATCCAAATCAACTGATGGTTGTACATGTAAGGTATTATCAATGTGTACTAGACAGCATGAACGATCAAGACACCAAACTCAGATGTAATGAGTGGGTGTATAATGAAATGTGTGTTTTTGTAAGAGTTGACATGAGTGGGATGAAAATGATCCCTATGGTCAAGTTTGTAAAGGTAGGGTGTGTGCAAAATTACCCTAGAATGAAGGGACTATTAGAAGTGATGTGCAAGCATTAAAATACTATTGCATGGTACTGACATTGGCATTATTATACCAACATCAATGGTAAAGTAGTTGACATTAGTGGCCTAGGGTATAAACAATTGATATAAATGGTTGACCAAACTTGACAAAAAGGGGCTAGGTGGCTGACCAATTTCATTTGCATGTTGATTGGTCAGAGAGCAAGAAAAAGACAAAAAAGTTGAGAAAATGGTGGGATGAGGTGGAGACCCAACTTGAGGCATGGTAGCAGAGGCATTAGTCATCTTGGCTTGATGGAGGTAGAGAAATGAGGTAGGGTACTTTAAACCTTTGGTTTGTGTTCTTTGGTAAGTTTATTGATTTAAGTTGAGTGGGAGGTGTAATAAGTTGCTAGTGAGTAGTGGGTGGGTAGTGGGGAGGGTAGGAACATGTTTAGGATTTTTTTGGGTGGGTTTTGTGGTAGTTTAGGGTTAAAAATAGAAATGGTTAATGGGTGGGGTTTGGTCCTAGAGACAAACTAGTCATCAACATTGATAGTAGTCCATCGACATTGGTTAAGGTCTTTATACCGATATCAGTGGTAAAGGCACTGATGTCAACATGTTATGCACTAACATTGACAATCTAGGCACTGATGTTGGTTAATAAGTGACTGACCTCAGTGGCCTTGTTAAATTAAAAAGGGTAAAAATGGGTATAAAAAGAGTTGAAAAGCCATGAGGCCTTATGGAATAGGCAAATCATGTTTCATAGAGTAGATGTAGCTTAGTTGAAGAGTGAGAGATTGGTTGAAAGGCCTAGTTTAAGATAGATAGGTCATAAGGCCTTGGGTAAAAATGGATAGGTTAGATAGTTAGGTTGGTAGACAACTAAACTAGCCCCAAAAGACCCCATGTCTACTGAGTGCTACTTACATAGTCCAAAAGGGCCTCAAGCCAATGTAGCTCTCCCATGGGATAGGGAAAATGGTTAAGGTAGTGGTTAGAAAGGTCTATTGATAAATTTTGTGTGTTTGTGATTACAGGTGAGGCATGAGTTGACCCTGAGAGACCATCTTCTAACACTCTTAACCAGGATCAAGAGAGATGTGTCAGTAGATGAGTGGGACCACATGGTTGTAGTTGGTCTTGCTAGATTTTGATGGTATTTTTGGGTTCCATGAGATGCCAACTTGATGATCATGATGATTTAGAGGTGGGATCATACCACCAACACCTTCCACCTATCAACTAGTGAGATGATAGTCATACTAGAGGATGTATATAGGATCCTTAGATTATCATTTTAGGGTGAGAAGCTTTTTATATGCATGAGGGAGGAGCATGACATCTATATGGTGTCATTATTTGGTGATCATGTGAGTGAGGTTACATATCACTCAACATCATTTGCTTATGAGCCTCTATTTTTGGTAGATGAGGAACAACATCTTAGCATCCTGATGATAATCAACATCATGGTGTATGCACTACTTAACATATATGGTGGTATATTTTTGATCTCCTTGATAGGGTTATTAGCTCAGATGATAGAGCAAAGGATAGTTTTTACATGGGGGCCTATATTTATATAGAGAGTTGTGGGGTTTACATCTACATAGATGTTACAGTTTATGTGTTGGGAACCTACTGCATTTTTGGGTGTATGAGCACATCATAGTTACATGGGCACTGGGATTGCCATCCTTGATTATAGTAGGATTTAGAGTTAATTTTAGATAATGGTGACAAGCCATGGCACATACATGGGTTGATAGCATTGTACAATATATCATGCACTGCAAAGGGCTACTAGATGGCTTAAGTCTTAGAGATATTATCTGGTGCCCCTACTTGGCATATCTAGTTTTTAGAGGTTAGGGGGAGGATCTCATTGGGCTACAAATCACACTGTGGGTTAGAGGTAGGAGAGCAAGGCAGCTTGAGATGATACCTATGGCATGAGTCAAGAGACAACTCAACCTTGTGCAAGATGTTCCACCTACTTTCCCCAGATACAAGCATGATGACATTGAGGTACCACTCCCTTTATTATTGGAGATAGATGGACTTAATTTTGAGGAGCTACTAGTAGGTATATATATGGTTAATGCTAGATACACTAGGGCATACCAAGCATGGTGGGTAAGATTACACCAAATTGTACTAGTTAGGAGGCTGGCTCCATGGTTTCAAGGTTTGGCATATGAGAGAGATGCTACTTTACAAGATAGAGACATGGCCATACAAGAGAGGGATATGACCTTGCAAGAAAAGGATGTTATGATTTAGGATAGAGATGCAACATTATAGGCCAAAGATGTTGATATTTAGGTAAGAGATGTGACCATGTAGGCCATAGATGATATACTTATAGAGAGGGATGTAGAATTATATGCTAAGGACATGGTCATATAGGAGAGAGATGCTATAGTCCTTTCATAAGATTCCTCACAGGTAGAGGTCTTGGGGTTATATAGTCAAGTGGGCCATCTTCAAAGTCAGGTAGCTAGTCTACAGGGATGAGTGACCTCATTGACAATAGAGAGAGATCAATTAAGGTTAGATTTATGGGCATTGGTAGTTATTCCTCCTCCTCCTCCACAAGTAGTAGTATAGGTAAAAAGATAGGCAGGTGCCATGGGTCCTCCATAGATTGTATCCCTTACGAGATACAACATTGAACTGGATGAGATCCATACTATGAGAGGGAGATCTATGAGTTTTTGTAGATTCCCAGATTTATAGAGTTTAGGGAGTAGGAGTGGTCAGAGACACATACCTTAGGTTCTAGTGTGTGAATATGAAGATAGGGAGATGGTGGTGGTGACACTACCTCATCACATCCATCATGATTTTAAGGAGGTTGTGTTGATCCTGATTTTGAGAGATATTTTTATATTTATTCATTTTTTGTATATATACCAACCTGTGAGTTAATGATGTGAGATATACATGAGATATGTTGATATTTGTATATGATGTATATTAATTCAACACATACACACACACACACACACACACACACACACACACACACACACACACACACACACACACACACACACACACACACACACACACACACACACACACACACACACACACACACACACACACACACACATGGTGTATCCATAAGTGATGGTTTTTGGCATTATGACATTATTCCTATTTATTGTTAGTTAGGAAAATGGTGGTCATGTTGCATTTTTAGCATTGTCATATATATTTGATGGTATATACTAGAATGTGTTGGTCATGTTTATTTGGTTTCTACATTTTTCATATGTAATGGTGTATGTATGTAATTCAACATGTGAAGTGAAAGGTAAAAGAGAGAGACAAGGTGATCGTTATTAACACAAACCATAATAACAACATAAACAAGCTCTAAATTTTGAACCTTTTTTATGCATGGCATTAGTTGACCATTTGCTAGTTAGAAAAGCATGGTTATCACCTTGTGTTAAGTAAGCTCAAAGTCCCTTAAAATTTTATTTTTGAGGGAGAGAGGGTTAAAATGGAATAGGAATAGTGAGATAGCGTAACCTTTGGAGTAATAATGGTATGCCCCATTTTTGGGTTGCCTAAGAGCGACTATAGACATGTCCATGACATAAAGTTATTATGTTACTTTTTTTTCTTTTATCTCTATTTTTTTTAATTCTATAAGTTGATTGATGCAAAAAGCTCACAATGGGATGAAGTTGTTCAATAGGGAAACTTTTGAATCATATTTGCCTTTGATAGTGGTTTTTTGACTTAGCCATCCTTCAAGGGTATGCTCTAGTCTTTTTTTATTTTTTTGGGTTTTTTATAGCTATCCTTCAAGGGAGTAGTCTAATTTTTTAAAAGCTAGGCATGATTTGGAGTAGTTGATTTATCCCATATTATTTTCTTTTGCTTTTGATTTTTTTGAGTCTTTTTATTACTTTAGTCATGGAAAAGTCTATAGAGGCTTATAGTTTTTCCACATTTTGGGACAAAACCAAAACACTTCATAGGTTAACTAAGTATGGAGGAATAAGGTTAAGGTTAAAAGAATATGAATATAGTGGGTTTGCTCAAGGGATGAGCTTAAGTTAAACATGTGGTAAAGTGTTACTTAATTAAGAAAAGAATGGTCATAAATGTAATGTATTTAGAGGTTTAGGTTCTAGTTATCCTTCGAGAGAAGATAAACGATAAGCTCCAGAGGCATATTTATGAGTTATAATGTAGGGTCCTATCTAATTGGGAGTAAAATTTCCCCATTTTCTTTTTTCCAAGTTAGTCACATGTTGATTTTCCTTTAAGATGAGATCTATAATATTAAAATCATGCTCCTTAAGGTTTTTGTCATAGGCACATTTGATACGCTCTTGGTAGATGTGGAGATGGTTAAAGGCTATGAGACAACATTCATCAAATAGTTTAAGTTGAGCTAAATGTTCTTAGTGAAAGTTGTCATTAGTTATAATGTCTTCTAGTGAAATCCTAAAAGAAGGAATTTGGACTTCAAGGGAAAAATAACTTCCATCCTATAGACTAGGGAGAAAGGTGTAGCTTCTATAGAAGTGTGAATTCTAGTATGATAATCCCATAAATCATAGGGGATGTGAATGTGCCAATCCTTGCCAGTCGCATTAACCAATTTCATAAGGATTTTGGTCAAAGTTTTGTTAGAGGCTTCAACTTGCCCATTGGCTTGTGGGAAATAGGGTGAAGAGAAGCTGAGTTTGATACCAAAGGCATCACAGAGTTACTAGACAATATTGTTCTTAAAAGACTTACCATTGTCAATTATGATTTTGTAAGGTATGCCAAAATGGCATATGATATGAAGGTTGATAAATTTAATGATTTTATCAACTTTAATGGATATGATAGGAATGGCCTCAACCCACTTAGTGAAGTATTCTATTATTGTTATGATTGATCGATGACAAAGAGAGGAATGGGGGTTAATCTCACCAATTAAGTCTAAACCGCATTGAGAGAAGGGACAAAAGTCCTTAGCGACTTGTAAGGCATGAGTAGGAACGTGAAATAGGATGGCATGTTGTTGACATTTGAGATAATGTCTAACATAGTCAGTATAATTATGAGAGAGTTTTGGCTACTAATAGCCAAGGTGAAGGAGATGTTTAGAAATTGTGTGACCATTAAAATGACCACTGTAAATCCCATCATGAACCTCCTTAATAGCAAATGGAATCTCTTTACTAGTGAGACATCAAAGGAGGAGACCATCGAAACCTCATTTGTAGAGAAGTCCCCCTAACATACTGTAACATGCAACACACTTTATGAACACACACCATGTATTATGGGAGAGGTTGGGAGGAGTAATAGAGTAAGAGAGGTAATTTGTGAGTTGAGTATACCACAAGTCATGTGAATCATTAGTGATATTCCCCATAAAGAGGATGTTGGAAGAAATGTAAGAAGGTATAGTTAGGTGATGTAGATTTTGGAGGAATAGGAGGAAGAGGGTATGTGGGAGGATAATGAAGCCATTGTGTCTGTAAACTTGTTGGTTGAGTGAGGAACGATCTATAAAAGGTAATGGTCAAATAATTCTAATAAGTTATATATATGATGTTTGTGCCATTGTAAAGTCTCATTATTACATAGTTAAGAACCATTGACCTAGTTGATGACTAATTGTGAGTCATAAAAATGGTTATGTATTTGATTCCTAAGAAGATAACTATTTGAATCCCTAGAATTAAGGCTTCATATTCAGCGATGTTGTTGGTGTAGTCAAAGTCTAGTTTAAATGATAAAGGCATCAACACACCATCAATAGGGATGAGGATAACCCTAACTTTACCATTATTTTGACATTTAGACCCATCAAAGAACATCATCATTTTATGGGTGATATCATCGGTAAAAAGTGCAATAATAGACTCATTGAGGAATTCAAGATTTGAGGGTTGGCTATCAAGGATAATATAGGTAGCTAGTTGGTCAGTGATGGATTTCCCTTTGATGGAATTTTTTTAGATGAATTCCAAATAAAATTTAGCTAGAAGCTTAAGCCACTGAGTGTTGTGTTGGTTATGTTAATGTTTAGAGTACATGTATTTGAGAGGGTCAGTGTGGGTGATGTCATAATTTTTTTGGTTGAGAAGGTAATGTCCTAGTTTAAAAGCTAAAAATACCAAATCAAGGCACAACTTCTTGATATGAGTGTAGTGAGTTTTGTAATTAATAAGTGTTTAACTTATGTAATAAACTGCTTGCTCACAGTGGTGATCATCCCTATGTGATATCATAACTCCTAAAGAATGGTCAGTCAAAGAGATATAAATATAGAAGGGTTGGTCCTCTTTAGGTGGAATAAGGATAGTTGGAGAAAGGAGATATTTTTTGAGTGCATCAAAGGCTTCCTCATAATATTTATCCCAATGAAAAGGAATTTTCTTTTTAAGAATATGGTGAAAAGGTTGATAGTGATCTAATATCTAAGAGATAAAGTGATGAACCAATTAGAGTTTACCTTAGAGGCTATAGAGTTTTTTGAGCATGGTTGGTGGAGGCATTTTGAGGATTGCCCAAACCTTTGTAAGGTCAACTTTAATACCTCGAATAGAGATGGTAAAGCCCAAGAGCTCTTTGAAAATAACACCAAAGATGCACTTCTTTGGATTGAGTCAAATGTTATTCTAAAGAAGGTGAGTGAAAATGATTTTAAGGACCCCCAAGTGATCCTAAAAAAGTTTAGATTTCTCGAGTAGGTCATTGACATAATCCTCCATAATTGTGTGTAAGAGGTCATGGAAGATATAAGTCATGACACATTGATAGGTAGCACCGACATTTTTCAGTCCAAAGGGCATAACCTAATAACAAATATTTCCCCATGGGGTGATAAAGGTTGTTTTGTGTTGATCCTTAGGGGAAACTAGGATTTGATTATATCCTGAGAATCCATCCATAAGTGATAAAATCTCATGGCTAGCTATTAAATCAATAAGTTGATCAATACTTGGCAAAAGAAAGTCATCCTTTGAATAAGTAAGGTTGAGATCATAGTAGTTAGTGCAAATATGGATTCCCCCTATTGATTTTGTAATAGGTATAATGTTGGAAACCCATTGTGAGTAGTCAATAGGTTGGATGAAGATAATAGAGAGGAGGCATTGGAGCTCATCCTTGACAAGGAGAGCAATATGAGGATGCATTTTTCAAATCTTTTTCTTAACTGGCTTAGCATCATGATTCGTGACAATGTTATGGGTTATGATTGAGGGGTCAATACCAGGCATGTCTTTGTAGGACTAAGTAAAATCCTTACTATGGTCATATATAAATGTGGTGTAGTCTATTTGTTTAGAATAATCTAGAGATTGGCCTATTTTAAGAATATGAGGGTCATCATGAGAAGGCAAGTTAATGTTGATGGTTTATTCATTTAACATAACTTATGTCTTAGAATAGAGTGATCATTTGATGTAGGAATCATTGACACCCATTTATGTAAGAATGTCATCATCAGTTTCACAAGAGATGGTGTTAAATATGGGAGAATCCTCATCAATCATGTGAGTATGTATGAAGGGAAAGGATTGTGTTTCCCTACCCTGGTGATGGGTAAGGGGGCCCAAGTGAATGACATTTATTGAAAAAATAATATGAGGTATAGATACCTCTAATTCAATGGGTGATGATGGAGGAGAGGAGTTAGAAGGAGATACAGGTTCTTCAATGATGGGAATATAAGTAGTAATGGATTGAGTTGGGTCAACATAACCAATTCCATGCCTTTGTCTGGCATTATCAATGGTTTGATGGGTAGGGTATTGAATGGACATATAGGCACCTTACTCATAATGTCCTAGCTAAAACCTTTCCAAGCACACTTATAGAGATAAGTATGTACAAAGGTAGGATTGTTTAAGAAGGAAAATTCACAGTTAAACTTTTGGGATGAAGAGGATGAATTACCCATGATAAGAGATTGATCAATTCCCCCATATGTAAAGTTATTTTTGAGATGGGGTGGACCATACAGGATGATCATACCAATACAAGGATCATAGTTGGCACTCATGTGAGGTTCTACATACTCTTGAGGGGTATGGAACATGTTGAGAGTTAAAAAACAATATTCACCAAGTGATAATCGCTTGAAGGTTTCCTCTATGGGATCCTTGTCGAGAACCTATGTAGTTGGTATAGGTGTGTCTAGGGTAGCAAAACTTGTAGAGCCTTCCAAAGTGGGTTGTGGAGGTGATGATGTATTGAAATGAATAATAACATCTTTTGGGATATAGGTCATGTTACATGTCTTGAATGGAGGTGGGTCGATGGGAATGACATGAACTTGACCATTGTATTCAAACTTAATGATGCAATGTGAAAGGTACACATGCCATAGCATATATTCATGGTCACCCAAGAAGTATGTTATATTAAAATTCACCCTCTAAAACATAAAATAACTTGAAAAGGGTATGAGGACCCATATGGATGTGCGAGACCATGGTGCCAATAGTTGTAGTAGTAGTCATTAAAAGAACATAATACTACATCCATTTATGACAAACAATTGTTAGGGAGTGATAAGTGATTGTAAGCATAGGTTGAAATGATGTTGATACTGGCTCCCCCATTGATCATAACTCTCTTGACATGAGTTTGATAAATGTAGGTAGTGATAAAGAGGGTATAATATTGATCTTCAAGATGCTAAGAGGGGATCCCTGAATCACTAAAGGAGATTATAGAAATGGTGTTGAGAGAATTGATGAAGGTTTCAAGGGGTTGAGGGTATTTGAGTTAAACTTCAAGCACTTGTAAGGCACTAATGAGAGCCTGTTGATGTTGGGATGAGTTTTGAATTAACTCATATAGAGACATATTCACTAGGGATTGCTGACATTACTTCACCATGGAGTTTTGGATAGCTCCCAATGATGACTATTATGGGACACCCAAGATGGAAATCTTAGGATTTGAAGAGGGGATGTACTTTGTAAAGGGGTGAACCCAAGGAGTAGAGACCTTTTCCTTTCATTTGTATTTTTCATTTTTGTGATCGTGTAGTCACATTGATCATGTTAATCTAAAATATAGGTGAAGGAGGTGATAGATAAGGTACAATAATGTCTTTGGGTTTAATGTGAAAGGGGGTTTTGTGAGGCATTACAGATATCAAGAGTTAAATGTTAGGAGTTTCAACTGATTTAACACCTGAGAAAGCATCAACATTTAAATAGTGATGAATTATTATTGTGATAGCTTTGTAAATCTTAGTATCATGTCTTAGAGAATGATGATATAAACAAACTTGTGAATCATTGAACCATAATGGTTTTGGTCCAAGAAGATCAAATGGTTTGATGGGGGGAAGAGTCATTGCTGATGCTTGCAATTACTGGTGTAGATAGAATACTTGGGAGACTTGAAATGGGTTAACACTCATTATCATAGGTGAAGTGGACACCTTTATGAGTTTGGTGGTGATGGGTATAGTCTTGTGTGACACCCTTTTAGGTGGTGGTGAACCCACATGTTTCAATTCCACATTTTTAATTTTGGGTAAGAGGGTGTTAGATATTGAAGGTTTGTGAGGTGGTAATGGAAATAATAAAGGTAATGTCACTTTATTTTTTACATGGGTTGGTGATAATCCCACCAAGGTAGAGGGATGTGGACCCAAAATGGATGGGAAGGTTGAAGGTGGAAGAAGGGTAGATTGGCAAGGTTTTGGGGTTTTACCTTTCTTCTTTAGTTCAAGGAGAGAGACACCCCCTTATTTTTGAGGGGTTAAATTTAACTTCATGTGTGGATGAACTAAATTATAAATTGGTCATTTGCCTACATATCTTATCTATTTCAATGTGGCAGACACATGTGAGGTGGAGGGCTATGAAGTAGAAGAGGAGGCTTCTTAAAGCCTAGGTGAAGCAACACCCATCTTATAAAAAACCTTAGGATAAATGGTTATGAGAGCGTTGGAAGTGAAGGGAGATACTCTCTATGTTAGATAGGGAATTTTATGGTGATCCAAAAATTTTGCTTGATCTAATTTCTTAGAATCAAGGAATTTGAGATTTTTTGCTAAACATAAAAATGGTTTAGATGTCATTGGTGTGGGTTCAACTAGTTTTTCTTTGGATGATTGAGAGAGAGGAGATTTATTTTCCTTTAATATTTCCATCCAAATATGGGAAAGAGTCAAAACAGGGTCATCTTCTTCAGTAATAGATGAAGAAGTATGTTCCTCTATAGTAGGTAAAGAATGAGGAGATGAGGGCTCCTCAAGGGAATAAAGAAATGGTATGATTGTTCCTTCAACATGTGTATGAGGAACATGTAAGGTATGATCTTCCATGGGTAAGAGGAATATAAAGATGGGTTATTTTGGGGGTGGTTCAATGGTTGTTTCATTAAATGTTAATGTGGAGAAATCTGACTCATCTATTTATGAAAGAGGAGTGGATGAGTCACTCTCTTCTATGGGTTAAAGTAACATAAGATTTATCTCACTATTTGTTTGATGGGTATGAGAATCATGATCTCTATTTTTTAAAAGTGTAGGTGAGGTAAGTACAAAGGTAATTTGTGACTCCTCATGTGGTAATGAGAGTGGTAAAGGTTACTTTTCCTCACATGGAAGTAGAAGAGGAGAAATTAGGTTCTTCTACCGAAAGAGGACATGCAGTAAAACTAACCTCTACCATTTATGGGGTAGGTGTAGGTAAAATAGGCACCTCCTATTGTGGAAATGGTGGGGTTAAGGGAAATATCACATTAACTATATGAATCTTATGATCTGAAGAAGTTTGAGGAGTAGTATGGACTATGTTTTTGTTGGGTACATGATTAGGGAAGGGTTGTTTGAATATGTCCATATTATAGTTTGGGGGAGTGTTTGGATTAACTAAAATAAAATTAACCCTATCCAACATATTTTGGACAATATTTTTAAGAGTTTTACAATTATTGACATTGTGGCCTTTGGTGCGATGATAGTTGTAAAACTCATCCTCTTTGAACCATGTTGGAATGGGTCAAGAAGGATCAAATTGGATTGAAGGTTTGATGGTAGGAAGGTTGATAACTCCTTGGTTAAGTAGATTTTATAAAATGGAGGTGTATGACTCCCCAATAATAGTATACTATCATTGCTCATACCATTGTTGAAATAGCTTTGTTGGGTTGATTGGGGTTGATTGTGTTGTGGGTTGAGTCGTGCTTGTAGAAGAAGCAAATTTCACAACCATAACATTTATAGACCCTTTAGATTTCTGATTTGGATGGAAATTTTTAGATGAAGAAGGATCATTTGCTTTAGAATTAGAATTTTTACTATGAAATTTGATCCTATCCTCATCTATGGCCTGGATTTCAAGCTTTCATGCCATTACGAAAGCTTCATCGAATGTCAGAAAGGTTTGTACCCAGAGTGTGGATGAAATATGTTTTGCACATGCTCTAGAGAAAATCTTAATGAGCTCAGGTTAAAGTAAGGAGAAGGAGAGTTGGTTTATGAGACCTTTCTAATGAGTAATAAAATCAGCAATAGTTTCATCATCAAATTGCCAAATAAAATAAAGGTTTGTTATGGAAACCTTTTTGGAGATATTAATTGAGAAGTGATCAAGGAAAAGTTGTGAAAGTTGAGTGAAGGAGAATAGTTAATGGCACATGATGGAACTATACCAATCCAAAGTAGCTCCTAAAAGAGACATAAGGAATGTGTGAAGTAATAGCGTATCATCATGTCTTATCAAATAATAAGTATGTTTGAATTCTTGCAAGTGTTGTTGTGGGTCTTATTTGCTCTAGAAAAGGGAAATTGTTTTGAGTTCCCATTGGTTTGGATATGGACATATTGATATAGATGGGTGAATGGGTTCATTTTAGATCTGATCATAAGATAGAATATTCTTTGATCTAGATATAGATTTCTCAAGGTTGCTTATTTCATCCATGAGAATTTTTATGAGGTTAGGAAGAGGATTTGTTTGAGAAACACCTCCTACATTGTAAGGAAGAGAATAAGAAGTTAAAGGCATATATGGCACTACCTATTATGGTTGTGTTGACATAACATAAGGATAGTGAGCCATAGGTTGAGGTATAGAAAGAAATGGGGCTTGCCCAATTGAAGTAAGGGTAATGGTTTGATTTATGGTTATGGGTTTAGTGGAAGACATATTTATGCTTGGTGAGGGGTGAGTTATGTTTTGGGTGTTAACATGTGCAAGAGTTAATGGGATGGGTACCACCAAGTTCTAAAATGGGGTTAAAATAGATTACACCCATTGTGCTTGTGAAGGTAAGCAAGTTATGACAACGTGGAGGTTGGATTGAATGACGAGTGATGTCATACTTAAAACATAATGAAAAATTGGGTTATTTGTTGATGTGATGGTTTGGGTAACCATGGAAGTTCCAATCAAAATTGGATTTGATACCATTAATAAGGTTGGAATTCCAAGGAGTGGGTCACCTAAAAAGGTTCGAGTTTGGCTTGTAGTAAGGTAATGTTGAAGGGCGATTACATTATGATCAAGAAATTAAGAAAAATCTTTATCACCTACAACTATAATAGGAATTTGATTGGGGTTGTGCATGCTTTCTATATATTATTCCATTATGGATTCAAAAATAGAAGGGGAAGGTGGAAGTGTTTGATGGCTTGCATAATCATCAAGTGTCTTTGCTTGGATTTATGTTAAAATCATGTAAAAGAATACACTAACAGTCTAAATACACTATGTTAAGGTCAGGTTGAAGGTAAATGAGGTTCAGAGAAAGTGTAAAAGGTTATGTGAAGTTATTGTTTAAGGTAGACTATAAATTTAAAAATATACAATCACTGATGTCAATCATTTATGACCGATGTTAGTTGGGGTAGATGTTGATGTACATTATATATAACTGATGTCGGTCACTGTGGAAGTTTGGAAAGGGCAAAGAATGAGTTTTTGGGATTCAAAGAGTGAAATCTAGGTGTTTAAAAGGTCTTATAGAATCTATATGAGAGTGATAAAAACTCAAGAAGTTTTATTTTTAAAGATTATTTGACTTTTGTATTTGTCAAATTTGGTTTGATCTCGTGAATCAAAAAAGAAGTGTCCTCATAGACTTAAAAATATAAAAAATGGAAAATAACATGTAGCCACTAATATTAAATACTAGAGATTAATTTTAGTCATATTGGCTTATGCCTTAAGCAGAGAATGAGAAGAAGAATTGGCTATTGTAGGTAATAAAAAGTAGTCTATGGATGGTTTTAGGTAAATTTTGGTTTTCAAAAAGTATCTATATTAGACTAGGTATGTAGCCTATGCCAGGAGCTTGCTCTCCCCACCTCACAACCCTGAAGCTGAGCTAGGTCACTTAATTAAAATATACCATTTGCCTAGAGTTTATACTCTATTAGAGAATAGAGTGGCCTCTTCCCTTGGTAATGACATCCAAGTAGAATAATTGGGTAGGCAAAGGTGATCCACTAGGTGATGAAATCCTAATGGGCCTTGTCTCAAGTATGTTGAAGTACTTATTTTGTGTTTATGGTTTGGATGTGTAACATTTGTGACCTAAGATTCATTTATAATGCTTTAATTAACTAAATGTGTTAATTATGCAACAAATAGAGAATGAAATGCAGTATGTCTTAAACCCAAATTGAAATTGTGTTAATTCAAATGAAAATAAAGAGGAATAGGAAAAGAGGATGAGTTTCAATATCCTATCTATGCATGCAAAATAAAAGAATTATTTTTAACTTGAAAAATATATTGAGTTTATGAAGCAAAAAGAATGACAGAGAGAGAGAAGAGTTTAATTTATTACTTCTAAAACAAGAAAATTAAGAAAATTGGATTTTTATTTATTTTTTCCTTTTTTCTAAGCAATAAGAGGAGAGAGAAAGTGTAATAAATGACAAATTCACTACTGTACACTTAAATAAACACTTAAAAAGTATACAATGAACTGAATGAAAACTCTAGGGGTCCCACTAGGCATGCTAGAAATGTTTCAATTATTTTTTATTAAATTTAAGAAGTGAGAAATAGAGAAAGAAAGGTTGGGGATTAGTTATTATATGTACCTGAATTGGTTTGCACTATATCTAGATAAAGTGAGGAACTCATCTTTGGCTAGGTAAGACCACTTGCAAGTAAGAACACACTACCATAAAATGTTTGTTAGTAGGTTGTTTAGTGGGCTACCAAGCAACTTGCTTATTCCAGGAAGTGACAAACTCCTAGGGGATGACAGTCCACTATTTAATACAAAGATTTAAAAATGAAATGACAAAGTAAAGAGAGAGAGAGAGAGAGAGAGAGAGAGAGAGAGTTTCACGTACCTTTTCTGTAACTTGTGTGTAGGAATCAGTATCACAAAGCAAGAAAAATACAATTTTAGAGGGTTGTTCAGGTTAGTTTAGGGTGATTTGGGTAAAAGGGCAGTCATTGACATCGGTAGGGGCAATGTGACTGACGTCGATAGGGGAAATAGAGTTAGAAATTCACAAAAGGCTTTCTTGAGTACAAGGAAGGATATTTGATAGGTTAATGGGGTTGGAAAAGTGTTGTATGAGGGGTTAAAGAGATGGTAAGAAGTCTGGGTGAGGAGTTTGGTTTGGTTAAGGTAGAGGTATGGAGATGGAGTTTTGCAACTCCTCCTTGGGGATGGATGGGACTTGTATAAATGCTAATAAAAAATAATTAGAATTCATAAAATATAAGGATGCTTAAATGATATTAGTACTTGAAGAAATACTCTTGATAAAGCTTTGTTAAGGTGACTAATCGAACAAAGATGGGTGTGTGCCACCTGTTCATCATAGTTCAATCTCTTTGCAAAATGGATCAATTTTGGTTTAGGTTTTGACTAGTACAAAGATGCTGTGAGCCTAGTTACAATGGATAGTCATTAAAAGCTTGTTAAGAGTGCTTTGAATCTCTTAAGTGAGTTTTTTTTAGAGAAATAATATTTGTGGGGGTTCCAAATGGGTTTATAATGTTGCTTAAGTAACCAACGTCAGTGATCCTAATAACATTAGTCTCAGATTGATCAACATTGGTTGAGGGTTGATCGATGTTTGTGGCATAAAAATAGGTCAAAAGGGCTATTTTTGGCTCCTTTCTTTCATTTCTCCATGCCAAGTGTGACACCCATTAATAAATGGTCAATATGTGAGGTTGGGTATAAGTTAATTGGTTATAAATTGGTTTATAGGGTAAGAATTAGTTACTTATGGTAGATTAAGTCTAGTGGTGACTCATAGGGGGAGAATTGGTGTTAGGGAAAGGTAGCTAGGCAAGGTGGCACAAGGAATATTCAATTAATCTTAATTAATTAATTAATTAGATATGTGGGGTAAAGGCATGGGTTAGGAAGACTTGTTACAAAGGGGGTCTAAGGGGGGTTTTGACATAATACGTTATACACTTGTCTAACATAATTTTAGTGTCTACAGCAGGTTAGAATGGGATCATTATCTTATTATCACATGGTATGTATGGTAGGATAATCATCTTTGATCATGTCAAAATGGATGAGAGGAAGGGTTTTAGTTTGGCCATCCTTTTGATAGATCAAAGGACCCAACCTAACTGTGTTGATCTAAAAAAAGTTAGGAGGAATGACCTCAAAGTCCTCAAACTTGGAAGGGGAATGGGTTGCTAAGGAATGGGTTTTATCCTCAATGTTGGTGATAGGTTTTGGTGAATTGGTAGGTTATTTAGGTGGTTTAAACCCAAGACTGAAGGACTCTTGAGGATTTTGATTTTTGATCATGGGTAGCTCATGGGGTCCTTATTCATAAAGGCCAAGACCAAATCCTTTCCAGGCACACTTGTGAAGATATAGTTTGGTAAATGCTAGTTTGTCAAGGTAGAAGAAGTCTATGGTAAATGGTTTGGTGGAAGAGGTAAATGTGGAAGAAATGAGTGGATGATCAAGTCCCCCATATATGAATTTAGTTTTATGGTTAGGGATCCTAAAAGGAATGATGGTACCAATGTTGGGGTCATAAATGGGATCATAGATGAGGCTCCCATACTCTTGAGGAGTGGGGAAAACATCCAAAGCTAAAAGATGGTATTCTCCCAGTGAGAGATGTTAGAATGTGGGTTCTAAGGGGTCCTTTAGGGGAATTTGAGATGAAGGGATGAATGTAATCATTGAAGCTTAATCATGGGTAGTGGTGGAAATGTTGTTAGTGGATGGTCAAGTGGATGAGGTAATAATAAGGACATCATTTGGATGATAGGTAATATTTCATAAAATGAAGGGACTTGGGTTAACTTTGTTGGTAATGACTTGACTTGCATTCTCAAATTTTACACATCAGTGTAAGGTACAAGGGACACAACTCATGGCATAAATCTAAGGGTGTCCAAGTAAAATATTATATTAGAACTCACCCTCTATATCATAGAAGAGTTCAAGAATAATGTGAGGTCCTAAAGGGATGTGAAGGATGACTATGCCTAAATTAGTGGCCATGGTGTCATTGAAAGAGTGAAAGACCTCTATAGTTTTATACATGATGTTCTTGAGTAGTTGCAATTGGTCATAAGAATACAAGGAGATAATGTTGATACCATCTCTTCCATCAACCATCACCTTTTTGATGTGGGTTTGGTTAATGTATGCAGTGATAAACAAGGGATGATCAGGATCCTTAGGATAAATAGATGGAATCTTATAATCTTGAAATGTGATGAGGTTGGAATGGTGAAGAACACCAACAAAGGTGGATAGAGGTTAAGGATCATGTGGTTAAATCTCAATGGATTAGAAGGTCTCAACAAGTGCTTGGATAGGATGGGGTGAGGTGTTAATGATTTCATAAAGAATCATCTTTACCATAGTTTGGTGAAGTTTCTTAAGCACTAAACATTGCATCGATTCAAATGGGTTGGAGGAAGGGACACCCAAAATGGATATCTTGGGTTTTGGTGATGGTGTAGGTATAGGTGAGGGTAAATGAGGTCAGTTGGTGTGTTGAGAGTTGGAAGGGTATTTCCATGGGATGGACACTTTATATTTATCCTTACCTTTTTTTGGGCCCTAGATCAGGTAATCATGTGGATAGTATGGGTAAGAGAAGGCATTGGACTAGATGATTGTTTGGGTTTTTCCTCACTTTTAGATGAGAGTGTGGGAGAGGGTATGGTTTGGAAGGGTTGAGTGGATGGTTGAGTTGGTAATGGGATAAGAGGTGGTTTATCTAAAAACAAATCATCCTCATCCATCAAGTTATGGATAAGGGTTTGAAGAGCTTTACAACTTTTTATATCATGTCCAGATGTTCTATGATAGGCATAGATTAATTGGTCATTAAACCAAGATGGTGTAGGATATGAGTGGTCAAATTTCTTTGAAGGGTCAAATGGTTTGATGGGTGGTAAGTTGATAGAGGAAGTTTGTAACAACCTTTGCAAGAGGGTTGAATATGACTTAGTTGAAGGTGTTGAGGGTGTCAAGGTTTTGGTTTTAGGAGGTAGAGTGGGAGTCCCTTTTAGAGGAGGTCTCACCATGGATTTGGAAGATGATTGAAAAGTTTTGGTGAATGGTTTAGGTTGGGGTTATGTATTTAGGGTTAGATTTATGGAGGATTTGAATGTTGAGAGTGCCTACTTGGTTATAAGTGGGAGAGTAGTAAGGGAAAGTTTATCCAGAAATGAAGATGATGAGGTTGATGATTTGATAAAATATTTAGGTGAGGAAAAGGGTGAAGGATGGTGAGATAAGGAATATGGAATAGGGAGAGTTGAGGGATGAGGTCCCAAAATAGAAGGTAAGGTAGAAAGAGGTGGTATAGGTTTATCTTGAAGTAGAGACTTGATTAGTTTGATCCTTTTGATGGGTTTGGTTGGTGTTTTTTTTAGTAGTTTAGAAGGGGTCAAGTCCAACTTCAAAGGTATATGAACAATATTGGGAGTAGGAAGTATCCTCAGGTTTTTAATGGGCTTGGTTTGGGATATGATAGGTTTAGTTTGATGGGTAGATGATGATTTGGGAATTTTGAGTAGAGGAAGGTTGGAAGGTTCTCCTAGAGTCATAGAAGGAGAAAGGTTGGTTGGAGGTATGATGAGTTTATAGGTTGAAGGAAATGTGGTTAAAGGTTCAAGTTTGTTTTGATAAAGTAGGCCAAGATGATGCCAAAAAGTGGCTCTATCTAGGTTGGGTTGAGAATTGAAAGCCAAATTTTGAACTAATTTAAAAAAAAGTTTCGTAGATGGGCTTAGTTTATTGATCTTTAGTTTCAAATTATAAGCCTTTAATTGGAGGTGAGGGAATTTTATAAGGAGAGAATTGTAAAGTTTGGGAGGATGATTCCACCATGGAAGGTGTAGGAGAAGAGGTTTACTCTTTTGGAGTGGTTTCAAAAGAGAGGTTGGGTTGTTCAAATATAGATGTGATAGGTTTAAGTGGGGGGATAGATATGGTTTCTTCCTTTGGTTAAACCTCCAAAGGAATGGTAAGTGAGTTCTCCTCCATGGGTGAAGAAATAGGAGAATAGGTAGTTGAATAAATGACTTCCTTCTTCAATTTTTCTAAAGGAGGTGTGGGTAAGTCCATGTTTTTCTTGAGTGAGGAGGAGGGGAGGTGGCTTCCTCAGTTTAGATGTCCAAAGGAAGGGTTGGATAGTTTGCCATTTCAATGTGTGGGATGGATGAAATGGAGGTTGAGGTAATGGTCTCCTCAAAAAAGGGTTCATCAATGATTGTATCAATTGTATTGACCTCATGTGTGTGAGATGATTCAATTTTTTTTCATTATATTTGGTAGAGGGTGTATGGTTGGGAAATGGTTTATGAAAAATATCAAGGGATTGGTTAGGGGGTGCATTAGGACTATCAAATATGAGTTCCCCCTTGTCAATAATGTTTTGGACAATCATTTTGAAGGTATTACACATACTAACATCATGTCTAATAATGTGATGGTATGCACATGAAGCATTATCATTGTACCAACCAGGTGTGCGGTGAGTAGTGTCAAATTGTTGAGGAGGTTTTATGGGTGGAAGTTGTATGATGTTTGTTTTAATTAGTTTCTCAGAACTTGAAGTGTAAGATTTTCCAATATGAGTGTATTGTTTTGGAGGTCCATAGGTTTGATTTGGGTTAGGTTGTTTGCAATGGTAAGAGGAATTAGTTGAGGGGTTAGATTGGTTGATAGTTATATGTGGAGCGGTTTTGAGAATAACCGAGTTGGTGGATGCCTTAGATTTAAGAGGGTTGAATTTATTGGTGGATTTTTATGATGAAGAAGGATCATTAGATTTAAAGGTGGAATTATTGTTCCAAATTTTTAATTTTCCTTCCTTGATAGATTGGATTTCTAGTTTTTATGCCATGGTAAAGGCCTCATCAAAAGTTTAAAAAGTTTGAACTTTGAGAGTGGGTGAAATCTGTTTGGTAAAACCTCGTGAAAAGAGCTCAATAAATTCAAACTGTGGTAATGAGAAAGAAAGTTAGTTGATAAGACCTTTCCATCTATAAATGAAATCAACAACTAATTCATCATCAAATTGCTTAATGGAATAAGGTTGATTATGTGAACCTTTTTGTTAAGGTGTGGAGCTAAAAGCTTCACCAAATGAGCATGTTGCAGGTTCCAGGAATTACACAATCACTGGCATCAGTCAAGAGCGACCGACGTCGATCAGGAGTCAACTAGAAGATGCCGACATCGGTCATGGATCGGCCGATGTCAGTCAGGTGCAAGCAGGCAGAAACTGATGTCAGTTACCTGTGCATCCAGAAAGCTATTTTTGTGGACAGAACAGATTGTTTGCATGATAGGATTAAGTCATAGTCTTAAGTCCGCATCTCTATCTATAGTAATACTGTTTATAGCCCTTGATTAAGAGGCATAACTATTGGTTGTAAATGCATGCTCATGTTTCCTAATTTTATATATAGGATTAAATCTTCATAGCTTAATGGAACAGTATAAGAATTGGACTGTACAATATTTGTATATGTGAATCAATCCAGGTTGTTGGAGTTGATTGTAATTGAGAGAGAGAACTCTTGAGGGAAAGAGATCTAGGAAGAGATCTATACATCTAAGAGAGGTGTGGAAGAAAAGAAGTTTCTTCAATTGTAATTCTTTCTGTAAAGAGTTTAATACAAGTTTTCAGGGTGGTTTCTTGTATCTCTTGTTCTTTGCTATTTCTGATTCTAGTTACTTATCATTCTGGTATAATTCTGTATTTAATTACTTTCATATTATAATCAACTTTGTTGGTTGATCCCCAACAAGTGGTATCAGAGCTTGGTTGCAAGTTATAGAGCCTGATACCAACAAGTGCTATCAGAGCTCAGGTTGACTAATAGGTGTTTCAGATTTGGATAGTGTGTATTGATTATAGGTTACTCACAGGGATTTCTATTTGAGTGGGAGAAGCAATGGCAGAAGAAAGTAAACTGAGAATGGAGAAGTTTAATGGCAAGAACTACCAATTATAGAGAATATAGATAGAGGATTATCTGTATCAGAAAGATCTATACTTACCATTAGGTGGAGTTGCAAAGAATCCCATAGACATGGATGATGAAGAATGGGAAGTTCTTGATAGAAAGGCTCTTGGATCTATAAGATTGAGTCTAGCATCTACTGTGATATCTAATTTATCACAGGCAAAGTCTATGGTAGAGTTAATGACTACTTTAGCAAATTTATATGAAAAACCCTCAGCTTCAAATAAGGTATATCTTATTTATTTAATTTGCAAATGCAAGAAGGTGGATCTGTATCTAATCATCTAAATGATTTCCATGGAATTGTAAATCAATTAAGTTCAGTCAAAATAGTGTTTGATGATGAAATTAAAGCTATATTAATCTTATGCTCTTTACCTGAGAGCTGACATAGCTTGGTAATGGTAGTTAGTAATATTGCATCTGCTTCAAATATTTTAAAAGTAGATGATGTTGTTAGTGTTATCTTGAATGAATAAATTCGTAGGAAAAGCACAGAAGAGACATCAGGGAATGCTTTAAGTTTTGAGAGCAGGGGAAGGCAAAAAGAGAAGAGAAAGAAAGGGAGATCAAGGTCTAAGTCAAAGATGAGAGGTAGATCTAACTCCAGAAATGGTAGGAGGACAACCTGCTGGAATTGTGGAAAGATAGGGCACATAAGCAAAGATTGTTGGTCAAAGCCTAGAGAAGATAGATAGCATGAAGATAAAGAAGAAGTAAAGGTTGTAGGTATTGCACAAGATGCTCTTATATTCTATTTGCATAATAATATAGAATCTTGAGTTTTAGATTATGGTGCATCTTTTCATGCAACCCCCAATAGAGAATATTTTAGTGACTATGTCCATGGAGATTTTGGAATAGTTTACTTAGGGGATGATGAGCCTTGCAAAATAGTTGGCAAAGGAAAAGTGTAGCTGAAAATGTAGAATGGCAACACATGGGTGTTAATAGATGTCATGCATGTTCCCAACATGAAGAGGAATTTGATTTCTGTAGGAAAGTTAGGGGATGAGGGTTGTACAGTAGCTCTCACAGCTGAATCTTGGAAGGTTACCAAGGGTGCACTTGTAATGGCCAGAGGTAAGAGAGTAGGTACTCTCTATTTATGTAATTGTATTACTGATATTTCTCCTTTTGTATTATCTACTTCAGATATAGATGCAAAGTTGTGGCATCAAAGGCTTGGCCACATGAGTGAGAAGGGAATGACAATTCTTAAGTCAAAAGGTATGTTTCTAGATTTGAAAAGCATAGATCTAGATTTTTGTGAAGACTGTATTTTTGGAAAATAGAAGAGAGTAATTTTTCTCAAGACTGGGTCAACAAAGAAGAAGCACAAATTGCATCTTGTTCATACAGACGTGTGGGGACCAACTCAAGTTGCTTCTATTAGAGGATCACAATACTATGTTTCCTTCATAGATGATGCTACTAGAAAGGTATGGGTCTATTGTATTAAGAATAAATCTGATATTTTTGACACGTTTAAGATTTGAAAAGCTATGGCTGAGAATGAAATAGGTAGGAGATTGAAGTGCCTGAGATCTGACAATGGTGGTGAGTTCTACAGCCACAAGTTCAACTGGTATTGTTATATGCATGGGATCCACAGGCAAAGGACTATTCCAAGAACACCTCAGCAAAATGGAGTTGCTAAAAGGATGAACAGAAAAATTATGGAGCGTGCATGGTGTATGAGATTGCATGCTGGTTTGCCCTTAGAGTTTTGAGCAGAAGTGATGGATACTGTAGTGTACCTGATTAACAGAGGAGCCTCTATAGTGCTAGATGGTGGAATTCTAGAAGAGGCATGGATAGGTAAAAAGGTAGATCTCTCATTTCTCAAAGTTTTTGGTTGTGAAGCCTTTGTGCACGTTGATAAGGAAAATAGAAAGAAGCTGGATGCTAAGTCTATGAGGTGCACATTTATTGGCTATGGCTCTGATGATTTTAGATTCAGGTTTTGGAATCTAGGAACTAACAAAATAATTAGGAGCCGTGATGTTGTTTTCAATGAAAAAGTGATGTATAGTGATCATCTAAAGAAGCTAAATCAATCTAGGTAGAGAAATGGAGAATTGGATGAGGTGACGGTCCAAAATGAGCTCGCGGGCAGAAATAATCACAGACAGGAAAACACAGAGACTGACATCGGTTAGGCAGGAACTGATGTCGGTAGAATAGGAATCGATGTCGGTCAGATAGTGACTGATGTCAGCCAGGCAAGAACCGATTTCGGTCAAGCAAAACTGACGTCAGCCAGTTACATGCCTGGAAGTGACTGAGGTCGGTCACTGTCAAAGAATTTGGGCAGACAGCATGTTGTGGATGAGTCTTAGACACCCATCAGGAGGTCAGAAAGAGTAAGTAAACCTCCAATTCATTATTCCCCTTCATTATTATATTTATTGCTAACTGATGGTGGAGAACCAGAGAGTTTTGATGAAGCAATATAGGTGGAATCCAAGATTCAGTGGGAGCTAGGCATGAAAGAGGAGATTGATTCCTTGAGAGAGAACCAAACATGGGATTTGGTTGAGTTGCTAGCAGGAAAGAAGACACTGAAGAACAAATGGATCTACAGATTGAAGGAAGGTGAGAATGGACAGATGAGATATAAGGCCAGATTGGTAGTGAAAGGATTTGCACAAAAACTAGGTATTGATTTTGGTGAGATTTTTTCTCTTGTTGTTAAAATGACTTCTATATGAACTGTATTGTCTTTAGTTGCTATTGAGGATTTGTATCTTGAGCAGCTTGATGTTAAGACAACATTTCTTCATAGAGATTTGGATGAAGAAATATATATGGATCAGCCGAAAGGATATGAGGTTAAAGGTAAGGAGAAGCTAGTGTGCAGATTGAAGAAAAGCTTGTATGGCCTCAAGCAAGCTCCTAGGCAATGGTATTTGAGATTTGATAGATTTATGACTGAGCATGGCTATAGTAGATGTCAATCTGACCATTTTGTGTATTTTAAGAGATTGGATAATGGTAGATATATTATTCTATTGTTGTATGTAGATGATATGCTGGTTGCAGGATCACACATGTAGGATATCTCTGAGCTTAAGGTGAAATTAGCTCACACATTTGCCATGAAGGATTTGGGAGCAGCAAAGAAAATCCTTGGCATGAGCATCAAGAGAGACAGAAAAAATCATAGGTTGATTTTGTCTCAAGAGGATTATGTGGACAAGGTGTTGAAACGAGTCAATATGCAGGATGTAAAATCGGTAAGCACACCTATGGCTGGACATTTTAAGTTGAGTAACGAATAATGTCCTAATTCACATGATGAGGTAGAGTACATGAGGAAAGTTCCATATGATTCTGCAGTAGGAAGTTTAATGTATGTAATGGTTTGTATTAGGCCTGATATTGCCCAAGCAGTGGGAGTTGTAAGTATATGGCCAATCTAGGGAAGGAGCACTGGAAAGCAGTTCACACGATCCTTAGATATTTAAGAGGAACCAGCAGTAGTCATTTGTGTTATGGAGGTTCAAATAATTCTCTACATGGTTATGTAGATTCAGATATGGTAGGTGATTTGGATGGCAGGAGAAGCACCACAGGATATGTTTTCATTGTAGGTGGAACAGTGGTTAGCTAGATATCAAAGTTGCAAAAGGTTGTTGCCTTGTCAACAACAGAAGTAGAATATATTGCAGTCACAGACGCTAGCAAAGAGATGATATGGATGACACGGTTCATGGAAGAGCTTGGAAAGGAGCAAGAGAGTTGTAGACTATACAGTGATAGTCAGAATGTAATCCATTTGGCTAAGAATTCAGCCTTTCATTCAAGAACAAAGCATATACAGCTTAGGTACCACTTCATTAGATAGGTATTGGAGGATGGTGAGTTGAAGCTGGAGAAGATCTATACAAATAAGAATCCTGTGGATATGTTAACCAAGCTGGTTACAAAGGAGAAGTTGAATCTTCATTCAACTTTCGTTGGTCTTCATGATTGAGTTTGAAGATGGAAGAGCTAGAAGATGTTGCTGTATAGGTATTGGTGCAGCTGTTTATCTCCAAGTGGGAGATTGTTAAGGTGTGGAGCTAAAAGCTTCACCAAATGAGCAAGTTGTAGGTTTCAGGAATTACACAGTCACCGGCATCGGTCAGGAGCGACCAACGTCGGTCAAGATTCGACTAGAAGATGCCGGCGTCGGTCATGGACCGGTCGACGTCGGTCAAGTGCAAGCAGGCAGGAACCGATGTCAGTTACCTATGCATCTAGAAAGCTATTTTCATGGACAAAACAGATTGTTTGCATGATAGGATTAAATCATAGTCTTAAGTCCACATCTCTATCTATAGTAAGACTGTTTAGAGCCCTTGATTAAGAGGCATGACTATTGGTTGTAAATGCAAGCTCATGTTTCCTAATTTTATATATAGGATTAAATCTTCATAGCTTAATGGAACAATACAAGAATTGGACTGTAAAATATTTGTATATGTGAATCAATCCAAGTTGTTGGAGTTGATTGTAATTGAGAGAGAGAACTCTTGAGGGAAAGAGATATAGGAAGAGATTTGTGCATCTGAGAGAGGTGTGGAAGAAAAGAAGTTTCTTCAATTGTAATTCCTTCTGTAAAGAATTTAATACAAGTTTTCAAGGTGGTTTCTTGTATCTCTTGTTCTTTGCTATTTTTGATTCTAGTTACTTATCATTCTGGTATAATTCCGTATTTAATTGCTTTCATATTGTAATCAACTTTGTTGGTTGATCCCCAACACTTTTTAGATATGTTCATCGAAAAGTGATCTAAAAAGACTTGGGTGATTTGGGTGAAAGCAAATATGGAGTGTTTGGTGAGAGAACTATACCAATCAAGAGCAAGTACTATTAAAGACACGGGGAAAGTTCAAAGGAAGAGGGAATCATCATGTGCAATTAAATAGCATGAATGGAAAAATGCCTTCAAATGTTGTTGTGGGTCATATTTGTCTTGAAATTTTGAAAATTTAGGCAATTCCCATTGAGGAGGATAGGATCAGATGGGGATGGATGGGTAGATAGGTTTGTTGTATATTTTGTCGTAAGATATAATGTTATGGGTTCTTGAGATGAATGATTTGAAATTAGTCATTTTGTCAATTAACTTATTGACTAAAATGATTTGAGGTTGGGTAGATGGAATATTGTGGGATAGATTGGGTTGAGATATGGTAGATGCAACATAATGATAAGGGGGTTATGAATATAGGATATGTTGGTAGGTGGTTGTAAAATGTTGGGATGGTGCCACATAAGGATTCATGGGTACATAAGATTGAGTTGAAGGGGCTATATGGCCTTGTGGATTAAGAACATATTAATAAGAGGTTGTGGAGATTTTTTGAGAGTTTACTTTAGTTGGAGGCATGGATGTATGAGTAGGTTGGGTTTGAGTTTAATAAATAACTCATGTGTTAATTGGTGGAAGAGTTTGAGGTATAGAAAGTACCATGTTTTAAAGATGGGTCTAAGTTGGTTGGGTGGTGATGGTGGAAGGAATGGTGGAAAGAGGGTTAGAAGCTACCCCTAAGGTGGGTGTGGGATAAGTAACAAGAGGTTGGGTTACCCAAACATTAGATGTGTTGGTTAGTGTAGGGGGTGTTTGATTATGGACTATAATATTGGATTGGATTTGGGTGGTGGTAGAAAATGAGTTATGGGTAGAAGATGAAGCTTGGGTAACCAAGGGTTAGGTAGAAGTAACACCCATCATAAGCTCATGAGGCATTCCTAAAGGAAGATCCATGGGAATAATCAAAGCAATTAGGGTATGATGAGCTAAAGTGTTAAGACAGTGTTGAAGGGAAATGGGGTTATTATCAAGGAAAGTGGTGAAATTGACATCACCCTCAACAACAATCCAAGGCATGATAGGTGGGGGAGAATGATGAGGAGAACCCTTAACCAATGAATTATACCCCATGGATGATGAAGAAGAAGAGGTAGGGGATGTTTGATGGGTTTGATTCCTCAGTTGTTTCTTAGTAAAAACCATGTGAGGAATTAGAAAAGAATAACAAACCTCTCACCTCAAACAATGAACAAGCAAAGAAAAGTTCAAGGAAAACAAGGCACAAACAAAAAGTGTAATTAATCCTAGGATTAATTTTAAATAAATTTTGGTTTGCACCTTAGAGAGTGTGAAATAATTTTGGATCATGAACCAGGTACTAAAAGAGTAAGCTAAGGATGGTTTCATATTTTTTATGGTGATAAAAAATTTTGTACTAGACTAGGTATGTGGCCTGGTATTGGGGCCTTACTCCCCACACTTCACAAACCCAAAGATAAGTTGGGATGCTTAGCCAATAGATACCATTTTTATAGAGTTTATACTCCACCAGAGAATGGAGTGGGTCCTCCCCAAGGTGATGAAATCCAAGGAGGATCATCTGAAAGGGTAAGGTGATCTAATGGGTGATGAAATCATAATGGGATTTATCTCAATTATGTTATGATGTTTGTTTTTGTGTGAGTGGTTTGGTTGAGTAACATAAGTGTGTTATGATTAGTTCAGAATAATTTAATTAACTAGATGAGCTAAATCAAGAAAGCAAACCATGAATGCATAAATTTATTTTATACCTAAAAGGAAATGTTTAGATTTCATTCAATGAGAATATAATAAATAAGAAAGTGAACTAGGCCCCAAAATAATAAGAAAGGGAACTAGGGTCCCACCAGGAATGCCAAAATGTTTAAGCTAGAATTTTCACTTTTATGACTAAGAAAAAATAAAGAGATAAAAGCTATGAAAAATTGTAAAATAGACATGGTATAAAAACTTGGTAGAAATGCATGCATGAACCAGACAAAGTGGAGAGCTCTTATTTGGCTAGGGGAAGATGACCTACATAATAAAACACTCAAATCAAGCTTTTTTGTTAGACAAGGAGGAAGGGTGGATTGCCTAGTTGGTTCTAGATCGCAAAAAGCATGAGCTATCTATGGAGGCTATCAATCCACACCCATAAAACAAGTTAATGTTGAAAGTAGATGAATGAAAGCACACAAAATTAAACAAGACAAATAATTTGATATTGTAATCAAAGGATCTAATAAACCAATAAAAGAGATGCTGATTTACTAAATGAATGTTCTATTCTATTTTGGTTTGGCCTGGTACAAAAAATGGGAAAATAGTGTTTGGTCAATGGTTGGTTAAATGGTAGAAAATGAGGTTTTTAGTCATAAAAAGCTAACCTTTGATAGTTATGGGTAATCATCACCTGTTAGGGGTAACCATTGGTGGTTACCTAATTGGACTAAGAATGCTCAAAATGTATACATGAATGCTTAGATCTAGTACAACTGAGGGTATAGGTTTGTTTGAGATCTGGTAATGCTAGGACAAAAGGGAAAAGGATCCAAAGTAACCAAAATGAGATGGGAATGGTGTAAGGAGGAGGATCTTGATAGAGATATCCAAGTAGAATCAATAAAGATAAATGAATAGTTTACCCAATCTAAAATGATTTTTGTAGCATAATGGTATGTAAAGGAGAGCTAGAATAAATTTGTCAGGGTTGGTGCTTCCTGGAGAAACCTATGTGAAGAATATTTGAATGCCTAGAAGACTTGAGTACCTAAATGAAGATAACCTGAATGTAGAATTGGGATATTGATTTTTGGATCATTTATCCTCTTGCTCACTTCCTTTTATAAGAAAACGGTCATGGAGTAATAAGATAAGATTTTAAGATTATGAGGTGTTTGTGATGCATTAGAAGATGGATCAAACAAAAACTATTAAATTTTTGCCTGAGCTACCTTAAAAATAGTTAGTGATTAGTTACCAGATCAAGAACCTAACCATTGATGGTTACCTTTAACTGTCACTAGTCAAGGAACCAAATAAAAGTAGGTTTGAAGAGGGTTAAAGGGTGGAAAATGGCGTTAGCTAGAAAAAGTGAGTTGAGTTTGCTAAGTTTAGATAACCTAGAATCAAAGTGAGTTAATATAAGTTAGATGAATGGGTTATATAAAAATAGGTCATTTTGATGCTTTGAGTGTAAAAAGGGACAATCAAGGCACTTTGATGACTAGAACCGAGTGTGCAATTTTCTAGTGTCTGCACCCCCTTGGTGAAAATAAGTATATTCCAAGATTATTGGGTGAAGGATAAGATGTTTAAAGTCATGTTGTAGCTATCTAAAAAGAGCTTAGCTAAGGCATTAAATAAGAAGTGTTTGAGAAGGAGTCTATTTCTCTTAATTTTTGATCATTTCTTAATTTGGAAATAAGTAATGAAACTAGTAAAAGAGGTGTGTAAAGGAATATCTGATAAAAGTGCACATGCAATCTAGATGATGATGAGAACTCATATTTAGCTTGGAAGGAATAACTTTTAGATAATAAAGAAACTATAAAGGGGGTTTGTTAGTGAGATAGTTTAGTCGACTACCTAACATGAGTTAGATCCAAAAAGTGTATGCTTGCTAGAAGGTTGTCAATCTATTGTTTATAATAATTAATTTGATATAAATGAAAATAAAGGATATTGACATCTAATAATGTGAAAGAAAATGCATGTAATACCAGATGAAATTAAATTACTTATTAAATAAAATGACTAAATATAGAAAAAGTGGGTTAATAGTCATGCTAAGATAGTTTGGGTCAGGTTCAAAAAGTCCAAGGAGGCTCTATGAATAAGCAAGAACATAGAAAGTAGGATCTGATTGGGGTTAAGGGGTAAAAATAACTTTTTGTTATTTTCTACCATAATGACCATCAATAGTTGGGTGAAATGTCAATGGTTGAGGCTGACCATTGGTGGTAGGGTGACCATCAATGATTGAGGTGACCATTGATGGTTGTGCTAACCATCGATGAATCCCTGTGTGTTTCTATTAATGTTTAGAAAATGAATGATAGACTAGATAAATGATCAGATATGGGTTTGAATATGGATCTGGTTAGAAATAGAAGGTGGGTGAGTAGGTTTGATTGGATTAGGGAATTTAGAAATGAAATATAATTAATAAATAATAATGAAATTACCTATAACTTATTAGATGGCTGATGGAAGGCTAAATCAATTTAGCCAGAGTGACAATACTTTGACCTTGAGAGCAATCTGAATAGAGGTTTGGGTCTCTATTGTTACTACCTTCTTGTTGAAGGAATGTTGGATACCTATGTACAAGAAGATTTGATAGCTTGGATGTGGATTTTTGGATCTTTTTTACTTCTTACTTCTCTCCTTTTATAGGATGAAGTTACCAATTATGTAGGAGGAAGTTGCTAATCAAGATGGAAGATAAAGTTGTCATTTATGATGCTCTAAAGCTTGTTAGGATCACAAAAGGGAAGTTGTTAAATTATGCCATGTTTGTCTTATACATAGCTAGAAATGGCTTTAAAACAATCTTATGACCTGACCATCGATGCTTAGGATAACAGTCAGTGGTCAAGGAGCTAAATAAAAATGGGTGAAAGTAATTTAAAAGGAGGTGGATTAAAAGGTTTAGTTAAAGATGTTAGTATTTTAATAGGTTCAAGTTAGAAAATGAATTTAGTTAATTAGGTGGTAAACTAGACTTGATGTTAGATGAGGGTCAAGGCACTTTGACATCTAAAACTATCATGGCACTTTGAAATCTAAAACTATCATGTGCAATTTTTAAGTGTCTACATTTTGACCCATTTTGTTATGCAACATTGATTAAATAAGTGTAAAAACAAAAATAAATAGATTTATGGGCATGGTTTGATTACCTTGAGTATAGGAGGAGGTATTCCCCCTCAAAATAGGAGTTGATGAAGTGAAAATAAAATCAGGTCAAGGTTTGATAAATGGTAAATGGTGAGTCATGAGGTGAGTGACATAAAAGGGTTGGGCATTTGAGATTCAAGCATGTATATAAAATGTGACTAAGTGCAATAGTCAAAATCATGTAAATACTAACATTTCCAATTTTGGTAAAAATAATGTTATTTTTAGAGAAACATATGATAGGGGTAACTAGTCCACAATATTGGTCATAGCTGATCAGGTCATTCTTATCAGTGTCCCTAAACAAGGTCATTGTTTGTCATAGTTAATCAGGGTAAGAAGTGCTCCTACGAAAAACATAAATGGTCAAGTCACACATGAGGTGGTGTGAATTATAAAATTTCAACATGGAAAGGTTAGTCAGTGTGGTGAAAATGACCAAGCAAGGTCATCACAAAACATGCAAATAGTTTGGGTCAAAATGGCCAATGTTAAGGTGAACATGGTTAGATGGGTTATCGAAGAAGGGTACACTCTAAGAGTGCCAGGTCTAGTTGAGCTGAGGATTAGGTGAGATCCCAAAATTTCATCACTATGGGTTTATTATAAGAGGTTAGGGGACTATGACCATTGATGGTCAAGGGTTTCCCCAGGTTAACCATTGGTGGTCAACCTGACTGTCAATGGTCAAGAAAAACCTTAAAAACCAAGATACAAATATTATAAATTGAAAATCATTTTTACCATTGGACTTTGTGACCTTGACAATTGGTACACTTGATTTTGTGCATTTTGTCATTTGGTATTAAGTGTGCAGAGGTGGAGAATTGTGAGTGGTTTATTTCTTATTGACTAGATAGAGGGTGGATAAGGGCATGACCAAATGGCAAGATGAGGGCTCTAAGCATGTCAATGATCATAGAATGGATTAGGTTTTATTTTAAAATTTATAGGTAGTGAAGAGAATTTGTTTAGAAGTTGTATTGAGTAGATGTAATCAAGTTGAATAATGATTTTGAATTGGTTTGGGTAGGTTTTTAGGGGTTTTCTCCCTAAGTGAGGTTTTAGTTGAAGTTGGTCAATTGAGAAAGTGAAATTAAGAGTGGAAGTGTGTTTTAGGTTGGAAATAGGTTATAGGATAGGGTTAGGTAGATTAATTTTAAGGATGTAGGTGATTTTTGGGGTTATAAATGGGAATTGGTAGAGGGTTTCATAACTGATGGTCACACATAATGACCATCAGTGGTTTGACTTGATCATCGATGGTCGATCATAGGGATAAAAGGCTCTGAAGGGACTATTGATGATTCAATGAACCATTGATGGTCAAAGGGTTTGGGAATTAGGTAGGAAAAAAAACTTAAAATTCTTCAAGGTTTGGAAAGTGTTGAAATGGTTAAAACTTGTGAAAGGTTTGTAAAAATATTTTTGAAATTAAGTTGAAGGTTAGGTGGGGTGTAAAACATGTATAAAGTTGTGTGTAAATATGGAAAGGTGTATTTATGGTTTTAAGGTGATATATAGGTGTCGAAAGGTTGTTATTTGAAGTGGAATAAAGGTGAAAGGTTATAATAATGTTTGTGTGGGGTGAGGTTTGAAGGAATGCATATAAAGTGTTGTAAAAGTTGGTGAAGTTAAAAAGTGGTGTGAAGGTGGGTATATAAGTGGTTTTGAAAGTTTTTTTAAGGCATTGAATAGTTGTATTTAGTGGTATAAAAATTTGAAGGTACGGTTTATAAGATGAGAGATTTGGGTAAAATGGTCAAGTAAAAGAAAGTGAGTTATATAAAATAGTTTGTTAGGGTTGGGATTGAATAGTAGTAGTGGAAGTTATGAAAAATAAGGAAATAGGTGGTGATAGAAGTAGCGATATGTTGATAAAAATAGAAGTTTTGTTGATTGATAAAGGTCGATATGATATATGTGATGGGTTAGATGTTTGAAATAGGTAGGTGGAGGTTAGTTTGTATCTTGATATAGAAAACTGAGTATGCATGCTAATATTATTGTTTTGAAAGCCCGTGACCAGATTCAGATAAGGGAATGAGTCCATAAGATATTTACCAAGGTTCATGATGGGATGACGGATGATGAAGGGAGACACATGGAGGAGGTTGGCCTAGGGGCCATGAGACATTATCATCACTTGCCTTAGGGTACAAAAATGATTTTGGCACTCATTGAGAGATGAGATCCAACCACAAACACATTTTTTCTACTGATGGGGGAGATGATGATTCTCTTAGAGGAAATTCAATGGATTATATAGCTACCCATTTGGAGGGAGCTAATTTATCACATAAAGAGTGAGGAGAGGGAATAACACATGGATCTAATATATGGAGTAGATTGGGCCTAGGCCAAATATCATGCAAGTGGTGTATGCTAAGGGCCACTATAGCATAGGGCACCATGGGATAGATGTTTATTGACCATGATGATGATGAGGGTGTATTGCTTCATGCTTCCATATTTGAGTAGCAACTAATTCCCTTGACTTCTTTTGGGAGTACTAATGGATATGCTATTTGGGAGGACTATGTTTAGTTGGGCCCCTGTGTTATAAGTGAAAATTTATAGGGAGCTCTAGGCCTTTTGAGCACATAGACGATACAAGATCAACATTGGATTCATGATCCATTACTAGGTGTATGAGCATATACAATTTTTGAGACCTTTGGGGCTACCATGGGATGGTTATGCTCTGACATACTACAGAGTAGGTTTCACGAATTGAAGAGGAGATTATGCACTAATAGGGGCTAGTGGTGGTGATAGAGACATAGATTGGTTTAGAGATGCTTTAAAGGGTTTGGTGGCAGTTGATATAGTGTGGAGGCCATATGTGGGCTGACTAAGGTGGGTAAGCTATAACTTTCACACACTATCACTATAGATTTGGCATTGGATTTATGGGAGGTGGGATGGTGAGATTGAGCTTATCCAATTCAACTAAGTGCAAGGATAGTTTGGCCTAGTGTAGGGGATCAAACCAGATATTAGGGGGACCACCACTAGATGGTAGTGTAGGTGTCGGTATAAATGGAGCTAGTGGGAGTGGTGTCTCAGAGGTTTTATATGTTTTGTTATAGTTGTATAATATTTTGATACTGACCTATATGTCGATGGCAAGAAATTAATATATGAGAGAGAGGGATTTTATATATTATTCCATGTATTAATGTATTATGATGTATTATTCATTGACATGTATGCTTGTTATTATGATGTATATGATAATTATGTTATATGATGTTCATGATGATATAGATGATGATTATGTTCATAATGTTTATGATGATGATTATGTTCATGATGTGATTATGGTTATGGATTATGGATGACATATTTGATGCTTATGAGATTTATGGTTCATTAAGATGTTCATGATGTATGTTTATGATGAAATGATAGGTTTCCCATGCCCCATGCTCTATGGATGATATGTGGACTCATTTTTTAGGCAAGTAATGTTGAGGATCATGAATGATTTTATTATGTTATATGATGATCTGATGTTGATGATCATGGATGATTTTACTATTTAATATGATGATGTGATGAGTGTGAGCATGTATGATTGTATTATGCTATATGATGATGTGATGATTGTGATGAGATGTTTGATCTTATGATGAATATGTGAGGTTTATACATTATGGATGATGTGTTAGTGCATGGCTATGTTCATGGACATGTGAGTCATGATTTTTCTTATGGTGTATTTGATGATGATGTGGTTCATGGAGAGGATTTGAATATATGATAGGTGATTTGGTCATGTTTGTTTGGGATATGATGTGCATATGTTTTGAATTGTTGTTATGTTTATGGGAAGTAGCAATATGACATGGTCTATGATGTTTATTGATATGATGTGGTTTATGCTATTTAGGTTATGCTAAATGATTATTGTTCTGATGATAATGATGTGATGATGTGATTTTTGATGTTTTATAGTTTTGATGTTTTATTCATGGATAAGATGTAGTTGATGGATATGGTTCATAATGGTATGATGGTTATGGATTATTACATTGATGAGAATGATGTTTTGAATGTTTTGATATGGGGATACAATAAAAACACATATAGTAGGTTTGTATAACACAACAAATGTGGAAAAGAGAGAAGAATCACAAGACATATGTCCACACAAACTAATGAATAGAGGGTAAGAAAAAGGCATGAAGTGTTCATTGATTAAGACCTAAAAAAATTTCATGTCCCCTTTTTCATGGACATTGACAGACTTGATGATTAGCCTATTATGCAACCTTCGTAGGCTGATAGGATGGATAGAGGGTCATGATGGAGATTGGCTTGGCTTGAATTTGTAGAATTCCTACAGTTGGCTTTCATTCAGGCTATTTCAGACACATTTGGCCTAAGCTCCTATTATTTACGGATATTTGACATGCAATAGAGCACCTTTATTTTGGTATGGTCATGTGCGGAATCACTCCCTGGTTCACTAGCTTTGAACGGTTTGAGGATCCGACATGTATTGAGGGAGATATTAATATTTGATTGATTTAATCAAATATTAATTATTTGGTCTATTTTTAATTATAAACCCTAATTCTAATTTAAGAAAACCCTAATTAGGGCAAGCACATCTTTTTGAGGGTATAAGGGTTTCTCATGGAGGCCATTATTGATTATGATTGATTATTGATTATTGATTTTGAAGAATTCTTCTGTGAAGACTGAGCCAAGGGTTCCAGGATTCCATTGCAGTGGAGAATATCAACTCTTCATTGTGTGCGATTTAAAGGATGTGAGATATCAACTAATTTATTGTTAAATTGAGAGATAGCTTCATACAAAAGTTATCACAGAGGTATACAGATTTGAGAGATAGCTTCACATAGAAGTTATCACAGTATTTCAGGTATTTCTTTATTTAGTTTTGATCCAATAAGTTATACAGATATAGATCTTCTGTATTAGAATCATATATTCTTGAGATCAGGTTGTTCAGCTATCAGGGGTTGAAAACAGACAAGTTATGTTTAATTAGTGGCCGTACTAAGTCCATACAGGTCCGTACAGATCCACTCGGATACTGACATCGATAGGAAGAGATCCCCAATGACCGACATCAGCCGACTGAAGATTGACGTTGACAGAGAAGGACTGACAGAGACCGACGTTGGCAGTATATCGACCGATGCCAGCGACTGTGTGTTCGACACAGCAGGCCGAGACGAGACAAAATTCAGGTTTCATTCCTAGATTTGCAAAAGCCCAGGGTTTTAAGATAGAATATTTCATATTATTTATTTGTATGACAAAGACTCAGTTATGTAATCATCCAGAAGAACAAGTGATGAGATCTTTGATTTGCTAGTGAGAGATTATATTGTGATTTATTTATGCATATCTGAATTTATTCTGCAAGATTGTATCTTTGTTCAGAACTATTTGTGTTTCTATATTCCCAATTGGTTGGGGATATTACAGTGGTATCAGAGCTTTTGCAAAAAAAAGGAGCCCCTAAGTTGGGGATATTATAGTGGTATTAGAGCTTTTTGCAAGGAAAAAAGGAGTCCCTAAGTAAGGGACATTACAGTGGTATCAAAGCTTTTGATTAGAAAAAGGAGCCCCTAAGTAAGGGACACCACAATGGTATCAGATCTTAATTCCTGCCATCCTATTGGGCACATCAGAGCTAATGTCTTGCCATCCTATTGGGTAGTTTGTTGAATCAGTTAGTCAATCATGAGGACTTCATATACTCAGAGACAGTGGGACTATGATATGAAGAAGTTGAAACTAAGTTTGAAGAGGTTAAATGAATCTCTTTCATATCCTACATCCAAAGACAAATCCACACGGTATATGACAGCGAAGGATGAGTGGGAGTTATTAAATCCACAAGTTTAGGGGAGGTTGTCTTTTGATCACTTTGTTAAGCTGGGGAGAGAGCACTACAGATCACTTAGACAAGAGAGCAGCATGTCCCATGATTATTATGATTATTATGAGATAGGAGATAGTGAAGATGAGGATGAGTATGATGCTTGCACTCAGATTGTAGAGGTGTGCTCAGATGTTAGTGCACTGAGGGTTGATGATCTCTCAGTTATGACAGAGATTGTAGAAGAGTCCCAGGATCTGATTATTGCAGATCACACCCAGGAGAATGCAGTGGACAGTTTTGAGGACTTAGTTTCACCGGCAGTTTCTTTCAGTATGGAAGAGTTAGACAGTGATGCTACAGTTGTTGATACTCTGTATGTTGATATGAGCTTTGGATTTGATTCATAGAGTATGGATGGTAGTACTCCAGAGATCAGTGATTTTGAGTCTACTCTTTTGGACCATGCATCAGAGGAGGATTATAGGAGACAATCTAGCCAGTGCCACCGTGTGTCTAGTCAGCTGAGAGTTAGTGAGTGAGACATTGCTACCGCTTACAAGCATTTCAATGCTGCTCATCAGTTGTTAGCAGTTTATGGATGGGGTTATCCTACTAGCATTGAGCAAGGAGGCAGTTATTTTTCCTTGATAGAGATCCACTCTTTATGGGAGGCTATCCAAATTCTGAGACAGGATTATATGCAGTTGGTAGTCGACAAAGATTATCTTATGGAGTGGGCCAGCACAACGTATGATGCATTATTGGTCAAGGAAGATAAGGTGAGTGAGCTTACTCAGCAGTTTGAGGTGACTTTTGAGATTCTTGAGAGTACGCAGTTGGCTTATGAGGAGTCACAATTTCATTTGGCTAAGATGACCATATAGTTAGAGCATTTGCGGTCTTCACCAGCCCCAGACCCAGTTCATTTGTATATTGAGGTGGTTGGTGGTGAGTACATTCCTACAGTTGTTGCTGAGGAGCATGTTGTTGATGTTGACACACATGTTCAGGATTTGGGAGTACTTGATTTTGATGAGTTTGAGATACCAGTGGAGTTGAGTCTCCATATTGATTTTTCTCACGCTGATGATAGTGTGGTACAATTGGTCATGACACCTTTACAGAGGGATCAGTTATGGGATGGATTGGAACCATCTCTTGCAGATGGAATTGGTAGTTTGAGTTGTCCATTATACTTGGGTTATGATGCTTCAAGAGTTTGGTTCTCATGTGTTCTTGACTATGGCAGTTGTGCTCTTAGAGTTTGGTTGAGTTGCATTCGCCAATTTGATTATGGGTTCCTCTTTATTCTACTTCTGATGATGCTGCAGGTACTTGCATTGATTTATAGCTATGCAGAGCATAACTACATTTGGGATCTAGGTGGATCGAGTGGTTCATTGTTCTGAGATTGCTTGGGGACAAGCAATTTCTGGAGGGGCAGATTGTCATGTCCCCTTTTTCATGGACATTGACAGACTTGATGATTAGCCTATTATGCAACCTTTGTAGGCTGATAGCATGGATAGAGGGTCATGATGGAGATTAGCTTGGCTTTGATTTACAAAATTCCTACAGTTGGCTTTCATTCAGGCTATTTCAGACACATTTAGCCTGAGCTCCTATTATTTAGGGATATTTGACATGCAACGGAGCACCTTTACTTTGGCATGGTCATGTGTGGAATCACTCCCTGGTTCACTAGCTTTGAACGGTTTGAGGATCTGACATGTATTGAGGGAGATATTAATATTTGATTGATTTAATCAAATATTAATTATTTGGTCTATTTTTAATTATAAACCCTAATTCTAATTTAAGAAAACCCTAATTAGGGCAAGCACATCTTTTTGAGGGTATAAGGGTTTCTCATGGAGGCCATTATTGATTATGATTGATTATTGATTATTGATTTTGAAGAATTCTTCTGTGAAGACTGAGCCAAGGGTTCCAAGATTCCATTGCAGTGGAGAATGTCAACTCTTCATTGTGTGTGATTTAGAGGCTATGAGATATCAACTAATTTATTGCCAAATTGAGAGATAGCTTCATACAGAAGTTATCACAGAGGTATACAGATTTGAGAGATAGCTTCACATAGAAGTTATCACAGTATTTCAGGTATTTCTTTATTTAGTTTTGATCCAATAAGTTATACAGATATAGATCTTCTGTATTAGAATCATATATTCTTTAGATTAGGTTGTTCAGCTATCAGGGGTTGAAAATAGACAGGTTGTGTTTAATTGGCAGCTGTACTAAGTCTGTACAGGTCCATACAGATCTGCTCAGATACCAACATCAGCAGGAAGAGATCCCTAGTGACCGACATCGGCCGACTGAAGACCGATGTCGATAGAGAAGGACTGATAGAGACCGACATCGGTAGTATATCGATCGACGCCGGTGACTGTGTGTTCGACACAGCAGGCCGAGATGAGACAAAATTTAGGTTTCATTCCTAGATTTGCAAAAGCCCAAGGTTTTAAGACAAAATATTTCATATTATTTATTTGTATGATAGAGACTCAATTGTGTAATTATCCAGAAGAACAAGTGATGAGATCTTTGATTTGCTAGTGAGAGATTATATTGTGATTTATTTATGCATATCTAAATTTATTCTGCAAGATTGTATCTTTGTTCAGAACTGTTTGTGTTTCTATATTCCCAATTGGTTGGGGATATTACAGTGGTATCAGAGATTTTGCAGAAAAAAAGGAGCCCCTAAGTTGGGGATATTACAGTGGTATTAGAGATTTTTGCAAGGAAAAAAAGGAGCCCCTAAGTAAGGGACATTACAAAAAATTGAAGTTGGATGTGTGTTTATGAAAATAAGCCTTTTGAATGCTTCACATGAGCATGATTTGATTGAAGAAGAAGGTATCGTGATCACTTTCTGTCAAGTAAGCTCATAGTCCCATTATTTTAGAGAGTTTAAGAAGGGAAAGTAGGTGATAGGTAGATGGTTGAATGGAAAATGATAATATGATACCCTGATGTGGGTTAGCTTTCCCCTTCTATAGGTGACCAAATAACCATAATAGACAAGTCCATGCCTTAATATAATGTGTAGACTGATCAATGCATGAAGTCTACTAATGTCATATGTAAAAGCTGATTGCAACTCACTTGTTTCAATTTTAACATACGATTAGTTATTTCTTTTGTTGTTTGGATAGGTTGGTGAAGCTAATCAATGTGGGAAGCTTCAAATGTTTGTTTTTGATGAACTTAACTTAGCCATCCTTTAAGGAAGTGGTCTAAGGTTGGATTTTTATACCTATTTTTCAAGAGAGCAATGTATTTTTAAGAAATTTAATTATTGGGTAGTTTTCCTTCAAGGGATTAGTTTTCTTTGCTACAGATATGACGTAAGTGATATTTTGGTATTCCAATTTGATTTTGAAGGATAGTTTTAGACATGGACAAGTCTATTTAGATTTTAGAGATCTATCTTTATGGGGGTAAGACTTTTAGCATAAAAGGTTAATGATAGATGAGGGAAAGTGTTTTGAGAGAAAAATGATCATGGAATTCCATCTTATCAGAGATGAAAAATATCCATGAGAACCATGCATGGGTAGATCCATGGTATCCATGCTTAGGATTAGGCTATAACTATGATGGATAATAACATGGTCCTATGTTTTAATCAATTTCCCCCAAGAGAAATAGGGATAGGTAGGTGAAGGTGAAAATGTAATAAACCAAGGGATGAGCTTAAGTTAGACACAAAGGTGAGTTCAATCCTTGTTTTAATAATAGAAAGGGCATAGATGCAAAGCATTGAGAGGCTCAGGTTCTAGTCTTCCTTCAAGAGAAGACAAATGATAAGCTCCTGATCCACATTTATGTGTTATGATGTAGGGTCCAAGCCAATTAAAATCAAGCTTGCCTCTTTTGATTTTCTCCATATTATTTGTATGTTGGTTTTTCTTAAGGACAAGGTCTCTGATGTTGAATTCTTGCTCTTTTAGGTGTTTGTTTTATGTATACTTGATTTATTCTTGATAAACACAAAGATGATTAAGCATTATGAGGTGGTGTTTTTCAAGGGGTTCAAGATGGGTGAGATGCTCCTAATAATAATCACTCTTAGAAAGGATCTTATGCAAATATATGTAAAGAGAATGAGTCTATACTTTGAAAGGCAAGATTGCCTCTACTCCAAAGATGAGAGAGAAAGGGGTAGCACCCATAGAGGTTTGAATGCTAGTGAAATATTCCCATAAAGTGAAAGGGATGTACATGCACCAATACTTTTCTAAAACACTAACTAATTTGGTTAACATTTTATTGAGGTTTTTGATCCGAGCAACAATTCAGGGGATAATTCGGGTGACAATTCCACCCCAATTGATGATGGAACTTTCAGGAGCCATAACTTTTGCACCGTAGCTCTAATTGACTCACTGTTTGAACCATTGGAAAGATAATAATGAGGAAAAAACCATGAGATGGCATCCATCTCTATTAAATGAGGTTTGACCCTTGAAAACCCAATGGAAGTGCCCCAAATTTTAATTTTATTAGTGCAAATTAAAAATGGTAAGTTTCTAAAAATAGTAATTTCTTGAATTCTATATTGTTTTAAATCATGGAAGTTGAACCACTTAATAACCATAGATATTGGTGACCTTACACATCCTCCCCCTAATTTAAAAATAAGTATAAATTAAGATGTAACCCAAAATGGAAAATTAGACATCTCTTCCTAGAGATAAACATATAATTGTATTGCGATCTTGAGTGATAATACATCTCTTCTCAAAGAATTAATTGTTACTATGTTATTTATGTGTTATTGAAATATTTATTAACTATAGATTTTAAGTTTTGGATTAGTGGTATTAGATCATTTTGTCTTGAGAATGTACAATCTCGAGGATGAGGTTAGGCTACAAGAATCTTGGGTGGAAAATAATAGAGCTTCCAATCTATCCACCTATTCAATCCAAATGACTTCAAATGGTAGATGACACTGAGACATTTGATCCTTTCAAGGAAATGGTGAATGAAGCCCTCCAATGACAACAATAATAGATACTACAATAGTTTTCCCAAATTCTTCAATAACTCTTGAATGGAAATTTTGGCTCCTTAGCTACACTTCTTGGCTCCTCATCCATGGAACATCTTTTCAATGCCTTAACACCCTTCAAGGTTCAAGTGAATTTTAATATTCCTACATTTAAAGGAAAAATCAATGCTGATGTAGTAGAAAATTTGTTAGATCAATTATCTTCCTGCTTCTCTGTAAATAGATTCACTGATGGAGAAAAGATCGCTTTTTCTCTTTTGAAAGCATCATTACCCATGAAAAACTAGTGGGAAGTGTACAAAAAGAGGTTCAGTACAGATGACATTATCCTTGAGGTGGAACCTACCTAGGATGATTTCATGAAATCGGTGAAAGAAGAATACTATCCCATTGGAGCATATGATGATCTATACATATAGTGGCAACAACTTCACCAAGGTAAGGACCAATCTATTCAATATTACACAGACATTTTTCATTCTTTGTCTGCAAGATTGGGCATCCAAGAAAGTGAGAAACATAAGAATCTCAAATATCATGGTAGAATACAATGGTACATACAAGGGGAAATGAAACTCTTCAATTTGGAAACCCTCGGTGAGGCATACAAATTTGTAGTGAATATTGAGCATAAACATGGTAGAAAGAATACAAAGATTCAGCCCTCAAAATGGAAAAGTGACAAGGAAGGTCAAACATGAGTCCAAAATTAGAAGTAAAAAGAGTTTCAAGATAAGAAACCCTAGAAGGGGAAGGCTAGAAAATGGTGTGATTATCACAAGACTGGAACTCACTCCAAAGAAGAATGTCGAGCCATCAAGTCACTGCTTTCTAAGTCATAATACTCGACATCTACCACTCTATCTCATACATAACCCATAGTCAAAGAAAATGAAGAATAAATTGTAGATGTTGAGCCCAACACCATCATTACTTCATCATAGACATGTGAGGAAAGGCCAAATGACAAGGAAAGATTATTTCACTCTAAATTATGGGTAAAAGGTAAGCCTCTGCATTTCATTCTTGATAGTGGGAGTCAAAAGAATTTAATCTCTACTAAAGTTGTGAAAAGTCTAAATCTATCCATGAAGCCTCATCCAAAGCCATACAGTATTGGATGGTTGAGCCTAGGGAGAGACCTCTATGTCACCCATCAGTTTCTTCTTTCATATGCAAAAAAACCTTCCCAAGATGAAGTCTTGTGTGTTGTAGTCAATCTTTATGTTTGTGATATACTCCTTAGCATTCATTCATGTATGAGAGACATGGCATCTATGAATCATGAACTCAAATAATTACCCTCACTCTTGTAACATGGTGCTATAGGGTACCAGAGGTACCACCTTCCACATCTATCTCCTTGATCAGTGCTAAGCAATGTAAGAGATTGGTGGAGAAGATAAAATAATTTGTTCTCATGGTGGTCAAACCATATAAATCCAAGAAGTCTAAAGTTATAGTCTTGACTACACAATAAACACAACAAAAAAATTAGATAGGATGAATCACAGGAGAATATGATGACTTGTTCAAGTCACTTATAGGAGTCCCACTACATTGCCAGGTAAAACATTCTATTGACTTGATCTTAGAATCACCTTTGCCTAATAGTCCTATGTATCGCATATCAATTTTGGAGGATGATGAGATAAAAAGATAGATTCAAGAATTGATCCAAAAGGGTCACATCAAGCTAAGATCTTCACCCTATGGTAGCCCAATTGTCTTAGCACCAAAGAAAGGTGGAACATGGAGGCTTTGCATTGACTATCAAGCCCTAAATAAAGTCACTATGAAGAATTGCTACCCTCTCCCCAGGATTGATGACCTACTAGACCAACTTTGTGGTGTGAAGTTCTTTACCAAAATTGATCTCAAATCTGGCTATCACTAAATTCCCATCAATCCCACTGATGTCTGGAAGACTGCATTTAAATATAATGAGGGGATCTTTGAATGGTTGGTTATGCCTTTTGGTTTAACTAATGCACCTGAAACCTTCATGAGGATGATGGATGACATCCTATGACCCTTCACCAACTCATTCATGGTCGTATACCTAGATGACATACTCATCTATATCAGAACATGGGAGGAACATTTATAACATGTTCGTAAGGTTCTTCAAACTCTTAGAAAGCACAAGTTGTATGCAAATATTATAAAATACACATTCAAGATGACAACAATTCAGTACCTCAGGTATGTTGTGAATGAGAAAGGGTTCCATGTTGATCCAAAAAAGATTTGGGTTATTTGAGAATGGCCCACACCAAGGACCCTCACAGAACTTCATAGCTTATTGGGTATTTCAAATTTCTATTACAGGTTTGTTCTTGGATTTTCACATGTTACTTGGTCACTAACCCAAGTGACTAAAGGAGGAGATAAATCTACATTTTAGTGGGGTGAAATACAACAAAGGGTATTTGATAATTTGAAGAATATACTTTGCTCAACACTTGTTCTTGCCTTCCCAAATTTGCATCAACCTTTTGAGTTGATGATAGATGCATCTAAATATGATATGGGAGATATCATCATGCAACATGGCCACCCTATTGCATATCACAATGAAAATTTCATTGATATAGTCAATATATATCTAACATATGATAAGGAGCTCTGCACCATTATGCAAGCCTACAAATAATGGAAACACTACATCTTGGGGAAAGAGATGGTCATCTATACTGACTATAGACCATTGGAATTCATCCAAACATATAGTAAACTATGAAATGAGAGGCACAAAATGTGGGCCACATATCTTCAAAAATTATATCTAATCATCAAAAATAAAAAAGGGGAGCTGAAATACAGCTATAGATTATCTGAGCTACCCACCAATTACTGTACTCACAATAGTTCTTGACCTATGCAGACATGAGACTACCACTTGGGGTGCTCTGTATGAAGCAAATCCTACCTTTACTGATACATATTAGGTTCTTCAAAAAGGTAAACATGTTTCTAATTTTTATTTGCAAGATAATGTCCTCTATCATATGGGGCACATATGTGTTCTAGTTGTAGAGCAATATAAGATGATATGGGAAGCACATTTCAATAGGACAACTAGACATTTTGGTGTAAAAAAGACATTGAAAATTATTCAAAAACACTTTTAATGTCCCCATATGTGAAAGGATGTGGAAATATATCTCAAATCTTACACCCCATGTAAAATAGCCAAGCCAACAAATAATAAGCAAGGATTATACATGCCATTGCCAAAACCAACTAGGCCTTAGGAATCTGTCTCAATGGATTTTCTCTCATGTTTTCCCACTTCAAAACATGGTAAGGACTATATTTTTATGGTAGTTGATAATTTTTCAAAAATAGCTATCATGATTTTGTAAAAAATATATATTTGCTAAAGAAACTGCTCAACTCTATTTTAGTCATGTATGGCTCCATTTTGGTCTCCCTAAGTCCATTGTCTCAAATCAAGATAGCATGTTCCTGAGCATCTTCTGGTCCACTCTATGGAAGATGATGGATACCAAGCTGATGAAGTCCATAGCCTTCCATCCATAGAATGATGGTCAGACAGAGGTGGTAAACTAATTGATTGTTCACATGATTTGGATGTATCACTCCAAACATCCATGCACATGGGATGAGGGGCTTCTTTGCATACAACATGGATATAATCGGGCCCTACACAACTCGACCAAGCACAGTCCATTCCAAATATGCTTTGGGTTTCAACCCATGGCACCTATTGATATAGCTATTCCATTATCCACCATGGAATACAAACCTCATGGAAGGTCTGAGGTAGCTAAAGAAACAAAGTTTATTGAACAAATGCAACACATCCAATAGCAAGTTCATGACATCCTAGAGAAGATGAATCAAAAGTATAAGCAACACCATGACAAACATAAGATTACACACCATTTTGTTGTAGGTGACAAGGTTTGGTTTCGGATTCAAAAGGAATGAATTGTAGGCCCACTTAGAAAAATTTGGCCTCTATAATATGGTCCCTAAACCATCACCATAAAAGTTGGAGAAAATGCTTTTGAGTTGAACCTACCATCCTACCTTGGTCTGCACCCAATATTCAATGTAGAGCTCCTCAAACCATATCATCCACCTCTATTAGACACTTTAGTTATATTAAAATAACTAGACATTGATGAGCTTGATCCACAGAGTTTTGATCTAGTGGAGGAGGATTATATTGTGGACACCTAGATGAAGATAACAAGAGGATGCTCTATTCCCCTTTATCAAGTGGTCAAAAGGGGCCAGCTTAGCCACCAAGCTGAGTGGCTCATAGTGAATCAAATCAAGACACAACTATCACACTTGATGAGGAACATTAATGCAATGGGAACCATTTATTTTCAAGGAGGGAGGAATGATCCGAGCAATAATTCAGGTGACAATTCAGGTGACAGTTCCACTCCAATTGATGATGGAACTTTTGGGAGCCATAACTTTCACACCATATCTCCAATTGACTTGTCGTATGAACCATTGGAAAGCTAAGAAAGAGGAGAACACTGTGAGATGGAATCAAGATTTGATCAATGAAGTTTGACCCTCAAAAAGTAAATGGAAGTTCCCCAAATTTTAATTTTAATAGTGTAATCTAAAAATAGTAAGTTTCTAAAAATAGTAATTCCTCAAATTTTGTATTGTTTTAAATCATGGAAGTAGAACCACTTAATCTCCCTCGAGATTGGTGACCTTCCACATCCTCCCCCTACTTTAAAAATAGGTATAAATAAAGATGTAAATTGTAATGGAAAATTAGACATATCTTCCCAGAGATAAGCATATAATTATATTGTGATCTTGAGTGATAATACATCTCTTCTCAAAGAATTCATTGTTACTATGTTATTTATGTGTTATTGAAATATTTATCAACTAGAACTTTTATGTTTTGGATCAGTGGTATTAGAGAAGTTTGTCTTGAGAGTGTATGATCCTGAGGATGAGGTCAGGCTACAAGAAGCTTGGGTGGAAAACAATAGAGCTTCCAAAATATACACCTATTCACTCCAAATGACTTCAAATGGTGGATGACACCATGACATCTGATCCTTTTAAGGAAATGGTGAATGAATCCCTTAAATGACAATAAGAATAGATGATACAATAATTTTCCCAAATTCTTTAACAACTCTTGATGGGAAATTTTGGCTCCTCAGCTACACTTCTTTGCTCCTCATCCATGGAATGTCCTTTCATTACTCCAACACCCTTCAAGGTTTAGGTGAATTTTTATATTCCTACATTTGAAGGAAAAATCAATGTTGATGCAGTAAAAAATTGGTTAGATCAATTGTCTTCCTACTTCTCTATAAATAAATTCATCGATGGAGGAAATATCACTTGTGCTCTTTTGAAAGCATCAATGCCCATGAAAAACTAGTGGGAAGTGTATAAAAAGAGGTTCAGTACAAATGACATTGGCCTTGTGGTGGAACCTACCTAGGATGATTTCATAGAAGTGGTGAAAGAAGAGTACTATCCCATTGGAGCATATGATGATTTGTACATACAGTGGCAACACCTTCACCAAGGTAAGGACCAATCTGTTTAAGATTACATAGACATTTTCATTCTTTGTCTGCAAGATTGGGCATCCAAGAAAGTGAGAAATATAAGAATCTCAAATATCGTGGTGGACTACAATGGTACATATGGGGGAAATGGAACTCTTCAATTTGGAAACCTTCAGTGAGGCATACAAATTTGTATTTAAGATTGAATAGAAGCATGGTAAAAAGAATACAAAGAGTCAGCCCTTGAAATGGAAAAGTGACAAGGAAGGTCAAACATGAGGCCAAAATTGGAAGCAAAAGGAGTTTTAAGATAATAAACCCTAGAAGGGGAACCTTAGAAAATGGTGTGATTATCACAAAATTGGAACTCACCCCAAATAAGAATGTTGAGCCATCAAGTCACTGCTTTTTGAGTCACAATACTCAACATCTACCACTCTATCTCATACACAACCCACAATCAAAGAGGATGAAGAAGAAATATTAGATGCTAAGCCCGAAACCATCATCACTTCATCACAGACCTATGAGGAAAGGCAAAATGACAAGGAAAGATTATTTTACTCTAAATTATGGGTAAAAGGTAGGCCTCTACATTTCATTCTTAATAGTGGGAGTCAAAAGAATTTAATCTCTGTTAAATTTGTGAAAAGTATAAATCTATCCATGAAGCCTCATCCAAAGCCATACAGTATTGGATGGTTGAGCCCAAGGAGAGACCACTATGTCACCCATCAATGTCTTCTTTCATATGCAATAAAACCTTTCCAAGATAAAGTCTTGTGTGATGTGGTCAATCTAGATTTTTATTATGTACTCCTTGGTCAACTGTTCATGTATGAGAGACATGGCATATATGAATCATGAACTTAAAGAATCACCCTCACTCTTGGAACATGATGCTACAGGGTACTAGAGGTACCACCTCCCACATCTGTCTCCCTGATCTATGCTAAAAAATGTAAGAGATTGGTGGAGAAAACAAAGAAATTTGTTCTCATGGTGGTCAAACCATAGAAATCCAAGAAGGCTAATTTTGTAATCTTGACTACACAATCAACATAATAACAAAAGCAGATAGGATGAATCACAAGAGAATATGATGAATTGTTTAAGTCACCTACAGGAGTCCCACTGCATTGCTAGGTAAAACATTTTATTAATTGATCTTAGGATCACCTTTGCCTAAGAATCTTGTGTATCACAGATTAGTTTTGGATAATGATGAGATAAAAAGATAGATTCAATAATTGATCCAAAAGGGTCACATCAGGCCAAGATCTTCACCCTATGGTAGCCCAATTGTCTTGGCACCAAAGAAAGATGGAACATGGAGGCTTTGCATTGACTATCAAGACCTAAATAAAATCACTATGAAGAATCACTACCCTCTCCCAAGAATTGATGACCTACTGCACCAACTTCATGGTGTGAAGTTTTTCACCAAAATTAATCTCAAATCTAGCTATCACCAAATTCTCATTGATCCCACTAATGTCTAGAAGACTACATTCAAATATAAGGAGGGACTCTTTGAATGGTTGGTTATGCCTTTTGGCTTAACTAACACACCTACAACCTTCATGAGGATGATGGGTGATATATTATGATCCTTCACCAACTCATTCATGGTTGTCTACCTAGATGACATACTCATCTTCAATAGAACATGGGAGGAACATTTGCAACATGTTTGTAAGGTGCTTCAAACTCTTCAGGAGCACAAGTTGTATGCAAATCTTGAAAAATGCACATTTAGGATGACAACAATTTAGTACCTCGAGTACATTGTGAATGAGTAAGGGGTCCATGTTGATCCAAAAATGATTCAGGTTATTTGAGAATGGCCCACACTAAGGACCCTCATAAAACTTCATAGCTTTTTGGGTCTTGTAAATTTGTATCATAGGTTTGTTTTTGGATTTTCACATGTTGCTTGGTCATTAACCCAAGTGACTAAAGGAGCAACTAAAGCTACATTTCAGTGGGGTGAAATACAAAAAAGGGCATTTGATAATTTGAATAATAGACTTTACCCAACCCCTATTCTTGGCTTGCTAGATTTGCATCAACCTTTTTAGTTGATGACAGATGCATTTGGATATGCTATGGGAGCTGTCATTATGCAACATAGCCATCCTATTACATATCACAGTGAAAATTTCACTAATACAGTTAGGAAATATCTAATATATGATAAGGATATCTATACCATTATGTAAGCCTAAAAATAATGGAAACACTACATCTTGGGGAAATTGATGGTCATCTACACTGACTACAGACCATTAGAATTTATCTAGACATAGAGAAAACTATGAAATGAGAGGCACCAAAAGTGCGCCACACATCTTCAAAGTCTATAGTCTTAAAGGAGATGAGGTTGGTGATGATGGAAGATCCTCTTTGATGGTGGCGATGGGTTTTGGTGAGGTGCATTCTTCTAGAGGTACAAACCCAAGGTCAAATAACTCGTGATTTTTTTGAGTTTTGATTATGGGTAACTCATGAGGTCCATGATCATAGAGGCTAAGGCTAAACCCTTTCCAAACATACCTATAAAGGTAAGCTTTGGTAAAGGATATTTTTTTGAGATAAGAGAATTTAGAGGTGAATGCTCAAATAAATGAAGTAGTGATGGGATCAAGAAGTGTATAATCAAGTCCCCTATAGATGAAATTTATTTGATTATTAGGGAGCTCAAAACGGATGATTATTCCGATGTTAGGATCATAAGAAGGTTCATGTTTGAGGCTCCCATATTATTGTAGAGTAGGAAAAGCATCCAAGTATAAAAGGATATATTCCCCAAGGGAGAGACGTTAAAAAATGGATTCCAAGGGGTCCTCTATGGGAATATAGGAAGAAGGGATAGATGAGCTAGTTGAAGCTTCATCACTTTTGTGGGTGGGAGTGTTGCTAGTTTTCATTAGCAGTGAGGTAGTGTTGTTAGTAATTGATTTTGAGGTGGATGAGTGAGGAATAAGAGCATCATTAGGTTGATATATCATATTTCAAGAGTTAAAAGGACAAGGGTTAAATTTTATGGTAACAACTTGACCTTCATGCTCAAATTTGACACATCGATGTAAAGTAGAAGGGACACAACTCATGGCACAAATCCAAGGGCATCTATGTAATACATTATATTAGAACTCACTCTCTATAATGTAAAATAGTTCAGGAATGGTACGAGGTACTTAGTGGATATGGAGGACAACTATCCCCAAGGTAATGACCATGGTATCATTGAAGGAGCAAAGGACTGATACAGTGTTTGACATGATGTTCTTGGGTATCTAAAGCTGGTCATAAGCATGGGAGGAGAAAATGTTGGTGCTAGCTCCTCCATCAATAATCACCCATTTGATGTGGGTTTGAATGATTTACATAGTGATGAAGAGGGGAGGATCAAGATCCTCAAAATGAATAAGAGGTATTTTATAATCTTTGAAGGTTACAGAGGTAGAAAGTTAGAGGGCTCTAATAAAGGTTAAAATAGGTTAAGGGTCATCTAGTTAAATATCTATAGATTGTAGAGCCTCTATCAGTGCTTGAAAATGGTGAGGTGAGGTTTTGATTAGTGTTGACCAAATTTTGGCCCTCTAGGCCAAAATTGGACACCCCCTTTTTGCAAAAAAAACATCTAAGTCTAGTAGGCAGGTTTCACTAAAAAGAAATGTTCTTATACAAAGCTGAAGTCTTTTACACATGAAAAACCCAAGTGTTTTCCTTTTGAAATCCTTGTTCTTTAGTCTTTTAGCTAAGTCTTTTATAATTAATTCTTTTGAGTTTTTATTCTAAGCCTTTACTAAATTCTTTCAGACTTTTTGTCCAAAGCTTTTTTCCTTGTGTATTTATTTTGGGATTTCATTCAATGGAATTATTTCAAAAAATTACCTGAGGCAACTTTTTTCAAAGGGTATGTTCATCTTTATTTAAGGGTAATTTATCACAAGAAATGGCCTAGACAAGTCTTTTGAAGGATATGTTTCCTTTCAAAAGGGGCACATTAAATTTTTGAAAGAACACTTTGGTTCAGTTCAAAGTTCTCAAAGGGTATTTTTCCCTTCAGAAAGGTCATTTAAAAAAATATAAAAGGGCCATTCTTGAGTTTTTAAGGTTACTTTATGATTTATCTAAAAGATATCTTCAAGCTAAAAAGGACCATTACAACTTCTCTGAAGGGCATTTCAAATTTCTCAGAGGGACCTTTTCAAAAAGTTCAAAGGATTGTTTTAGAGAAAAGGTGGACCATTTAAAATTTTATGAAGGGTTATTTCAAAGTTTTGAAAGGTCCACTTGCATTTTCAAAGGATCATTTTCAATCTTCCAAAGGGTATGTGACCAGTTTTCCTAAGGGTAGCTATAGGAAGGTGAAAGATAAGAGACATAAAATCTGAAGGGTTCATCTCCAAAAAGTCTGAAAGATTGTTTCTACAAGAAAGTGGACCTTTTCAAGAAGTCTAAAGGGTCACTTGAATTTTTTTTGAAGGTATGTTTTCAATAAGTTGAAGGGCACTTTTATTTTTGTGGAGGGCACTTAGCAAAAAATCCAAAGGAATTCCTTCAAACAATTTATCTGAAGGAAATGAGAAATTGTTCCTTGCAAAAAATCTAAGAGAAAAGGAAGAAGAGCCCAAAATAATTCTTTCAGATACATTATCCAAAAGAATGTCAAAGACAAGAAGTCTAAAGAAAATACCTAAAAGGTGATGGGCCACAGAATGTCAATTTTAAGATGCAAGGAATATCCATTGGAGCTAAAAACATAAGTGTGGGAACTTGAAGATGAATGTAGAAGTGACACATGGAAGAGTTCTAAATGTCTGATGCATAACAAGTCAAAATAGGTAAGTTGACAGTTTGTGTTGTTACAACATTTCATAGCTCAACAAGCCAACAAAGAGAAAGTAACATAAAAAAAAATTTAATAGTTGAGCCATTTATAGGAAAACATAGTTTGAGACATCTTGATTCTACTAGTATAACCATTGGGAGCATCTTATATAATGTATAGTAACTGTTCCTATTATTAGTTGACACACATGTAATTGATCTTTGTATTTCATTTGCTTAACAACCCTTCCAAAAAACTATATATATGTGTTGTCCCCCAAAATAATATCACTCATTTTTGGGACAACATTTGAACTATTTTGGTCCTACAGACCAAAATTGTCTCTTCCCTTTCTAAAAATTGTCCTGGGCATTAAAAAATCCTCATTTTCCAAGCTTCTCAGGAATCTACAAACTCTATAGGAAAAGAAAATCTATTAAATCTGTAGACCAAGTTCAATGGGCTTTACAGATTGATTTCTACAAACTTGGTTTCTACAGACTCTGCAGGCAGGTTCATTTTTACAGGTTCAAAGGCTTCTGCAGGCGGGTTCAATAAAAATAATCAATTTCCAACACTTAGTCATTTTTGGGATTGGTTCAATGCATTTGGTTCAATAGATTAAAAAGATCTCAACACAACTGCTAAGTTCAATTGGCAAAGTTTATCGCTTTGGTTCATTGACTTGGTTCATTGCTTTGGTTCAATGCTTGGTTCATCGACTTGGTTCAAAGCTTGGTTCATTAGGTTGGTTCAAAGGAGTGGTTCAAAGAAAAAGTTCAAAAGAGCCTCCCAAAGGACAAGTGCCCTTGCGGAGGGCACTTGGTCAACAAAAGTACCCTTCGGAAGGGTCATTTTCAAAGAAGCCGCAAAGGTAAGATCTTTCAGAATTTTGACTAAGGCAAGAAATAATTCTTTCAGACTTTTGTCTGAAGGAATTCCTTCAGACAAAAAGTCTGAAGTAATTCAGGAAAGAAGCCGCAAGCAGAAAAAGTGGAAATAATTTCCGAAGGCAAAGAACAAATCAATCAAAATAATTTTTGTGGACTTTTTGTCCACGAGAAAATTTTTGTGAACTTTTTATCTACGATAATTGTCCACGGGAAATTGCCTAGAAGACTAGACACATTGTGAACATGATGAAAGGAAAGACCACATTTAGCTAGACTAAAGAAGGCAAGTCAGCATTTCAGGATATCAAGACTGCCATTGCCCATGCCCCTACCTTGGTTTATCTAAATTACAACAAAGATTTCATCACATACAACTATGCTTATGAGCACACGATTTCAACAATTCTTGTTCAAAAAGACAAGGAAGGTATGGAATCTCCTATTTATTTCATGAGTTTCCCTCTCAAAACCCATGAGATGAAGTATTCAAATGTAGAGAAGCATGATTATGCGTTGTTGAAAGCATTCAAACATTTCCGCTTCTATATTCTAAATTCACACACTACTGCCTTAGTTCCTGACACCACAGTCAAGTCCATATTAACTCAGTAGGAGTTTGGAACAAAAAAAGGCAATTAGATTGCAAAGATCCAAAAATTTGATCTAGACATTGAGCCAACAAAGCTGGTTAGGGGAAAAGGCCTATGAAAATTAATTGCTGACAATAAGCCAGAAGATACACAACATGAAGAAGCTGAAGTGAAAGATACTCCAACAGTCCTTTTTGTCTCCACTACCAATGAGTGGTATTTAGGTATTGCTCATTTCCTTACTTATGGTGAATGTCCTGCTCATTTGTCTTATAAAGAAAGGAGGACTATCAAGTTGAAAGCTACCAATTTTGTCCTTTGGGACAATGGCTTGTACAATAGAAACATAGATGGAGTATTTCTTCACTGTGTAGACAAAGAACAACATAGCCAACTTTTGAAATCTTCCAACAATCTAACCTATGGAGGAAATTTTTCTACTCCTGTGACTGCTCACAAGATTGTATGAGCCAGGTATTATTGGCCAACTCTTTTCCAAGATGCATATAAGTGGGTGAGAAAATGTGAACTCTGTCAGCAATTTGTTGGAAGACCCAAGTTAGCTGCCCTGCCTCTCAAGCCAGTGATCATAGAGAAACCTTTCTAGCAATGGGGGATTGATTTTATTAGAACTATAAACCCATCTTCAAGTGCTGGACATGATTATGTCATTATAGCAACTGACTATTTCACCAAGTGGGTAGATGCAATCTCTACTAAACATGCTACTTCAGAAGTTGTATGCAATTTTCTCAAGGAGAATATCATTTTGTGGTTTGGAGTTCTAACCAAAATTATTACTGACAATGTAGCTTATTTCACCTCCCAAGAGATTACACAATTATGTTTCCATTATGGAATTATACTCTCTCACTCTTTTGATTATTTTCTACAAGGGAATGGACAAGCTGAATCCAATAATAAGAACATGGTAACTATCATCAAGAAGATAGCATATGACAATCAAAGGACATGGCATAAAGCATTGATTGATGCTCTATGGGTAGACAGAATCACACCAAAGAGGGCAATTGGTATGTCTCCTTTTCAACTTCTTTATGGTATCAATGATGAGATACCAATCACCTTATAATTGCTAGCCTTGAAATTGGCAAAGGAAATTGAAGATTAGACATATGAAATCTCTCTTGATAAAAGAATCATGTGCCTGACTGAGCTGGATGAACAAAGAACCATGGTGGTAGACTGAATTACTACTCATCAAAGTTTGATAAAGAAACTCTTTGATCAAAATGCCAAAAATCATGATTTCCAGATTGGGGATCAAGTCCTACTATGGGACAAAAGGAGAGAACCAAAAGGGATGCATGGAAAGTTTGACTCCCTATGGAGAGGCCCATTTATAATTCATCAACAAATTGGTTAAAATAGCTTTTTGTTGAAATATCAAGATGGCACACTCTTTTCTCTGCCTCACAATGGGCAGCATCTGAAACACTTCAACTCTTGAAGTATTAGATCATTGCCTCTGTATATATGTATAAGTTTCTAATTTTGTTTTGTTTTATTTGTTTCCATTTTTGATACCTTTCATTTCTAGGTAGCATGACTCCATAGCCCAATGGCATACTTCAAGGCACTAGAGATTTTGGATTCTACTCCCTTTAATTCTTTTTGCAATTGATAGAAGTTCCCCAATTAGAGCCAGCTATTGTCCCCCGAAAGAATATCACTCATTTTTGGGACAACATTTAAACTATTTTGGTCTTATAGACCAAAATTGTCTCTTCCCTTTTTGAAATTTATCTTGGGCATTAAAAAATCCTCATTTTTCAAGCTTCTCAGGAATCTACGAACTCTGCAAACCAAGTTCAATGGGCTTTACAGATTGATTTCTATGGACTTGGTTTCTACAGATTCTACAGGTAGGTTCATTTCTATAAGTTCAAAGGCTTCTATAGGTAGGTTCAATCAAAATAATCAGTTTTCAACACTTAGTCATTTTTGGGATTGGTTCAACGCATTTGGTTCAATAGATTAAAAAGCTCTCAACACAACTGCGAAGTTCAATCAACAATGTTCATCGCTTTGGTTCAACGCTTGGTTCATCGACTTGGTTCATCGCTTTTATTCAATGCTTGGTTCATTGACTTGGTTTAAAGCTTGGTTCATTGAGTTGGTTCAAAGGAGTGGTTCAAAGCAAAAGTTCAAAAGAGCCTTTCGAAGGACAAGTGCCCTTGCGAAGGGCACTTGGTCAACAAAAGCACCCTTCGGAAGGGTCATTTTCAAAGAAGCCATAAAGATAAGATCTTGCAAAATTTTGACTAAGGCAAGAAACAATTATTTCAGAATTTTGTCTAAAGGAATTCCTTTGGACAAAAAGTCTGAAGGAATTCAGGAAAGAAGCCGCGGGCGGAAAAATTCCAAAGGAATTTCTGAAGGCAAAGAACAAATCAATCAGAATAATTTCCATGGAATTTTTATCAGCAAGAAAATTTCTATGGACCTTTTGTCCACAAGAATTGTCTATGGGAAATTTCCCACAAAGAAAGCCTGGGGAAAATTCCCACGGAGAAAGCTTGAGAAAAAATCCCAGAAAAAGTCTGCAGGAAATGTCTGTGAGAAAGCTCCGAAGGACTCCAAATTAAAGGCCGCCAAAGGACCCTGAAGTGAAGGTGCTCTTACGGGGGACTCTTGACTACCAACTTAAAGGACACTCCCCCAAAGCTAAAGGGTCACCTTCCCTTTAGGATAAGGCAAACAAATGGACCGAGACAAAAGCCTGATAGAATCCCACAGATGCTGCCAAGTGTCGTCTTTCGAGCCTCATTTCATTTTTTTTCTAAGAGCCACAAAAGCCACCACGTGTCCTTTTTAAGTTAAGTTAAACATGCCAAGTGGCATCATCTGCATGAATCTAAATGAGTTATGTATAGTTCTATAGTGTTTCTAAAATGTAACAGAAGCCGTCATGTGTCATCTTCTGTAAGACATTCAAAAGGCATCCAAAGCTTCTACAAGTTCAGTGGATGCTGCCATGTGTCCTTTGTCAAAGTCACAGTGGATGTTACCATGTGTCATCCATTGAGACATAGTATCAAAGTAGCAGAAGCTGCCACGTGTCATCTTCTACAGGATTCTCAAGAGGAAAGTGGAAGCTACCACCTTTTTCATTATAACTCTGTGGAGAGCAACAAGTGTCTACACCCATAATTCTGAGTTTATAATAAGTTTCAAAACCTCTATTAATAAATGTTTTTTAGAGTCCTGTGGAAGTTTCCATGTTTCTTCACCTATTTAGCAGTGGAATGTGCCATGCGTCAATTGCTAAAGACTAGCAGAAAGTGACTAAGGAATAGAGCATCAAATTAAATCTAAGACCCGATTCAAATAACCAAAAAAGGAGGAACGATGAAGGACTAAAAACATTTGTGCATCAGATATGTTTCTAGAAGTAGATCTCTAGGTAGACATTGAAGGATGAAAACATTCAATGGCATGACCCATTTCTCTACATTGAGAAAAGCAAATGGGTAAATGCCCCTAAATTCTAGCATGTCTTCTTAATAGAATTCAATGCAACATGATGTGTTACTATTCTCGAGTCCTTCTTGAAGAGGCTATATAAGGGACTCTCTTTTATTGTTTTAAAGGAACTCTCTCTAACAATAAAAAAAACAAAACTTTGCCCAAATTGAAAGGCATTACTGAGACTTTGAGCTTGATCATATTTTTTATTGGAATAAGAAAAAAAGTAACTTTTTAGACTTTGTGTTGTGATAGCTTTATTTTTGGGGAAACTATTCTTATGTTTTTTTCCTTAATATATTTTTTGTTTCTTTAATTGAACAAGTAGAATTAGTGAAAGTAGTCAGGAAGGTGTCCAAAAGTCAACTGTGGAGAGACTTTGTGCCCCCATAATTTCCTTTTAGTGTGTTTTTGTTTCATTTCTATGTAAAGGACCTTGGGACGACTTTGTGCCCTCATTGTCCTTCGTATCTCACTCTTGGGCAAATTCAGGTAGAGACTCTGTGCTACATCTCAATTTGTTGGTTACTATGTCCTTAGTTACACTTTTGTTTTATTACCAGGAGTATTCTTGTGGCTTGCTAAATAGTACTTTTGAAAGAAGAGGAGTGCTTTCTGTCATTTCCCTTGAGTTTTTCCTTTGATTTGTACACATCATCTCTAAAGAAAGAGAGATGGATAATTTGTCCTACCCTTGAGTATTATTTTCTATTTATATATAAATATAGCATATCCATACGAAACCTCCCCTTGATGAGAGGAGAGATTAGTCCCCTTTTGATGTGGTAAATCTACACATTTGGATGACCAATCTTCCTACTTTGGCTGATCAGACCTATTTTGTTTATCAGTGTGTTGATCGACAAAATATTCAACCAATAGTTTTTGGTGACTCCGCTAGGGATATACCCATTATCCATTTATAGCTTTACCATTTACCTCCACACTAACCAAGAAAGAATGCGTAGTTAAAGCCTCAAGCTTCAAACTAAAGCAAGGTCAAGTATTTTTCATTTTTGTTTCACAATCTGGTAGATTCAAGGTATACATGAAGCCAAAGGGCTAAAGGTATCATTGACCCTATATTTGAGTTGGTACAACAAAGCAATTTTGATCTATTTCCTTCATCATCTCATCTCCAATGAACCAAGAGCTTTCCTCCTACTAAAGTCAAATCTCCATTGCCAGACGAAGGATCCACTTCTACCATTAATAAAGCTTTGCCAATAATTACCCCTCTAAAATTTGTTATTCCTCCTTTTCATAATCCTATAATGGCAGTTCAAGGCCCCTAGGGTAATGATTTTGGTCCTCTCAATCTTACTCCACCTCTACATCAGCTTCCATGTAGTTCAAGAAAGAATTTACCCAAATTCTATGGTGATGGGAAAGTTCATCCTGATGAACACATTATAGCCTTCAGCATAGCCTGTGGCATAATTAGAGTAGAATTTAAAGATGTAGCAGTCAGGTTATTTGTAGAAACATTACAAGGTGCTACTGTAGATTGGTTTTATCATCTGCAGTCTCAATCAGTAACTGATTGGAATACCCTCAAAGATAAGTTTGAAGCCAAATTAAAACTTGCAGAAGATGCACATGCACTTTTGGCTCAACTTACATAGATGAATAAAGAGCCTTATGAACCAATGAAGGACTTCATATCCAAATTTGACAAATTGAGGAACAAAATTCCTATAATTTCTTGACCTATAGTTGAGAATCTCAAATGCTTCTTCATTAATTCTCAGTTACCTGAAGTAAGTTTTCTCTTGAGATGTGCTGGTCAAATAGATCTTGCTACAGCTCAACATTTGGCCACTAAGGTAGAAGATGATCTCATCTTAGCAGGCAAGATAAGAAGAGATCTAAATAGAAATATACCTTCATCATCTTCTGAATATGCATCTACAAGCACCATAGATCAAATGGTGTAGAAGTTGGCAAATGAGTTATTTGCTCTCAAAAAGCAAATGGTGCAAGGAATGTCTTCTGCTCCTTCATATAGAGATATGCCAAAAAGGACATTCCCAAATCAGTCATATCAGGGCAATGTTGCTAGGAATCAAGGGAAACAAAATCATCTTCCTCCTCCAGAAGGGAAACTTGCCTTGGAAGCTCCTCTAACCAATTTAGCAATGGGATATCTTGAAGCAGAATCAGAGTTCTCTTTTCAGCCTGAATTGAATCAAGAAAATGATACTGATGTCCTTATATAAAATCAATAAGAATTAGCTGATGACTCCCACACTAGTTTCCTAAACTATCAAGATGAACCTTGAAGCAAAGGAGAAGATTTTGATGGATCATATGCAGTGTTTACCAGTTCCAAGAACCAATCAATCTAGCAAGCTAATAAAGGGAAGATAGAAGAGCAACCTCAGCCAGCAGTCATGATTGCTAAGCGTGGAACCACTCTGCCTTTTCAATCAAAAGATCTGGTAATCACCCAAAAGGCAAATATATCAATTTCACCTTCACCTTCTATTTCAATTTTGCAAAGTAGCCCTCCTCCCATCCCTCCTAAAACCTAAAAGGTTAAAATACCTTCTTCTATTCCTAGTCCAATTCAGCCATTTGAAATAATCGATCATGTCAAAAAGACAAAATTACAGATGTCTAAATTCAAATATTTGTAGTCCAATCCTGATCAATTTTATAAGTTGATCCAATGTGTCAAGAACCAGACTATCCCTACAGGACAAAAAAATAAAAAGGTAACTCCTGATTCACCAAAGAACATGCCCATTCTAAATAATCTTATCATTAATCCTTCAGTTGCTCCTGAAAAAATAGAATATTTCTATGTTTCCCTATTAATTAATGGTCACAAGTTGAGTAACCGTATTATAGACTTAGGTACATATGACAATGTCATGCCTACTAAAGCAGCTAAGTCTCTCGATCTCACATTGACCAAGACATTTAGGAGATGTTTCTCTATGGAGAACAAGAAATTACCATTGCTGGGGTATATCAAAGATTCCCAATTTGCATTTGTAGTCTTTCCAAACAAGAGAATCAAGATGACTATCTTGGTGGCTAATGTCTCAGCATCTTATGGCATTTTTCTTGGATGAAATTTTTATAAAGATGTGGGAGGAGAACTAAGCATGGACCTGTCTAAGGCAAGGATCCCTGTACAAGGCGTAATGAAGAGGTTACTCCCTAGAAAGGAGGAAAAATATGTGGTCACCCAAACATCAGCCCCTAAAGCTCAAATTCATTTTGAATCTATAGGTATGGGTAACTACTTTCTATCTACAGATGAAGTGCATGAATCATCTAATAAAATTCTTGAAAGTTTCAACCCAAAAATTAGTTTGACTAGAGTAGTAGAAGAATTAGTAGGACCCTCCCTCTCTAATGAAGGAAAGTCTAAAGAAAAATTAGTATCTGATGGGGTATGTACTTTGGAATTTGATGGTATCTATTCCTCTACCGGTTCAGGAGTTGAGATTATGTTGATATCTCCTCAAGGAGATATGTTTCCTTCATCTTACAAATTACAATTTAGCAACACTAACAATACAACTAAATACAAGTCTCTGCTACTTAGAATGAAGGCTACTCAAGAAAAAGGCATCAAGTTTCTTCATGCCAAAGGAAATGCTGAATTAGTGGTTTTTCAAGTAAAAAATCTATACTAAACCAAGAATGAAAGATTACGCCACTACTGCAACCTAGTTTGGGACCAAATTGAAAGCTTTGATGCTTTCAACATTTCTACTATACCTAGAGAGTCTAATGACAGAGCTGATGCACTTGCTGTTTCAAGAACTCTTTTAGTTCCTCACTCAGATTTCAAAGAAGATAGGTATACTATTGAGCTGGTTTGTAGACCAAGTGTTCCTAACAATGCTGATCATTGGCAAGTATTCAATGATGATCATCAAATTATTGCTTTCCTAGAATGAAAAGATAATTTTGAACAAATACATTTTAAAGGTAGTGAATCTCAAAATTATGAATCAGTCTCTAAATCTAGTTCAGATATAAATGAAGAATTCTTACAGCTAAAAGGAAATTAAATTCTCAAAGGTCTGGTTTCTCTTGAAAAAATATTTGACAAGCATGATAGATTCATCAAACAACAGCAAACAGATTCAAGTTTCTTTCAGGGATTCGATCAAGTAAATATGACTACTAAAGAAAATCCCAAGATGGTTAACATTGGTAAGTACTACACCCCTAAAGAAAGATTCAAGTTCACCACTTTGCTCCATCAATACATGGATGTCTTAGCATATTCTTATGAAGACCTAAAGTCTCTCAGACCAAATGAAATCTACCATGACATTCCTCTCAAGGCTAACTCAATGCCTTATAAGCAAAAATCTAGTTAGTACAATCTAAAAATATCAGGTACTATTCTATCTGAAATATAAAAAAAATTAAATGCTAAAATCATCTTCCCAATCCATCATTCCACATGGATTGCAAACACAGTGTCTGTAAGGAAGAAGAAAATTCACATTTGTGTAGATTTCAAGAATCTGAATCAAGCATCTTTGAAAGATAATCACCCTTTGCCAATTATGGATCAAGTACTTCAAACAGTGACAGGTTCAGAGATGTTATCAATGTTGGATGGCTTCTCAAGATATAATCAAGTTGAAGTTGGTGAAGCAGACCAATGTAAGATTGCATTCACCACACCTTGGGGTACATTTGCATATAGAAGAATGCCTTTTGGCTTGATAAATGTTGGCGCTACCTTTCAGAGAGCAATGGATCTATATTTTAAAGATGAGATAGGTAAATTCATAATGGTATACCTTGATGACTTGACTATCTTTTAAAAGCATTGATCTGATCATGTGCACCACTTACAACAAGTGCTGGAGTGCTACCGCTAGAATGGTATTTCCTTGAACCCCAATAATTCTATTTTTGGAGTAACAGAGGGGAAACTCCTCAGACACATTGTGTCTAAAAAAGGAATAAAGATTGACTCAAACAGAGTCAAGTCTATTCAAGAGCTTAATTTGCCTATAAGCAAAAATACTATTCATTTTTTCTTCAAAAAGGTGAATTTCTTATAGAGGTTCATCCCCAAATTTTTTGAGAAGACTAGACACATTATGAACATGATGAAAGGAAAGACCACATTCAGTTGGACTAAAGAAGGCAAGTCAGCATTTCAGGATATCAAGACTGCCATTGCCCATGCCCCTACCTTAGTTTGTCCAGATTACAACAAAGATTTCATCATATACAACTATGCTTAGTTTGTCTAGATTACAACAAAGATTTCATCATATACTCCTATCTCTTTCATGAGTTTCCCTCTCAAAACCCATGAGATGAAGTATTCAAATGTAGAGAAGCATGCTTATGCGTTGGTGAAAGCATTCAAACATTTTCGCTTCTATATTCTAAATTCACACACTACTGCCTTAGTTCCTGACACCACAGTCAAGTCCATATTAACTCAGCAGGAGTTTGGAACAAAAAAAGGCAATTAGATTGCAAAGATCCAAAAATTTGATCTAGACATTGAGCCAACAAAGCTGGTTAGGGGAAAAGGCCTATGAAAATTAATTGCTGACAATAAGCCAAAAGATACACAACATGAAGAAGCTGAAGTGGAAGATACTCCAACAGTCCTTTTTGTCTCCACTACCAATGAGTGGTATTCAGGTATTGCTCATTTCTTTACTTATGGTGAATGTCTTGCTCATTTGTCTTATAAAGAAAGGAGGACTATCAAGTTGAAAGCTGCCAATTTTGTCCTTTGGAACAATGGCTTGTATAAGAGAAACATAGATGGAGTATTCCTTTACTGTGTAGACAAAGAGAAATAAAGCCAACTTTTGAAATCTTTCCACAATCTAGCCTATGGAGGACATTTTCTTGCTCTTGTGACTACTCACAAGATTTTTCGAGCTAGGTATTACTGGCTAACTCTTTTCCAAGATGCATATAAGTGGGTGAGAAAATGTGAACTCTGTCAACAATTTATTGGAAGACCTAAGTTAGTTGCGCTACCTCTCATGCCAGTGATCATAGAGGAATCTTTCCAGCAATGGGGGATTGATTTTATTGGAACTATAAACCCATCTTCAAGTGTTGGACATGATTATGTCATTATAGCAACTGATTCTTTCACTAAGTGGGTAGAATCAATCCCAACTAAGCATGCTACTTCAAAAGTTGTATGCAATTTTCTCAAGGAGAATATCATTTCCAGGTTTGAAGTTCCAACCAAAATTGTTACAGACAATGTAGCTTGTTTCACCTCCCAAGAGATTACACAATTCTATTTCTATTATGGAATTATACTCTCTCACTCTTCTAATTATTTTCCACAATGGAATGGACAAGCTAAATCCAACAATAAGAACCTGGTAACTATCATCAAGAAGCTAGCAGATGATAATCAAAGGACATGGCATAAAGCATTGATTGATGCTCTATAGGTAGATAGAATCACACCAAATAGGGCAATTGGTATGTCTCCTTTTCAAATTCTTTATGGTATCAATGCTAAGATACCAATTACCTTAGAATTTCTAGCCTTGAAATTGGCAAAGGCAATTGAAGATCAGACATATGAAATCTCTCTTGATAAAAGAATCATGTGCCTGACTGAGATGGATGAATAGAGAACCATGGTGAGAGACTGAATTGCTGCTCATCAAAGTCTGGTAAAGAAACTCTTTGACTAGAAGGCCAAAAATCATGATTTCCAGATTGGAGATCAAGTCTTGATGTGGGACAAAAAGAGAGAAGCAAAAGGGATGCATGGAAAATTTGACTCCCTCTGGAGAGGCCCATTTATAATTCATCAACACATTGGTGAAAATATATTTTTGTTGAAATATCAAGATGGCACACTCTTTTCTCTACCTCATAATGGGCAACATCTAAAACACTTCAACTCTTGAAGTATCAGATCATTGCCTCTGTATATATGTATATTTGTATAAGTTTTTAATTCTATTTTGTTTTGTTTTTTTCCATTTTTGATACCTTTCATTTCTAGGTAGCATGACTCCATAGCCCAATGGCATACTTCAAGGCACTGGAGATTCTGGATTCTACTCCTTTTAATTCTTTTTGCAATTGATAGAAGTTCCCTAACTGGAGCTAGCTATTATCTCTCAAAAGAATATCACTCATTTTTGGGACAACATTTGAACTATTTTGGTCCTACAGACCGAAATTGTCTCTTCCCTTTCTGAAATTTGTCCTGGGCATTCAAAATTCCTCATTTTTCAATCTTCTCAGGAATCTACGGACTCTACAAGAAAATAATATTTATGAACTCTGCAGACCAAGTTCAATGGGCTTTAAAGACTGATTTCTATAGACTTGGTTTCTATAGACTCTGCAGGTAGGTTCATTTCTATAGGTTCAAAGGCTTTTGTAGGTGGGTTCAATCAAAAGAATCAATTTTCAACACTTAGTCATTTTTGAGATTGGTTCAATGCATTTGGTTCAACAGATTAAAAAGCTCTCAACACAACTATGAAGTTTAATCGGCAAAGTTCATCACTTTGGTTCAACACTTGGTTCATCGACTTGGTTCATCGCTTTGGTTCAACACTTGGTTCATCAACATGGTTCAAAGCTTGGTTCATCGGGTTGGTTCAAAGGAGTGGTTCAAAGGAGCAGTTCAAAACAAAAGTTCAAAAGAGCCTCCCGAAGGACAAGTGCCCTTATGGAGGGCACTTGGTAGACAAAAGCACCCTTCAGAAGGGTCATTTTCAAAGAAGCCACAAAGGTAAGATCTTTCAGAATTTTGACTAAGGCAAAAAATAATTCTTTTATACTTTTGTTTGAAGGAATTCCTTTGGACAAAAAGTTTGAAGGAATTCAGGAAAGAAGCCACAGGCAGAAAAAGCTTGAAGGAATTTTTGAAGGCAAAGAACAAATCAATCAGAATAACTTTTGTAGGCTTTTTGTCTGTGGGATAATTTTTGTAGACTTTTTGTCTACGAGAATTGTCTATGGGAAATTGCCCATAGAGAAAGCCTAGGGATAATTCCTATGGAGAAAGCTTGAGAAAAAAACCCAAAAAAAGTCTGTGGGAAATGTCTGTGAGAAAGCTCCAAAGGACTCTAAATAAAAGGCCACCGAAGGACCTTGAAGGGCAGGTGCCCTTGTATGGGACTCTTGACTGCCAACTTAAAGGACACTCCCCCAAATCCGAAGGGTCACCTTCCCTTTAGGAAAAGGTGAATAAATGGACTGAGACAAAATCCAAATAGAATCCTGTGGATGCTACCAAGTGTCATCTTTTGAGCCTCATTTCATTTTGTTTTTAAGAGTCGTTGAAGCTACCATGTGTCCTTTGTAAGTTAAACAAAACACACCAAGTGGCATCATTTGAATGAATCCAAATGAGTTCTACATAGTTCTATAGTGTTTCTAAAATTCGATGGAAGCTATCAGGTGTCATCTTCCATAAGACATTCAAAAGGAATTCAAAGCTTCTACAAGTTTAGCAGATGCTACCACGTGTCCTTCATCAAAGTCATAGCAGATGTTGCCATGTGTCATCCATTAAGACACAGTTTCAAAGTATCAAAAGCCACCACGTGTCATCTTCCATAGGTTTCTCAAGAGGCAAGTGGAAGCTGCCACCTTTTCCATTGTAACTCTGTGGAGAGCAACAAGTCTCTACACCCGTAATTCTAGGTTTCTAATAAGTTTCAAAACCTCTATCAATAAATGTTTCTCAGAGTCCCATGGAATTTTCCATGTGTCTTCACCTATTTAGTAGTAGAATGTGCCACATGTCAATTGTTAAAGACTAGCAAAAAGTGACTAAGGAACAAAGCATCAAATTGAATCTAGGACCCGACTCAAATAACCAGAAAAGGAGGAACGGTGAAGAAGGACTAGAAACATTTGTGCATTAGATATGTTTCTAGAAGTAGATTTCTGGGTAGACATTGAAGGATGCAAACATTTAATGGCATGACCCATTTATCTACATTGAGAAAAGCAAATGGGTAAATGCCCCTAAATTCTAGCATGTCTTCTTAACAGAATTCAATGTAACATGATGTGTTACTATTCTCGAGTCCTTCTTAAAGAGGCTATATAAGGGACTCTCTTTTATTGTTTTAAAGGATCTCTCTCTAACAATCAAAAAACAAAACTCTACCCAAATTGAAAGGCATTACTGAGACTTTGAGCTCAGACTATTGATCATATTTTGTTATTGGAATAAGAAAGTAAGTGACTTTTCAGACTTTGTGCTGTGATATCTTTTTTTTGGGGAAATTGTTCTTGTCTTTTTCCTTAATATATTTTCTATTCCTTTAATTAAACAAGAAAAATTAGTGAAAGTAGTCAGGAAGGTGTCCTAAAGTCAAATGTGGAGAGACTTTGTGCCCCCATAATTGCCTTTCAGTGTGTTTTCTTTTCATTTCTATGTAAAGGACCTTGGGATGACTTTGTGCCCTCATTTTCCTTCATATCTTACTCTTGGGCAAATTCAGGTAGAGACTTCGTGCTACATCTCAATTTTCTGGTTACTACATCCTTAGTTACATTTGGGTTTTACTACCAGGAGTATTCTTGTAGCTTGATGAATAGTACTTCTAAAAGAATAGGAGTGCTTTCTGTCATTTCCCTTGAGTTTTTCCTTTGATTTGCACACATCATCTCTGAAGAAAGAGAGATGGATGATTTGTCCTACCCTTGAGTATTATTTTCTATTTATATATAAATATAGCATATCCATAGGGAACCTCCCCTTGATGAGAGGAGAGATTAGTCCCCTTTTGATGTGGTAAATCTACACATTTGGATGACCAATCTTCCTACTTTGGCTGATCAGACCTATTTTGTTTATTAGTACGCTGATCGCCAAAATATTCAACTAATAATATGTATTATTTCTACTCATTTGGGAGCCTTCACTAGTTATAGTGAAACTTTGGTCAGATTTTTACTAGTATTTCTTGAAGAAAATACAAGTGATTTCACCATTCACACATTTCACTATTGAGTATAAGTTTGAATCTTGTTGATAATGACTACTAAAAAGGTTATTTTCTAGCATGTCAATCTATGTTCACTTACCAATGTCCAAAAGGGATGATGTTGCAAGTCTCTTTTATTATTCTTTACTAAGTGTATAAATTTATTAGAAGTGGTATATGTGTATTATCTTTATAGAATCATTTATCACCCTCCTAAATGTTAAGTACTTTCTTGAATCTAACTTATGAAATATTGATGTAATAATGTCTTTTGTTGTGATTTTGTGTGAAACATCCTTGTTTACCTTTAAGTAGTGGTTTCATTCATTTAAGAGGATATCAAATATTGGTGCATCACCACTTGTTTTCTTAGTTTTTTTCCTTCTCCATTTTTATTCAAAGTTGTTAGTTTAGAAAGAGCTTAAATGTGCATTAAGGAGATCTAGCCCCTAATATAGAGATTCATCTCAACATAATTATCACCCACAACAAGAGAGATGATTCCATTTTTTTTCTTGGATGAGGAGAGATGAGCATCTCCTCAATGGTGTAAATCCAAGCATCAATAATTTTTGGCATGCCTAGTGGGACTCTGTGTCTTAGAAGATTATTCATGATTGGTGCTAGTCTTAACATGGTTGCTAATAAAGAAGCATATATATTTAGTACCTAGTGACTCCATTAAAGAATTAAAGTCTTTGATTGATGATCATTCCTTATTTATATGATAAATGTGGCTAATAGGTCTAATTCTAAAGGTGTACCCTTCGAGTTTATGGAATTACCTTCATATTCCACCAAAAAGCCACATTTGTCAATAATCATCCTTACAAAAGAGGTTTTGTGTTCAAATATTCCAATTTTATGATACATTCCATTCCTAAAATCCATAGTTTTCATTTCAAAATGTCTATAAGATAAACTTTTGTGCCTTTTTATCTGGGAAACAATTTAGGTGACAATTTGGGTGACAGTTCCACCCTAATTGATGACAAAACTTTCGGGAGCCATAACTTTTGCACCATAGCTCCAATTGACTCACCATTTGAACCGTTGGAAAGATAAGAATGAGGATAAAATCATGAGATGGAATCAAGATCTGTTAGATGAAGTTTAATCCCCCAAAAACCTAATGAAAGTGCCCCAAATTTCAATTTTAGTAGTGCAGTCTAAAAATAGTAAGTTTCTAGAAATAGTAATTCCTTGAATTATGTATTGTTTTAAATATTTGAAGTTAAACCACTTAATATCCATCGAGATTGGTGACCTTCCACATCCTCCCCATGATTTGAAAATGTGTATAAATGAAGAGGTAACCCAAAAAAAATTTGAGTTTTGGATCTTGAGTAATACTACATATTGATCCAAAACTCAGAAGTTCTAGTTGATAAATATTTCAATAGAATATAAATAACATAGTAACAATGGATTCTCTGAGAAGAGATGTAGTATTACTCAAGATCACAATACAAATATATTCTTATCCTTGGGAAGATATGTCTATCTTCACATTTCGGGTTACCTCTTCATTTATACACATTTTGAAAGCATGGGAAGGATGTGGAAGGTCACGAATCTTGAGGGAAATTAAGTGGTTTGACTTATAATATTTAAAAAAATACAAAATTTGAGGAATTACTATTTTTAGATTGCACTAATAAAATTGATATTTGGGGCACTTCTATTAGGTTTTTGAGGGTAAAAATTCATTGATATAATCTCAATGCTATCTCATGATGTTATCCTCATTCTTAGCTTTCCAACGGTTCAAACGGTGAGTTAATTGGAGCTACAGTACAAAATTTATGGCTCCCAAAAGTTTTTTCATCAATTGGGGTGGAACTGTCACCCGAATTATCACCTAAATTGTTGTAAAGTATTTTATTGATGATCAATATTTATTTCTATACTAAATGTGGCCACTAGGTCTAATGCTAAAGGTGTACCCTTTGAGTTTATGGAATTACCTTCATATTTCACCAAAAGGTCCGCATTTGTCAATAATCATCCTTACAAAAGAGGTTTTGTGTTTAAATCTTCCAAGTTTATGATACATTCCATTCCTAACATCCATAGTGTTCATTACAAAATGTCTATAAGACAACCTTTTGTGCCTTTTTATGGGGCATCTCCTTTACATCTTGCCTAATATGATCAAATTCTAAGAGTTGCTCTTAAAAGTGTTCCATATTTTAGTGTGGATGGTCCTATTAATACCATTGAACATATCAATAATATAGTAAACTTTTTTAATATCCATAATATTACTTAATAAAATTTATCTATTAGGTTTTTGGCATTATATTTCAAATGACAAGTTTTGGACTAGTATGGGACCCAACCTATAAATTCTATTAGCTCATAGGATGAGTTGGGAACCCTATTGATTGATAGGTTTGGGAAAAAGAGTGATCACTTATCTCTAGATAATAAATTGACCACAATAAAGAGGTAACCAAATTAATTCATGCAATATTTTAATACCAGGTTCCCAAAAATTTGGGATAAAATCCCAATTCTTGTGAGGCCAACCACAAACTATGCATTTTTGTACTACTTAAAAGTATTGAATAGTGACATTGCCATGATGATTCAATATATGGGTGTAAAAAAATTTATTGATGCCTATGAAATATCCATATATTATGAGAATTATCTTTTACAAATGGGAAAGATAGCTACTATACCTCTAATGCTACTATTCCTTGATTTGCATTCTCCTAGTCAAAGTGCATTGCCCACTTTAGCTCCTTTGCCTGGTCAAGAAAAATATATAATCACCCATAGAAATGAAATGCATAAAGTCAAATTACTACTTGAAAGTGTTAAAAACAAATTGGTTTCTCTTAAAAGGCAATAAGCCCAAATATATAGGCCTTATCAGTCCTACAACTAGTTTGGATAAACAAATAGACCTCCTTTTTGGGGCAATAATCAGGGACAAGGCCAAATCACCCATGTCAAGACTTATCAAAGTTATAATCCTAATTTTCCCTCATCTTCCAAATCCCTTATTACCAATTAAAAAAATTTGGTCTAATAACAACCTAACTACCCTTATTTTGCAAAAGGTTAAGAATAGGTTGCTTATGCCTATAAGATGCAAAATCAAGGCATGACTACATAAGGTGATCAAACATCTCAATTTTCAAATTTTGAGATGCCAACACAATTTGGTATGGAGAGTAGATAGGTTCAATATTATTCCACTCTCATGAATAATTTGGAAGGTGAGTTTTATGCCATTAATTATGTGGGGAATACAAGCAATCAAAATGCTAGTGTGGCTGCCAACACTATATCAAAGAAAAGGGCCATTAAAGAAGTTCAAGGAACCAATAAAGGATCTATTTTAACTCCTAAATCAGATAAAGTGGGAGGAGGTCATAATTTATCTCTTAAATCACAATAAAATCAAATTATTCCAAATTTTAGGACAATTGCTACAACCCTACCTCCACAAGCTACATCACAAGGTAAAAATGTTCATAAAGAGGACCCCAAGGTAAGTAATCCTTCCATTAATGTTGTGGACCAATGTTGTGGACCAGATGAAGAAGATTAATATGAACATATAATTATGGGATTATCTATAATTACTAGGTCATAAAGATATATTTAAAATGAATTGCATGGACTGGGTACACAAGATGGCCCATCTAGAAGTGACAATGTGGTTTTGGTCAATGAAACTCAATCTATAGATGGTTAGGCAAAGAAAGATGAGAATAATCCTGATTTATACCTATATTTAATTATTTATGATTTTTTAGTTCATAATTACATCATATATAGTGGATCATGCACATCATTTATACCTAAATACATAGAGGATATGTTAGGCATCAAATACAGACTAATGATTAAAGGAGTTTTGCAATTGGATGGATCACCAGCCAAGATTTTGAGGGTTTTAAAAGGTTTGAAATTTATCCTTCATGATTTTCATACCTTTTAAATTCTTAATGATGTGGTGGTAGTATATTTACCTCCTTATTTTTCTCTTTTCTTGTCAAGAGACTTTACATCTAAGATAGGTGGATACTTGGTAGCTAATTGGTCATACGTGGTGTTTAGAACAAAATATGGCACTAAGGTGAAGACTGAGTCAGAATCTATTCATATAGATCATTTGGTAGCATATTCACCTAAATTATAAAATGTTAACTATGATATCATTGATTAAGAGGAGTTTCACATTGATCAATCCCCATCATCTTCCCTTGAAGGAGTTTCTTATTTATTCCTAGATGAGTGTGGAGATGACAACTATGTGCATGATCCTTACAAGTTTATTAAGGAATTTGGTCTTGGAGTATATTATATATATGATAAGGATTATTTCATGCCAAATTTTATTAATTCAAGTGAGGATGTGAATGGCCTATGGTAGCTCTTCTTTGATGGATCTATAAGTAAGATTGGGGCAGGTCATGGAGCCATGCTGGTTTCACCTTCAAAGGAGAGGTATTTTTTAAATTTCATATTTCAATTATATTATTCTTGTAATGTATCAAAATATGAGGCCCTCATTCATGGACTTGTTTGGGTAAAGAAAAGATGTGTCAAAGAATTACAAGTGTTTGGTGATAGTGAGCTTGTTGTCAATCAAGTTAGAGGGCAGAATTTGACCAAGAAATCCTTGCTCAAGTCTTATAAGCATAGAGTTTGGGAACTTGTAGAATAATTCATGGAATTTAACATCACTTCTACCTCAAGATAAGATCACAAACATCTTGATAGGTTAGAAACAATTGGACCTCAGTTTGATGTTCCAAAAGGCATAAGAGAAGACAAGAATCAACCTCATCTAAAGGTGATTATGAGCCTTTCTATACCAGATAATGTCACTAATTGTAATGTTTTTGATAGTGACCATCAGATATCTCTCTTCCTAAAATAATAAATTTAGTTATATATAAATAATGTCCAAGCTTCAACAACAATATGGAGGGTAGATTATTCAGTTGAAGTCTAACAAGCTTCCCAAAGGCCTTGTGACTCTTGAAAGCATATTAAAATGAGGATAAACAACTCAAGAAGGAGAAGGTAAGCATGTAAACTAAGAATGAGAACTATGAAAGGATATATATCTTCAAAGATACATTACTTGCTCTTGGAAAGGTATGCACTAGTCAAAAGAAACATGATTTCATTGAATTATGCAAAGAGTTTAGTGATATTTTTGCATGGGAGTATAATGAATTGAAGGGTTTTGACCCAATATTATCTCAACACACCATAGAGATATATTTAAATGCCAAAACCATAAATAAAATACAAAGGCCAATCAATCCCAAGATTGAACCACTCATGAAGAAAGAACTCACTAATTTGATTGAATATACAATTATTTTTCCTATCAATCATTCTTCTTGGTTGGCCAATTTAGTACATATTAGGAAGAAAATGGAGAGATCAAGTTGTATGCAGAATTTAGGGACTTGAATAGAGTGTATTTGAAGGATAATTAACCACTCCCTTCTATATAGATAATTCTACAAGTGTTGGTAGGTAATGAGAGGTTTTTTTCTCTGAGATTGTTATTCTAGGTACAATCAAATTTTGGTGAAAGAAACTGACCAATACAAGATGACATTCAACACCAAATGGGGCACATATTCATATATGAAGATTCCATTTAAATTTTAAAATGCTAGAGCTACTTTCCAATGTGCAATGGATATGGATTTCCAAGGACTAATCAATGACATTATATTGTTTTTTCTTGATGATGTGGCATTTTTGTCCAAGGATGCAAATGATCACTTGAAACACTTGAGGTAGATTTTTGAGAGGTATAGAGAGTTTGGGATATCTATAAACCCAAATAAGTGTGTGTTTTTTTCATGAAGGCAAACTCTTAGGCCACATTATTTTGAAGAAAGGTCTATCCATTGATATGGAAAGGGTAAGTGTCATCTTGTTATTATCTTTACCTAAACATAAGAAGGGTCTAAAAAGCTACTTTGGTAAGATAAATTTCATTGGGATATTCATTCTTGATTTTTCTAACATTGTCAAGCCCTTAAAATATATGCTAAGGAAGGATGCGATATTCACTTGGACATGATGGAGACAAGAAAGTTTTGAAGAGATTAAGCAAGCCATTGCCCAGACCCCTACTCTTACAAGTCCTAACTTATCCAAGGGATTCAACCTATATAATTTTAATAATGAAGAGGTAATTTTGTCCATGATTACTCAATCTAATGATGAAAATTTAGAACAACCTATTGCCTATTTTATTCAAGGTTTGGAAGGCTATGAGACAAGATACACATATGTTGAGAAACAAGTGCTTCGAGTCATAAGGAGTTTGAAGAAGTTTAGGGATATTTTGTCTAGAAACAAGATTCACATTTTTGTGCCTCATAATAATGTAAAATACTTTCTATTGAGTAGAGATGTGAATGAGAAAAGGGTAGGTTGGATCACCAAAGTGATGGAATATGATGTGGAGATTAAAACAACCAAGTTAGTGAAATGAAAAGGGCTATGTGAGCATATTGATTCAGATTTGAAAGAGAAAAGGGAGGTTATTTTGGCACTTCATGATAATCCTATAGTAGATGTAACTTCAACCACAAGGAACTGGACATAAGACATGATTCATTTCCTTCAAATTGGTGAGTGTCCACAAGGTCTTGATGAGCTAGAAGAAGGTATTTTAGGCTGAAATCCATTCCTTATGTACTTATTAATGGAGTGATTTTAGAAAGGAATTTTCATGTGTGATTTTGAGGTGCATTGGATTATATTAGATTGAAAAAGTATTGTATGAATTCCATGATGGGCTAATTGGTGGCCATTTTGATCCAAGAACTACAATTGCTAAGGTTATGAGAGCTAGATACTTTTGGCCTAGCTTGTTTAAAGACACCCATACTTGGGTAAGGAAATGCCAAAAGTGTGATAGTTTTTACAGAAAATAAAAGCTAACTACTTTTCCTCTTCATCCAATCTAGGTTGAGTAACCACTTATGCAATGGGGTTTGGATTTCATAGGTATGATCAATCCTCCTTCTAGTGTTGGTCACAAGTGGGTGTTGACAACGAATAATTATTTTACAAGATAGGTGGAAGATATATCTCTCAAGGATGAAAATGAGAACTCAGTCTTATAATTTTATCAAGGTATAGTAACTAGATTTAGAGCTCCTTCAACAATCATTTTAGATAATACACTAGCCTTCTTAGGAATCAGGACAAGTGAATGGGATTTGAAGTCTGTCATCTATCTTAGCACCTCCTCCAACTACTTTCCCTAGGAAAATGGATTATCTAAATCCATAAACAAGAATTTGATTAATATCATAAAGTTAATTATGGAGGAAAATCAAATGACTTGGCACACCAAGTTGAATATATTCCTTTGAGCTGATAGGATCACCCCAAAGAGAGAAATTCATAACTCATCATACATACTTATGTATGGAAGGGTAGATGGACTTCTTATCTCACTTGAGTTACTAGCTTTAGATCTTACCTATCAACTATAACTGATGGAAAATGATAGCATGGAGGTCAGATTATGTGAGTTGATGGAGCTTGAGGAGATAAGAGATCAAGCTATGCAAACCATGACAACTCACCAAGAGAAAATAAAGAATTATTTTGACAAGAAGTCCATGCCAAGGGTTTTTATAGAAAGAGATATTGTCCTAAAATGGGATGAAGATAGGGATAAACCTAGAAAGCACATAAAGTTTGATGACTTTTGGAGTGACCCATATGTGGTCACATAGTGCAAAATAACACAATAATTTCCAACTCTCAAAGTTAGATAGAGAGGAGATGTATATCCTAGTAAATAGGATATATCTAAAGCATTATTATTGATGGTTCTCTTGTTTCTATTATACATAGTTCCTATTTTTTCTTCTATTTCCTAAGTGCTTATGCACATGTGTGAATTTGTCCTAGTCTTGTTTTGTGTTATCTTTGCTTGATCTTGTTGTTTTTGTTGATGTGTGGTGTGTTTCCTTGTGTTTTATTTTGACATAATATTTGTTATTCATCTTCAAGAATCCATTGACTCTAATGGCCTTGAGTTAGATAAGGCTATTGGTCTGGTTAGTATAGTAGGCATACTACCCCTACGAGTCACCAATTTTTTAACCAAATTTTAACCCTCCAGGCCAAAATTGGACACCCCCATTTTGTAGAAAAAGTTTGAGTCTATACCTTTATCCAAGTCTAGTAGGCAAGTTTCATTTGGAAGAAGTGTTATTATACAAAGCTGGAGTCTTTTATATATAAAAAACCCAAGTGTTTTGCTTTTGAAATATTTGTTCTTTAGTCTTTTTTATAAGTCCTTTGCAATTAATTCTTTTGAGTTTTTGTTCTAAGGCTTTACCAAATTCTTTCAGAATTTTTGTCCAAGGATTTTTTCCTTAAGTGTATTTCTTTTAGGCTTTCATTCAATGGAATTCTTCTAAAACATTTTGCAAGATAATTTTTTTTGAAGGGTATGCTCATCTTTTCCAAAGGTTACTTTCTCACAAGAAATGGCCTCAATAAGTCTTCTAAAGGGTATGTTTCCTTTCAAAAGGGGAACTTTAACTTTTTTGAAGGGCACTTTGGCTCGATTCAAAGTTTTTGAAGGGTATTTTTCCCTTCAAAAAGGTCATTTGAAAAAAATCCAAAAGGGCCATTCCTAAGCTCCAAAGGGTACTTTATAATTTCTCTGAAAGATATATTCTTGCCAAAAAAGATCATTACAACTTATTCAAATGGAATTTCAACTTCTTTGAAGGGCATTTCAACTTTCTTAGAGGGACCTTTACAAAAAGATCAAAGGATTATTTTATAGAAATGCTGGACCATTTCAAAATTCATAAAGGGTTATTTCAAAGTTTCAAAAGGTCCACTTGCATTTTCAAAGGATAATTTTCAATCTTTCAAAGGGTATGTGACCACTTTTCTAAAGGGTATCCATAGGAAGGCCAAAGAGAAGAGATAAAAAAAGTAGAAGGGTTCATCTCAAAAAAGTATGAAAGATTGTTTCCACAAGAAAGTGGACCTTTTTAGGAAGTTCAAAGGGTCACTTGCATTTTTATGAAGGTATGTTTTCAACAGCTGAAGGGCACTTAACAAAAAATCCAAAGGAATTCCTTCAGACAATTTGTCTAAAGGAAATGAGAAAATTTTCCTTGAAAAAAAGTCAAGAGGAAAGGAAGATCCTGAAGGAATTCTTTTAGACAAATTATCTAAATGAATGCCAAAGACAAGAAGTCCAAAGAAAATATTTGAAAGGTGACAACCCATAAAACATCAATTTTAAGCTACAAGGAATAGCCATTAGAGTTAAAAATAAAAGTGTGGGAACCTGAAGATGAATGTAGAAGTGACACATGGTAGAATTCTAAATCTCTGATACATAACATGTAGAAATAGGCAAGTTGACAGTTCATGTTGTTATATTATTTCATAGCTCGACAAGCTAGTAAAGAACAGTTAACATCAAAACAAATTTTCAACAACTAAGCCATTTATATCAAAACATAGTTTGAGACATCTTAATTCTACTAGTATAACCATCAAGAGAATCTTACATAATGTCTATTAACTATTGCTATTCTTAGTTGACACATGTCTAATTGATATTTGTATTTCATTCACTTGACCTCCCTTCCAAAAAACTATATATATGTATTCTTTCTACTCATTTGGGAGAATCTATTGGTTATAATGAACTCTAGTCAGATTTTTACTAGTAAATCTTGAAGAAAATACAATTTATTTCACTATTCACACATTGCACTATTGAGTATAAGTTTGAATCTTGTTGATAATGACTACTGAAAAGGTTATTTTCTAGCATGTCAATCTATGGTCACTTACCAATGTGAAAAATGGATGATGTTTTAGGTCTATATTAGTATTCTTTATTAAGTGTATAAACACCTTAGAAATGGTATATGTGTAATCTTTTTGTAGAATCATTTATCACCCTCTTAAATTTTAAGTACATTTTTGAATATAGCTTATGAAATACTGATGCAACAATGCCTTTTGTTGTGATTTTGTGTGAAACATCCTTCTTTACCTTTAAGTAGTGGTTTTAGTCATTTAGGAGGATATCAAATATTGGTGCATCACTACTTATTTTATTAGTTGTTTTCCTTCTCCCTTTTCATTTAGAGTTGATAGTTTAGAAAGAGATTAAAGGTGCATAAAGGGGGGCTATCCCCTAATCTATAGATTAATCTAAACAAAATTTTCACCCATAGCAAGAGAGATGATTCCATTTTTCTACTTGGATGAGGAGAGTTGAGCATCTCCTTAAGGGGGAAAATCCAAGTGTCAAAAATTAGTTTGTAAAGGCTCATTTTCACCAGTGTCTAGTGAAGCTATTTCAACACAATATGTTGGATAGAGATAGAAGGGTTGGAAAGAAAGACTCCCAAAATTAAAATTTTTGGGTTTTGGTAGCTGTGAAGGTGTAGGTATTTGGGTTTGGTTAGAAATTTGAGGGGTTAAAGGGTATGTCTAAGGAATATAGACTTTGGATTTTCCCTTGTCTTTCTATTGAGCACAAAATTGGGTAACCATATGAATAGTGTGGATGAGGGGGATTTATCAGGTTTGATGATTGTTTTGGTTCCTCCTCCTAACTCTTGGGTAAGAGTTGGGGAGTAGGTAAATCTTGGGTAGATTAGTTGGGTAGTTGAGTTGGTAATGACAGTAAGAGAGGTCCATCTAATAATAGATTATCCTCATCATATAGGTTATGAATAAGTTCTTATAGATATTTGTAGTTCTTCATGTCATGTCCTAGTGCCATATGGTATGCATAGATCAAGCTATCATTGAACTAGGAGGGTTTGGTATTGGAAGGGTATAATGGTTTCATAGGTGGTAAATTAATGGAAGAAGTTTGAAAAAACCTTTGTAGGATAGCTAATTAAGGTTCATTGAAAGGTGTTGGAGGTGATGGGTTTATAGCTTTAGGGATGGGACCCCTCTTAGAATCAATTTTAACCTTAGAAGTTATAAGTGGTGGAATGGTTTTAGTTGGTGGTTGGGATTTCTTAGTTATGGTTTATTTTAGGGTAAATGATTTAGAGGTTGAAGATTTGGATGAGGAGGTTTTGGATATAGGTGGTTAGGTAGAGGTGGATAGATTAGTTAAGAATGATGAGGAACTAAAAGGTTTGGTAGGTGTAGGCATAGGTAGATAAAAGGGGGATGGTTTACTAAGGAAGAATAGGTAGTTGGGATGTTAGAAGGATGGGGTCCTAAGATATAAGGTAAGTGGGAAGGAGGTGGTATGGGTCTAGTTTAAGGTTGAGGTTTGGACAACTCTACCTTCTTAATTAGTTTGGTTATGGGCTTCTTTGGTGGACTAGATGGGGTTAAATCCAAATTCAAAGAGGAGTGAATATGGCTAGGTGTAGGGGGAATTCCTATATTCTTGATGGGTTGGGTGAGAGAGGTATAAGGTGATTTGGAAATGTTATATCAAGGTAGTTGGGATGGTTCACTTATGGTTTTGGAGGAAGAGGTATTAGATGAAGTAATAATGGGTTGAATGGTGGATTCAAGTGAGGTTGAGGACTCATATTTGTTTTGGTAAGGGAACCCAAGATGATGCCAAAAGGTAGCTCTATCAAAATTGGGTTGAGAAGTGAACTCTAGAGTTTAGACTAGTCTAAAAAAAAGGCTTGTGGATGGGTTTGGTTTGTTGGTCATTAGTTGAAAATATTAAGCCCATAAGTGGAGAAGAGGGAATGGTTCCTTCATCCTTGTTCTTGATGGGAGGTTATAAAATTGGTAGTTGGGTGGATAAGGTAACCTTCTCTTGTGGGATGGTTTCTTAAGAGGGAATGGATGGTTCTATGATGGGAGAAGTAGGTTTAGTGTCCTCAAGTGAAGGAACATACATGGTTGATTCCTTTATTTTGGTGTTAAAAGGAATGGAAGGTAGTTATACCACTTTAATGGGTGGAATAGAAGAAGAAGAAATGGTGAAACAAAGGTTGTCTCCTTTGGTGTTTATATCAAAGGAGAGGTAGATAAGGCTAAGGTCTCATCAAGTGAAGGGAGAGGGGTGGTTGCTTCCTTCATTTGGGTATCCAAAGGAATTTAAGGTGAGTCTACTACTTATATAAGTGAAATGGAGGAAGAAGTAGTTGTGGTAGTAGAATCCTTAATAATGGGCTCACTAATAATAACATTGATCATATGTGCCTCATGAGAATGAGATGATTCTAGTTTGTTGTCATGGTAATGGGTAGAAGGAGCATGATTAGGAAAAGGTTTATGGAATATTTCAAGGGAATGATTAGGAGGTGCATCATGATTATCAAATTTAAGTAATACACTATTGACTAAGCTTCAGCTAAGACTTTTGAATATATTACACCTACTAATGTCATGTCTAATAACTCAATGAAAGACACAATGGTCATTCTCAATATACCAACCAAGCACGGTGTAAGAAGCATCAAATTTTAGGGGTGGTTTGATATGTGGAAGTTGGATAAGGTTAGCATCAAGAAATTTGTCCAAAATTGAAGCATAAGACTCCCCTATGGGAGTATATTATTTTAGAGGAGCTTGGTTTTGGTTTCAATTTTGTTGGAAAGAAGGGTTGGAGGAACTGGTTTGATGGGGTTGGTTGATAGTTGGTGGTGGGGAAGTTCTTAGGACAACTAAGTTTGTGGATAGTTTTATTTTTGTAGTGGGATGGTTGGAGTGGTTAGTGGTTTTGGTAGAGGGAGAGTCATTGGATTTAAATCTAGAATTCTTGTTCTGTAGTTTTAATTTCCCTTAGTCAATGGCTCAGTTTTGAAGTTTACGTGCTGTGGTGAATGCCTCATTGAAAGTTATAAAAGTTTGAACTTGAAGAGTGGGAGAAATATGTTTGGCCTAACTTTGAGAGAAGAGTTTAATCAACTTAGGTTGGGATAATGAGAAAGAAATCTGGTTGATGAGACCTCTCCATCTGGCTAAAAAATCGATAATTGATTCATCACCAAATTGCCTAATAGAATAGAGGTCAATAATAGAAAAAATTTAGATATATTTATTGAGAATTGATCTAAAAAGATTTAGGTTAGTTAGGAGAATGAAATGATGGAGTGTTTGGTAAGAGCACTATACCAATCAAGGGATGGTTTTGATAAAGACATGGGGAAGGTACAAAGGAGGAGAGCATCATCATATGCAATCAGATAACAAGAATGAAAAAATGCTCTTAAATGTTGTTAGGGGTCCTCCTTGCCTTGAAATTTTGAAAACTTGGGTAATTACCATTGAAGATAAGCATGGATAGGAACAGATAGATGGATGGGTTCATTATAGATTTGATCATAGGATAAAAGGTTATGAGAGATGGAGATTGATGACTCTAGGTTGGTTATTTTATCGATTAACATTTGGACCAAATCTATTTGAGGTTGGGAAGATGCATAATTAGGTGGTAATATTGGTTGAGGTTAGGTGGAAATAATGTATGGATAAGTGATAAAGGGTGATGAAGAAGCCACATATTAGTAAGTGGTCATGGGAGATTATGATGGTGCCACATAAGGGTTGATTGGCATAAACGATTGGGTGGTAGGTGCTATGTATCCTTTTGGGTTAGAAACATATGGGTAAGATGTAATGGGTACTTATTAGGGGGATGATATGGGTTGGTTTAGAGGGTTGGTGGATGATGGTATGGATGTAGATTGGGTTGGAGGTATGAAAGTGCTAGTTGGTTGGTGATGGGTGGTGCTAATAGGTAGGAGTGTTTGAGGTATGGAAAGTACCAAGCTTTGAAGTGGGGTATAAATTGTTGGGTTGGTTAAACTAAGGGTAATAATAAAAATAGGGGTAGAAGATAACCCCATGGTAGGAGCATAGGTAACAAGAGGTAAAGTTGATCCAATGTTGGAGGTATTGGTTGGGGTAGTAGGTGTTTGGTTATTGGTTGGGATGTTGGATGGAGTTTTGGTAGTGGTAGTAGGTGGGATATTAGAAGAAGAAGAGGCTTGGGTGAGCATGGGTTGGGTTGAGGTGGCACCCACCAAAAGATGAGAAGGCATACCATAGGGAGAATCTGTAAGAGGAAAAAAACAAAATGGGTATGGTTAGATAAGGTGTTTAGGTAATGCTAAAGAGCCATGGGGTTGTTATCAAGGATCGCAGTCAAATCTAGATCACCCTCAACAACAATCAGAGGCCTGACAGGAGGGGAAAAATTTAAGAAAACCCTTAAAATCAAAAGTATACTCCATGGAGGAAGAAGAAGAAGGTGGTTGTTGATGGGTTTGATTCCTTAGTTATTATCTAGTAAAGACCATGAGAGAAAATAAGAGATAAAATGATGAAACCCACACCTCAAGCAAAGAGCAAGCAAAAGAAAAGAACTCCAAGAAATTCAAACATACATTAAAAGTGTGTTTAAACTTAGGGTCCTTTTTAGATTGATTTTGGCTTATGCCTTAGAAAGTGTGAAAAAGAAATTTGGCTTGCAGATCAAGTACTAAAGAGGAAATCTAAGGTTGGTTTTATGTTATATTTAGGTGATCAAGAGAGAAATCTATATTCATATTTAGTACATGGCCTGATATTGGGGCCTACCCCCTCACTTCACACATTAAAATGATAAGGGTGTTAGGTGATTATCCAGTATATACTAGGTTTTAGAGTTTATACTCAACTAAAGATCTAATTTGGCTCTCCCCTTAATAATGACCTCTAAGTAGGATTACTAGGAAAGGGTAAGGTTTACTACTAGGTGATGAAATCCTAATCAAGCCTTATCTCAAGTATGTTTTGATGTGTTGATTGATTATGCTATTTAGAAGAAGTGTGTGATACAAGAGTGAAGGATACGATTAATTACTATAAGTTAATAAATGAACTAAAACAAGCAAGTAATCAATATATGAAAAAGGTTTATTTTAATCTTAAAAGAAATTTTATATTTAATTGTATGATCATATAATAAAGAAATAAAAGGGATGCTAGGTCCCACCAGGCATGCCAAAATGTTTCTCTTAATTTTTGCTCATTTCTTAATTTGAAAGTAAGTAATGAAACTAGTAAAAGTGGTGTGTAAAGGAATACTTAATAAAAGTATGCACATGATCTATACTATGATGAGAACTCTTTAGCTTGGAAGGAATAACTTACAGATAAGAAAGATACTAGAAAGGGGGTTTGTTAGTAAGATAGTTGAGTGGACTGCCTAACGTGAGATAGATCAAAGAAGTGTATGCTCATTAGGAAGTTTTCAATCCAATATTTATAAAAATAAGTTGATATAAATGAAAACAAGGAAATTGGCATTCAATAACATGAAAGTAAATACATGTAATACTAGATGAAATACAATTGCTCATTAAATAAAATGACTAAATATAGAAAAAGTGGGTCAATACTCATGATAAGATAGTTCGGGTCAGATTCAAAAAATCCAGGGAAGCTCTGTGAATAGGCAAGAGCATAGAAAATAGGATTTTATTAAGGTTTGTGATCTAAGAATTTGATTCAAGAGAGGATCGTTAGTATGGTGTTATTTCCAAAATGAAAGAAACACACTAATAACATAACATCTCTAGGCCCAAACACTAGGGAGAGCTTAATGAACAAAAAAAATGAAAAACACAAATGAAAAGTAAGGGATAAAACATAAGGATTCCTTTACCTTCTTTGGATGCTCCAAATGCCTTTTTAGTAGTGGCTTACTCAGTTTTATGCTCATGAAGTCTTTGATAATGGAAGTTTGGCTACCTCTATCTCTCCTTGGCACCTTTGGCTTGTAGCTTGGTTTGGCTTGGAATCAATTTGGTATGATAAAACTAATTGAAATGGCTTCTTGAAGATATTTGTGCATTATAACTTTTCACCCAAATAGATTAGAAATGATGTTCATGGCCTCTCTATTTATATATTTTTGAGAATGTCTAGAATCAACCTGAACTATCCATCCTGAGATGTAGATGTGTGGTTAAGGATTAATTCAATTTTTGAAATTAAGTTTCTAATTATCCTTATCATGAAATTGGAAGAAGGGGTAATTAAGAGGAATGGAGGGAATCATAAAAGGCATTGATGAGGCATGTAGGGCATGAATCCTAATATTTATATCATTTATGCCCTAAGAATGCCTTCCCAAGAGATGAGGTCACCTGATGATGTAGATATTTAATATTTATTTCCAAAAAAAAATTTCAACAAGTTTCCATGGAATTTTTTATTAGGCCTTGATTTAATTTAATTAGCTCTTAATTATGATTAAGCACTTTGTACATAAATTACTCAAATTGATCAAAATGCCTTGTTATTGGTCCAAAATTTGACTGGATTAGAATTAGAAGGCATTTTTAGATGCATTAGAACCATATTCTCATTTAGGAAGTTACCAATAACAAATAACAAAGGCATCCATCTTGTGCAGAAGATTTGATATGAAAGAGCAATCCAGAGCACCTAGGTACAAAATTGGCATTTTGGCTCAGAATGATTTGATCAAAATTAGCTGGCCCATAAACTACATTGCCCCATTTAGTGATACACTAGGCAAAATTGGAACTTGAATATTTTAGTTTCACATCATGTAGAATTTTTTAGTGTTTTTAGGCTAAATTGTGTATTTTGGATGGAAATTGGTCAAAATATTGGTTGGAGGTTATCAATGGCCAATTTTAGGTGTCTATATGTTGCCTCTATTTGGGAAAATGTTAAAAACCATAGGCAAAGAAATGTCTTCTCAAATAATGAGAGATGACTTGTATGCCAAAAAGAAGATGATGGTTGAAGAAAAAAGATCCAAATGGTTTTGCGAAGCCTATGATGATGCCTCATCGAAGGAGTGGTTGTCACATTTGTTGATGGATAGTCCCTCGAAAAGAAATAAAAAGAAAGGTGAAATTAACTTGTGGTTGAAAAAATACCTACATGCATTGATTTAAAAAAGATGCTAATTTTCCCAAAGGTGGTTATAATCAATAATAAAATTCAAAATAATTATTTTCCCATTGGTAGTTATAATCATTAAGATGACCTAGACTGGTTAAAGATGATTGTGCCCCAGTTAGGGATGATTAAAAAACATAACTCAAGAATATAACCTAGAATACAGATGAGTGGGTGCAAAGTGCTAAAATAGATGAATAAAATAATAAGATTGATAAGTGTAAATGATTTATTTTACTTGTCAATGAGTAGATGCTCATCCTAATTAACAATGATACAAATAGAATGGTTAAATGAGTTATATTGATTAAGGTGGGTGGGAGGATTTGCCAAGGTGCTAAGGAGAAACTTCTATGGATCCATTGATTATAGACCTTCTTGAGGCTGATTTTTGTTGTAGCATGTGATGATACGCATCATGATAGAACACCATGAATAATTGGTCAAAAAATGCATAAGGATTGACTCCCAACCCAATAAACACTCAAAAATAATGCACCAATGATAAAAACCATGATGACAATGTTGATGTATGAATATGGATAGACTCAAGAATAATGTGCTTGAGAAATCACCCAATGAATGCATATAGATTGAGTCAAGGAAACAATGCTAAAATAAATCAAACAGGCAAGTAAAGAAACAAACAAATAGAAAGACTGAAAATAAAAGTAAAAGAAAGCATCCTAATAATGACAATGCTTGAGTAAGGTGTATCAAGGACAATTGACTAGGCTTAGATAAGATAAATATTTTTCAATTTTTTTGAATTGTTATAAATGTTTTCAAAATTTTGAGAGTATTTTAACTCATTAGAGAATGACAAGATACCTACTCACAAAATGGAAAGAGGGTTTGGCTTAGGTTGCTCATAAAATGGTGAGAGAATTTGGCTTAGGTTGCTCACAAAATAGTGTGTGTATGGAAAGGGGGATTGAGGTGACCTCAAAATGAATTAAGGATGACATAAAAAGTCCCAAAATGACCTCAATTCATAGTAATTCCATCCACATGAAAGGTGAGGAAAAACCAACCAGGTCCCAACAAGTTTTCAAATTTGGTAAATGGTTAGTCAAATGAAAATAACAATGGCAAGGTGATGTAGCAATACATGATAAAAAAGTGTTACCCCTAGTTTTCATATAATTGATTATAACTAGGATAAAATGACATATGCCAATGATACTAGTTTTCCCATAGGAAATTATAATTAGTAACAAGACTAGTGAGACACTGATTTTCTCATAGATGATTATAATCAGGTTCACATAAATAGACCTGATAGGATGAAAGATATTTTTTTAGATCGATTGTCACACTACTTTCATAGACTATCAGTATAAACATGGATTGGATTTATTAATGAAACTAGATCAGAATTCCCCCATGAAAATGTGTGGGAAGAACTAAAAGAATCAAGATCAAAATAGGATTGGGTAGGATGACTAAAAATAGGCTTTGGTCTAGATAGGAATGGAATAGTAGGATGGCATGGTTTTGCTTGGGATAATGATGGTTTTATAAATTGGATAAAATGGTAATGGGGTTACCCCAAAGTGATGGAGTAAATGGCTAGGATCTACAATAATGGTAAATAGGCATATATAACAATGGCAATGTCACATCAATGTGAAACGGTATGGTACATGTTTTTGTCTTGGGTGTGGTAAATCACATATGATTCTATTTTTCTTGTTTATATGGAGATGCACATCCTAATCAACAAATGACAAAAATATAATACTTGATCATGTTAATTGTTACCCCACACATTGTTCGAATAATCACTCTATCAAAAACTGCTTATAGATTTAGTTGTCAAGAATGCTTTTGTGATCTTCATTGGTCATTGATTCTTATTCCTTCAAACATTGAGACAAGGTATCTTTGTACCTTTGAAAAAGGAAAGTGTGACTATGGATGGTAAATAAGGAAAAATAATGGATGGTAGGTTTGGTTGTGAAATAGAATGGTAGATGATAATGAAATGTGGAATGGTAGGGAAACATATGAAGATCAGGACTTTTAGTCACACATAATGTTGCTAATGCTAGATTCAACATAAATTTGGTTATGGTGGGGCTAAAGACTTGTTCTCTGGATAGAACCACCAAATTTTTATATTGTTTGATCTTGAGAGTAGCTACCATCTGATTAAGATGTAGATTTGAAGCTATTTTGTTTTGATCTTTGATTTTGTCTTCATCAAGTAGTGAAGAACTTTTGTGCTCAGCTATTGGTGCCTCAAAGAGGTTTTCACCAATGAAGTTGTCTTTACTGTCACATAGCACCTTCAAAAAGGTTTCACTAAGGACTATTTACTTTTGAATTTGATTTATTCTAGTGCTTCCAAAAAAGTTTCACTAGAAGATGATGAGTTGTGACTTTGATTTTGCCTAGTGCCTCTAAAAATGTTTCACTAGGAGAGTGCTCTTCTAATACATGAATGTGGTTTTGGCCTCATTTCTCTTATTTAACTACTATGTCACCATGGATTTAGTTTAATAAAGTGTGATTCTATCGGTCCCAATTAACACTTATGAAAGATGGAATGTCAATAATATGGCTATCTTGGTTGATGGTAATGGCCTATGGAGTGGTAATGGAATGGGGAGAGGCTGCACAATCCTCATAGAAGATACTATGATAATTTATGTTAAAACTAAAGTACGCATCCTCAAAAACCATATAAGGATCAAAAATGTATTTAAATTGATCTACAAGGCATATGTAACTAATATTGTAACAACCATGAATATATTCTTCTTCTTCTGATTCTAACTCAAATGGCTCTAAATCCAATTTTGAGAATGATGTTGATTCTGATTTTGATGCTAAATCTGATGTCAGTTCAAAAAAGAACATGAATCTAATTTGAATTTTTCATCTGATGGGTACTTTGTTATAATGATGTCTCATTGAATATTTGGTATTAGACAAGTAATAGCCTATGATGGCATAATGGGCTCCACAAAAACTATTTTGTCAAAGTGAGACTCCTCTAGGATGGTAAAAAGGTCAAGAGACAACTCCTCAAAGATTGGCTTGTCAATAGGAGGCTCTTAAAAAATAGGTACAAGGTCGAGGTAATGATTTTCCCAAAGGTAATTATAATCATTAAGAAGTGACTTGACAAGGACTGGCTCATAAGTGTGAGATTCCTCAACAACTATTATAGGATCAATAGGCAATTTATCATAGGTTAACTTATCATAAATGGTTTATTAAAAAATACATCTTGGATTGGTTTGTTCTCTTAACCTTGGTTTTCAATGAGTTGGAAAATACTAGTTTTAAACACAGCTTGGTCTTCGAAGGATTAGATCGGTTGAGGTTTGGATGAGATTGGTTTTGGATGAGGAATGACTTATGGCTAGATAATGGTAGGGCCTTGGGGAGCATGATTTCTCACATAAGCTAACGTATCCTTGAGATGGTAATGATAGGGTGGTGTGGAGCATGATTGCTTGCATAAGCCAAAGTACTAGGTCTTGGAATGATGAAGGGGAATTATGGAGCTTGATTTCTCACACAAACCAAAGGATGAGGTCCTAGTATAGAAATGGTTGGGCATTACATAGCTTGGTTTCTCACACAAACCAAAGGATGAGGTTTTGATATGGGAATGGTGTGAAAATATGGTCTTGGAATAAAAATGGTATGATGTGGTGGAACCTGATTACTCACATAAGCCAAAGCATCCAAGTCTTTCTCATAAACTATATCATCTTAGTTGTGAGTTAGCTCATAAGTTATTTCTTGACTATGTTTTATGTACTAATTATTATAAAGAAGGTATGGATATATATCCCAAATAAAATTATTTATAGTTGGGTCTTCAAAGTCTTCTTCACAAGCCTCTTAATGCCAATCGAGGTCTTGATTTAGATTTTGTGGATTTTGACTATGTTCTCTATATGGAGTATTGTAGAGAGAATAATAAAATTCCTTAGAAAATTTTTCTCTCTACATGTTCTTAGTGGGATTTTGTGTGGCAATTCTATCATAAGTTGGATTTTATGTGACTCCACCATAAGTGTAGCGAGACATATCCACATAAATAATAAAATAGCTGAAATAAAAAGGCTTAGAGTTCTACAAACTCTAAAAAAAACTATGTCCAAAGGAAAAATGGTTCAAGCTTGGTTTAACTTGGTCAAAAGGTGGAGTTGTATTTCGAATATGGTCTAAAAGTGGAGTTGTATCTCTAAAATAGTTTGTGCTAAGACTTGGCATAAAATAGCCTAACATCAAATGTCATACACATAAAAGGTTAAGCATATAAACAAAAAATTACAGTCAAAGGTCTATGTCAAAGTGTTCCAAACAAGGTCTAAACTAAGAAAGGAAAAAGTTGAGTTACTAGGTCCTTTGTCCAAATACAGAGTCAAAAGCTAGGCTCAAACAAACAAGCATGTGCTAAGACTTTTGACCAAATGTCATCAAAATATAGATTTTAAATAAAGGTTTATGTGATTTGATTTAATCTAAAAAATTTGGAAACAACTTTGACATAGACCCAACATAAAAAATTAAACATATATATGATCAGTTGGCATTAGGCAGAAGACAAAAGGCTCTTTGAAGAAAGACTATGTTTTCCCAAATAAAAGCATGAACAATGATGAAGACAGGTGTTAAACAAATAAACCATCAATAGTTTTCAAATTTGGGTAATCAATTAACCAAATTTATGCAACCTAAAATAGAAAGATCTATGTATCAACCCCATGAATTAAGTCTTAAATAGAAATCAATCAATGTTTGAATCCAAACTTGGCAAGGCTAATTTAAAATTCAATGTTGAAAACTAGGATTTAACCAAACAGGATAAACAAGATTGGATAGCATGACAACACAAGACAAAGGTCTAAATGGTATACATGACATGGTTTAAAATAAATGGTTTTTATACAATGTTAAATAAGTCTTGAAACAAATTGAACAGCCTAATGGCATAAGCATATTTGAATAATGTGGTCAATGTTATGTTTCAAACACTTAAAAAGGCTCAAAATGTTTTGACATGATTTGGGAAACATAACACTACCCTTCACAAATCAATTACATCATTTTGACATGGCTTATGAATAAATAAAAAAGTTTTAGTCTCAAAACATACCAAGTAAAAATGGCCAAAATATACTAAGTATAATCATCCAAATCCTATCATGGATATGGTAAAATGGGGTTTACTATACTAGCAAGGTTTTGATCTTTATAGGGGAGTCAATTACACAATGACATTCACACCAAACAATGCAAAATACAAGCATGGAAATTGGGTAACCATGGCATTGGTTAGTTGTAAAAAGGTCTAGTCCTTTTTAGAATCACTACATCTTTCTATTCGCTTAGTGTAGTGTGATGTTCAAATGCAGATACGTCTCGTGTGCAATTCCAAAGAAGTAAGTGAAGTCAATTCCAGGAGATGAAGCCTTAGGTCAAAGCTTCCATAAATAACTCATGGGAGGTAATGACATCCCCCTAAAAAGCCAAGTTTTCATGAAAATAAATAAAGCACAAAATAGAAAGACTTTAGGATCATTTACAAGATCACGCAAACTTTGATGAGTTTTTGGGGAGTGCTTTAGATGAATTTCTTTCCAAGCCTTAGACTAGGCTATTTGTAATAGTAATGGCACTTTTGATTCCAAGGGTTCCCTATAGGGGACAAATGGGAGATCATACATGCAACATCCCTCTTTTTTCCAAACAAAAATTTGATTAAATAACTATTGTAAATAAGAATTGACAATTGTGTTTAATTTTAAGCAAAAAATGAAAGATTTAGTGGTGCTCATTTGACCACTTGGTCTTAGTTGCAAATTTTGAAAAAATTCACCAAAAACATCTAAATGCTTTGTTAAACACCCAAAAAAAGGTTCCTAATTTATTTTTAATCAAGCAAAGGTGATTTAAACATGTTTTGAGCAAATATCAAGCTTGGTCCTACAACAAAAATGTTAGCATGTCCTTTAGCTTTGAAGCTCTTTTTGGTTTCAAATAATAAACTTTGGAAAAATAGCTCTTGGGTCTATGTTTTTGGAAAAACATAGTGATCAATGTCGATTATTACAACCAACGATGGTTACTTTTGCCAACCAATGTCGGTTACCCAACCAATGTCAGTTACTGTGTAAAACCATGACAAACAAAAATGGGAAAATAAAGTTATAAAATCAATTTATAAAAATTTTAAGGGTCCAAATAAATATTTTAGAGTTTTAAAATGATTTTATTCAAGTGTGAGATGCATCTAGTCCCATTGGGCATGCCATTATGTGATCTATGAATTTGACTCAAGAGAGGATGGTTAATATGATGTTAGTTCCAAAATGAAAACAAAATGAAAAACACACTAATAACATAACATCTCTAGGCCTAAACACTAGTGAGAAATTAGTTAAAAAAAAATGACAAACACAACTAAAAAGTAAGGGATAAAACACAAAAATTTCTTCACCTTCCTTGGATGCTCCAAATGCCTTTAAAGTAGTGGCTTGCTCGGTTTTGTGCTCATGAAGTCCTTGGTAATGGAAGCTTGGATACCTTTATCTTTCCTTAGCACCTTTGGCTTGTAGATTGACTTGGATTGAAATTAATTTGGCATTATGAAACTAATTTCAATGGCTTCTTGAAGATGTTTGTGCATTATAACTTTGCACCAAAATAACTTAGAAATGATGTTCATGGCCTCTCTATTTATAGATTTTTGAGAATGTCTAGAATCAACCTGAACCATTCATCCTAAGATGCAGATGTGTGGTTGAGGATTAATTAAATTTTTAGAATTAATTTTGTAATTATCCTCATCATGACATTAGATGAAGGGTCAATTAAGAGGCATGGAGGGTATCATGGAAGGCATGGATCCTGATATTTGTGGCATTTATGGCTAGGGATGCCTTCCCAAGAAATGAGGTCACCTGATGATGTAGATATTCAATATTCATTTCTAAAAATAAGTATTCAACAATTTTCCATGGAATTTTTGATTAGGCCTTGATTTAGGTTAATTATCTCTTAAGCATGATTAAACACTTTGTGCATAAATTACTCAAATTCATTAGAATGCCTTTTTATTGGTCCAAATTTTGATTGGATTAGAATTGAAAGGTGTTGTTAGATGCATTGGAACCATATTCTCATTTACGAATTTATCATCAACAAATAAAAAATTCATGCATCTTGTGCATAATATTTGATAGGAAAGAGCAATCTAGATCACCCAAGTGCAAAATTAGCATTTTGACTCAGAATGATTCAATCAAAATTAGCTAGCCCATAAATTGGATTTCCCCATTTAGTGATACCCTAAGAAAAATTAGAACTTGAATATGTCATTTTCACATCATTTAGCATGTTTGAGTGTTTTTAGTCCAAATTGTGCATTTTGGGTGGAAATTGGTCAAAAACCTGGTTGGAGGTTATCGATGGCCAGTTCTAGGTGTCTACAAGGTTAAGGGGTGAAAATAACTTGCTATTAATTTTTTACCATAATGACCATATATGGTTGGGTGAACCATCAATAATTGAGGCTGATCATTGGTGGTTGGGTGACCATTAATGGTTGAGGTGACCATTAATAATTGTGTTAACTATTAGCAGTTACCTATGTGTTTTTGAGAATGTTCAAAAAAGGAATGGTAGACTGGGTAAATGATCAGATATGGGTTTTAATATGGATTTGGTCAAAAATAGGTGGGTGAGAAGGTCTAATTGGGTTATGGGATTTATAAATGAAATATAGAAAAGAAATAAGAATGAAGTTACCTATAACTTATTAGATGGCTGATGGAAATCTAAAGCAATTTGGCTAGAGTGATAGTACTTCGACCTTGAGATTAATTTGGATAGAGGTTCAGGGCTCCATTGATACTACTTATTTGTTAAAGGAGTGTCAGACACCTATGTGTAATAAGATTTGATAGCTTGGATGCATATTTTTGGATTCTTTTTACTTCTTACTTCTCCCTTTTTATAAGATGAAGTTACTAATTATGTAGGAAGAAGTTGCTAATCAGGATGGCATATAAATTTTCCATTTATGATACTTTAAATATTATTAGCATCATATAATGGAAGTTACTAAATTATGCCATGATCATCTCATACATATCTATAAATGGCTTTAAAGCAGGCTGATGACCTGATCATCGATGGTCAGGCTAACCATCGATGATTAAACTAACTATCAATAGTCAAGGAGCTAGATGAAAATGGGTAAAAGTAATTTAAAATGAGGTGGATTAAAAGGTTAAATTAAAGGTTTTAGGTTAGGGGTTTAATAGGTTCAAGTTATAAAATGAGTTTAGTTAACTAAGTAGTCAACTATGTTGGAAATATTGTCATTGATGTCAAAGGTCTAGCATTAGTGATAAAGGCCCCATAGGATTTATTGTCTAAAAGTGTTTTTAATGTTCATATTTTGGATAAAATGTGTTGATATTTATTTAATATTAAAAAATATATTTATAGTTGCATAAAATTCAAAATAGGGCCCATGGAGAAGTCAAAGAGTCATGGGGTAAAGACAAAAGAGGAATGGGACACATTTTCCCATGAAGAGTCATCTTGAGGAATTTTAAAAGTCACCAAGTGAAGACAAAAGAGGGTATGTCACATTTTTACATGAAGATTCACCTTAAGGAATTCAAAATGTCACTAAATTAAAGACAAAAGAAGAAAGAATTCATTTTCTTATAAAGGGTCACCATGTGACTTTTCAAATACAAAGATTCAAAGGGTCATGCAAATTTGGCACCATTTTCCATGAGGAACGAAGAGTCAGAAAGGGTGTATGTCAAAGGTCATTTGGAAATATATAAATAAAATCTTGGGAAGATATTTGTAATATGCAAGAGAGTGCATAGTTTGTAATTATTTTATATAAGAAAAGAGGAGAGAATAGAAAGAGATATTGTAGAGTTCTATCATTTGTTGAGAAAGCAACATTGAGAGATAGTTGTATTTTATACACAAGATTGGTTGGTGCTCCTATGGGTTGGTGCTCAGAAATAGTTGTCGTGTTGGTTCTCAACAAAGGGGTTGGTGATCCTATAAATTGGTGCTTGAAAACTTTATAATTTGAGTTGGTTCTCCTTCATATACTTGAGATTGTTCTCCATGGTTTTTTTTCTCACTTTGAGTTTCCACATAGAAATCTGGTCTCTCTCTCTCTCTCTCTCTCTCTCTCTCTCTCTCTCTCTCTCTCTCTCTTCTCTCTCTCTCTCTCTCTCTCTCTCTCTCTCTCTCTCTCTCTCTCTCTCTCTCTCTCCTCTCTCTCTCTCTCTCTCTCTCTCTCTCGTGGTGCATATTATTTTATTTTTATTGCATATCTTGAATGTATGGATAAGTGGAGTTTGATTAAGTAAAATATTTATAAGATAAATGATATATTGATTCACTCCCCTCTTAGTATATCCCATGATTAACAATTAGTATCGGAGCAGGTTATTTTTGAAAAAAATTATAGTTTGAAGGTAAATTAGGGAAATCATGATGGCTAGATCACATGAAGGGTTTTCTATTAATAAGACACCTTTGTTTGATGGGATAAATTATGATTTTTAGAGCATAAGGATGAGGAATTATTTGATGTCTCTTGGATTCAACATTTGGCAAACAGTTATAGAGGAATACAAATAGCCACATATACTTGTGACCTCTCCAATAGAAAAGAAGGATAGTGAAAATAATACTAAAGATTTAAATGCTATTTTATGTGGTTTATGTGAATCAAAATTTGTTAAAGTTATGCAATGCAAATATACTAATGAAACTTAGGTAAAGCTTAAAAATATTTACAAAGGTGATGGAAAGGTTTAGCAAGCTAAGCTCTAGTATTTTAGAAGATATTTTGAGAGTTTAAAAATGGAAGAGGAAGAAAATATAGTGAGTTATCTTTCACAGGTTGATCAAATAATTAATCATTTTCAAGGCCTTAGAGAAAATTTAGAAGAATCAGAGGTGGTGAATTTTTTTTTGAGATCCCTACCAATGAGATATGATGCAAAGGTTTCACTAATTAAGGAGATGAAGGATATATATAAGCTAAAGATGGATGAACTACATGCTATTTTAATAGCATATGAGATGTAGACCGAACAAGAGAAATCCTCAAAAAGGGAAGCTGCTTTCAAGACATCAAAGAAAGACAAGGATAAGATTTAAGAACCAAGTGACAGCTCTAGCACTGATGAAGATGACAATGGATATCTTTTCATTCATAATCTAAAAAAGGGCATAGGTAAATATAAAATAAAATTATCTTTTAAATGTTTTAATTATGGGAAGATTGAACATTTTTCAGCTAAGTGCCTAGATAAGGGTAATGGTGACAATGCAGAAGGAAAGTATACATAAAAGAATAATTTCAAAGTAAAATTCAAAAAAGAGATTTGAGAAAAAGATTTTATATTATAAATATCCTAGCTCAATTGAAGATAGTGGAGTCAGTGATTCAAAAGAAGAAGAGATTATATTCATGGCCATACATGAAGATGTCTCCATAAGAAACAATATAGATGATCAAAAAGAAGAATAGGATGAAGTTGAATTGAATTTGGAAGGAGAACTCATTTGTGCCTTAGAATAACTAAAATCTCTTGAGAAAAATAATCAAATATTGAATCTCTAGATCAATAAAAATAAAAAAGAGTCAAAATAAATAATTGAAGATCTACAAGCACACATTGAGGAAGCCAAAAAGACTAAAAAAGATCTAATAGCTTAGTTGCAAAAAATAAGTGAATAATGTGAGAGGTATGCTTGTTTAAAAGTAGATCTTCAGAAAACAAATAAAGTAATAAATAATAAAGCAACTCATGATTCAAAATGTTTGAATGGCACTAATATGTTGAATAAGATATTAGAAAGTCAATGATCAATTTCAGATAAGACATGTATTAGATTTAAAAAAGAGAAAGGGGAGGCCACTAATTTCATAGACAAGGTTAACATAGAAAAAGGAATAAGCTATGTTGAATCTCTTATAAAAGAGGAAATAAAAAAGAAATAAGTTAAGAATATAAAGGACATCTCAAATAAATAAGGCTGGAAGGAATAGAGCTGCAAAAGGCAATCAAGTCAGATATACAAAAATAGCTTCTATTTTTATGGTTACTATTTTTATTGTAATATATATGGTCATAAAAAAATAAAATTTCAAAAAAGGGCTAATAATTTCATAAACAAGGAGAAGGAAACTCATACAGAGTCAAGTAAAAGCCATAACTCTTTTGCTCCTCTATCAGGGTTCAATGAAGAAGACATAATATGTTACAAGTGAAATAACTTGGATACATAGATTGGTATTGTATAATTTTGTTCAAGTCAGTCAAGAAGGACTAAAGTTTCAAGGCTTCATTCATCAAAAATAAAGTTTAGATAGGTTCATGGTAGAAGAAACAACCTAAAAAGTCTATATTGGTCCAGACAACTTTGCATGCAAGAAACGAAGAAAAGACATAGTTCATTGATAGTAGATATTCGAGGCACATGACAAGAGATAAGATAAAATTTATAACTCTGAAGAATATCAATGGTGGAATAGTGAAATTTGGAGATAATACTACTTCTAGAATTGCCAAAAAAGGTACACTAATTTTGGATAATGGTAGAACTAAGACTAAAAATGTTTTATATGTACAAGGTCTCAAGCATAATATTTTGAGTGTAAGTAAAATGTGTTATCAAGGACACACACTAAAATTTTATGTATAAGGTTGTGAAAGTAGGAAAAAATATTTAGATGTGTTAATTGCAGATGCTTAGAGAATATGTAACAATTTGTATATGTTATCAAATATCAAAGGTCAAAAATGTTGTTTGAGTCAAGTTGAGGAAAGTTGGCTATGACAAAGGATAATGGGGAATATAAATTTTGATAATCTAATGAAAATCATCAATAATCAAGTAGTTAGAGATATTCCAAAGATTACAAAGCCCTCCAAAACACTTTGTGAACCATGTCAACATGAGAAGCATGTCAGAAGATAGTTCAAAACAAAAGAATACTTGAACATTTAGATGTTAGATCTTGTTCACACTAATTTTTGTGGACCTATGAGAACTCAAAGTACTCAAGGTGAGAAATATTTTATGTTGCTTATTGATGATTTTATGCATATGACTTGGGTGATGTTTTTAAAGAAAAAATCAAAATCTTTTAGCCACTTCAAAGCATTCAAGGCTTTTGTTGAGAATGAAATTGATTTGAAGATTAAGTGTCTGAGATCAAACTGAGGAGAAAAAATTCATGTTAGATGAGTTTATTGAGTATTTTGAAGACCACGAGATAAAGAGACATTATTCAATAGCCATAAAGCCATAAAAAAATGGAGTAGTTGAGTGGAAAAATAGAACAGTTTAGGAGATGTCGAGGACAATGTTAAATGAATCCAAGATACCACATACATATTAGAGAGAGATAGTTGGTACAATAGTGCATAATCAAAATAGATCATTATTTAGAGTCAATAGTGACAAGACTCCCTATGAGCTATGGAAAGACAAACTAGCTATAATTGATTATTTTAAAACTGTTGGTAGCAAATGCTTCATAAAAATAACTGATAAAAATTTGGGTAAGTTTGAATCTAGAATAGATGAAGGTATATTTATTGGATATTATTTTAAAATTAAAGCTTATAAATGTTATAACAAATAACCAAGAAGATTGTTCAAATTAAAAGTGTCAGGATAGATGAAGATGTAACACAAAGAGCCAATGCTCCAGTGGACACTCCTAAAATTATTGAAGAAGAAGATTTTGAAGTGTCAGATGAAGATGAGAAGGAGAAGCAAAAGGACATCATAGACCACATATAATTATGTTTAGATAAATCATAATAAGAGTGACATCATTGGAAACATAAATGAAGGAGTTTGCACCAGAAGAATGATGGTAAGTACATCTGAGCAAGTAAATTTTTCTTTGTTATCCAAAATTCAACCTAGCAACTTCTCAGAAGCTAGACATGATGAGCATTGGGTTAAGGTAATGGATGAAGAATTAAATCATATAGAAAAGAATGATACTTGGGATTTAGTGCCAAGACCAAAGGATCAAAATGTGATATAAACAAAGTGGGTATAAAGAAATAGGTTGAATGAAGATGATGAAGTTACCAAGAATAAAGCTAGGTTGGTATGTAAATGATATGCTCAGATTAACGGTATAGATTTTGAATAAAATTTTACACCAGTATCAAGGTTAGAGGCTATTAGAATATTTCTTGCATATGCAATGTTTAAAAATTTCAAAGTGTTTTAGATAGATGTCAAGTCTGCCTTCTTGAACAAGAATCTAGAAGAGGTCTACATTGAGCAACCTGAGGGATTTATTCTCTCAAATGATAGTAGTCATGTATGTAGATTAACGAAATCACTGTATGGATTGAAACAAGCTTTTAGAGATTGGTATGTAAGACTTGATAAGTACCTATAAGATCAAGGTTTCAAGTGAGGTTTTGCTGATAGTAATCTCTACATCAAAATAAAAGGTGAGAATCAATTGATTGTTATGGTATATGTTGATGACATCTTTTTTAGAGGAAACCTTGAAAATATGACAAAATAATTTTTTGATAATATGCAAAAATAATTTGAGATGTCTATGCTTGGATAATTGTCATTTTTATTAGGGTTGAAAATATTTCAGTTAGATAAAGGAATTTTCATACTTCAAAGTAAATATGCCAAGGAAATGTAAAAAAAAATTGGTTTTGAGGGTTGTGCACCTATTGGCACACCAATGGGTATAGGGAACAAGGTGAGTAAGGATGAAGATTAATGTATTGCAATCAATCTTTGTATAGATCTATGATTGGTAGTTTTTTATATTTGATAGCATTAAGGTCAGACATCATGCATGTAGTAGGCATTATTGTGAGATATCAAGCAGCTCTGAAAGAGATTCATGTTCAGTTGGTGAAGAGAATATTCAACTATGTCAAGGGGACATTGGATTATGGATTGTGGTATCTCATAGGCAAATATTTAATTTTGGATGCTTATATAGATTCAGATTGGGTAGTTTACTTAGATGACATAAAGAGTACAAGTGGAGGAGATTTCTTCTTTGGTGATAGCTTAGTATCATGGCCAAACAAAAATTAGAATTTAGTATTACTTTCTATAGCTAAAATAAAATATATTACAACAATATTATGTTGTACTCAAGTGCTTTGGATGAAGCAAAATTTGGAAGATATCGAGGTAAAAATATGATGAACCTATTTCTATTTTTTGTGACAACACAAGTGCCATTAATATTTATAAGATTATAGTGATGCATTCAAGAACAAAATATATTCCTATTAGATATCACTTCTTGAGAGAGTAGGTTGCAAATTAGCAAGTTAATATGGAATATATTAGTATTAAAGAATATATTGTAGATATTTTCACAAAGACACTACCAAAAGATACATTTGAGTATCTATGGGAGAAGTTGGGAGTAATTTATTTTACTTCATACCATTGAGGATCATCATTAATTGAGAGGGAGATAAGTGTTATCTCCAAGATAGGTCCTTTGCCATTGATGTCAAAGGGGGAGAGGAATAAAAAGGTACAAGAAATAGGTATAGGGAATAGGTGTAAAAATAGGTACATGGAATAGGTAAAAAATGTTACAGTAAGGGGGAGTTACTATACATTTTTTACATGGTAGTATGTGTAGGTTGGCATGTGTAGTACAAGTTTTGGTATGTGGCAGTTTCAGTTTGAGGTTGCCATCAATGACAAAGGGGGATATTGTTGGAAATATTGTCATTGATGTCAAAGGTCTAGCATTGATGATAAAGGCCCCATAACATTTATTTTATAAAGGTGTTTTAAATTTTCATATTTTGGCTAAAATGTGTTGATATTTATTTAATATAAATGAATATATTTTTGGTTGCATAAAATTCAAAAAAGGGCCCATGGAGAAGTCAAAGAGTCATGGGGTAAACACAAAAGAGGAATGGGAAGAATTTTCCCATGAAGAGTCATCTTGAGGAATTTCAAAAGTCACCAAGTGAAGACAAAAGAGAGTACGGTGCATTTTTCCATGAAGAGTCACCTTTAGAAATTTGAAAGGTCACCAAGTTAAAGACAAAAGAGGAAAGGGTGCATTTGCTTATGAAGGGTCACCATGTGACTTTTCAAATACAAGTATTATAAGGGTCATTCAATTTTGACACCATTTTATATGAATAATGAAGAGTAACAAAGGGTGAATTCCAAAGGTCATTTGGAAAGCTATAAATAAAGGACTGGAAGTCATTTGTAATATGGAAGAGAGTGCATGGTTTGTAATTGTTTTATATAAGAAAAGAGGAGAGAATATAAATATATATTGTAGAGTTATATCATTTGTTGAAAAAGCAACATTGAGAGATAGTTGTGTTTTATACACAAGAGGGGTTGGTTCTCACAAATATTTGCAAGGGGTTGGTGCTCCTATGGGTTGGTGATCACAAATAGTTGATGTGTTGGTGCTCAGAAAATGGGTTAGTTCTCTTGCAAGTTGGTGTTTTAAAACTTTGTAATTTGAATTGGTTCTCTTTTGTATACTTGAGATTGTTCTCTATGGTTTTTTTTCCACTTTGGGTTTTTACGTAAAAATCTAGTGTCTCTCTTTCTCTTGTGTGGTGCATATTATTTCAGTTTTATTACATATCTTGAATGTAAGGTTGAGTGGAGTTTGATTAAGTAAAATATTTATAAGATATATGATATACTGGTTTAGCCTCTCCCTCTATGTATATCCCACGCTTAATAAACTAGACTCGAGGTCGGATGACAGTCAATGTGCTTCGGTATCTAAAACTATCATGTGAAATATTTGAGTGTCTATAGAGTCCATATCTGCTATGTTAGTTCATGTCTATGAGAAGTAAGAATGCATACCTCTTGGTTTTCAAGTAGAAGATGTTGCTAGAGATGTTGAATATGTTTGGTCCTTTAAATTACACCATGATAAATCCCAATGTATCAAGTTTGTTGAAGTGGTAGTCAATGAACTTATAGCTTATAAGGAGTTTATTCCCATTCAAGACAATATTTAAGCTTCTTTACCTCTTGGTGGTGTGCTCTCAAAAGATGACCATTTGCCATCCTAACCTGTTAAAGTTACAGTCAGACTTGTAGTTGATCAGGTACTCAAGAACCAAGAAGATAAAGTTGAAAAGGTGGTGTTTCTCAAAGATAAAGTGAGAAAATATGATTAGAAGAAACACATGAGGAGTTTACAAGATCTTGAAGAAATTTTCCAAGTTAAAGGCTAAAGACATAAGAACATAGATAAAGAGGTTTATATGAAGACAATAATCAATATTGGATGGACTATGCAAATCTCCTTGATGAGCTTTAAGAACTTGTAGTTATTGAACAATCTAATCTCTCTCAAAGTACCATGTAAGTCAAGGAGGTATGTTTTGTTTAAACACCATGGGAGATTGTGGCTAATGAGTCTCATGAGAAAGTTGAGGTTATAAAAGTGAAAGAGGAGTTAACCTTTATAGGTGATCTGGTTGTAGCTACCTTGGCTACATTGAGGATCATACCAAGAGCATTAGAAAAAATCATGAAGGATTCAGAGATAAAAGTGTCAAATACCAAAAGATAAAATGTCTCATTCACTCCATTTCATGGATCAAGAAAGGTTTCAAGCTTCCCCTTTAATCCAAGAGGAAGAGACTCATTTAGGTTAATTTGTGTTTAAGTTTGTTTGAGTTTATTTTGTGTCTTTATCTAAGTTTTTATGAGAACACGTGTGTGTATTTTTCTTTATTTATGTGTTTTGTTTCTTATTTTTGGTTTGGTTTTTATTTTGGTGTCAGATCATAAGTTATTCAGTGTTAAAAGTGGTGTATATGTGACTCCATTACCCAAGGATATCAAAATTTAACTGGTACCTAACATAGTAAGCATGATACCCCTAGGAAATTACTAAATTATTGACTAATTAAATCCATTGGTCAAATTAGGTCCACCCCCAATGTAATTTTGAGTTTTCGTAGGTACCCCTAGGTTGAAACATGTCTACCATGGTCATAAAATAGTTCTTGATACTTGACACATGTGTCTAATTTATCCTTATGTCATCTTAGGCCATATTTTGGGGCATTTAATGAAGGTATATAGTTTCCTCAAAGGGAAAAGTGTGTCAATAGGTCATCAAATGTCCCATGTGTCATATGAGATTTAGATTACTACTCCATAACTAATAATTGTAGGTTCTACATTGAAAACTAAGAGGTAACTACAAAAAGTAAGAGTTTCTAAACTTGTATGAATTGTACATCTATGGAACATGTGGTAGATCTAGGAGTGATCCTTTAACTCCCAAAACTCATTTACATGTTTATTTTTCTTTGATAATATCTATATTGAGGAAAATTTGTTTACCTTCTCCATCCCTCTCTTGGCAAGTCAAGGCTAGTCTACTAGTTTTTTATTAGTACAGATAAAAGGAGAGGAGTTGGTCTAAATGCTCTTGGTATATGTTTTTAATATTCATGGAATTAAAATCCATGGTTATAGTTTGAATATTGATGAATTTTTCCTCATGAATAAACTCTAAGATGGACATTGACTCAAAATTATCTTCATATTCTCAACACTTGCAAGTTTTGTCAATTGTTAGTTCAACCAAATGTTTCCAAATTATGTGTGTGTTAACATAGCATGTTATTCAGTTCCATATTATTTAAAAGTTGGTTTGCATGTGTGGATCATGATAGGATAGTTAACATAATCCTCATTTTACTAAGAATGACTACCATTGAAGTTTGTAAATGTTGTTTCACTAGCTACAATGTTTGGTTCTCATTCAGTGGTTCTAAGGCAATATAATACACCTACATTTCTCTCTATATAAACCATGGAAGGTCATTTATCCATGGAAATTTTGAATTGGAAATTATCAAGGTTTTGAGAAGTTATCTTCTCAAAGTGTGAATAAATGATGATCAAAAATCTATTTTATGCAGTCAGACACAATCATCTCTAAGCATGTATGGATTATGGAGGAATCATCTAAAACCCCAAGGGACTGGTTACATTCATTCCATGAATTTAATGATGTTTATCAATTCATATGGAGTAATAGTAATAATCCTAGACCATTTCAAGTAAGGTCTATAGGTGCAATCAAGAAAATATGCTAAAGGGTTAAGTTAATATCTTTGAGTAAGGGATCTTACATTATATTTTAAGTCATGTTGGTGAGGTTTCTTGAGGTTGGAGTAATTATAAATGATTAATTATATTAAAATAAGCCTATAATACACTTATTATAATTAATATAATTTTTTAGACTAAGAGGAAAGAAGGATTTAGTAGCTTCTAACTCATACCATTTTTATATTAGAGATGATTAGTGTAAACACAATATTTTCAACCAAAAGTGAACCTAAACTATAAACTTCTAGTACATTAATAGATAGAGACAAGAGTATGATCTGTAGACATAGGTGAGTTATTTCAAGTATGTAACATAATTAATGAACTCATATCAAGTTATAAATATAAAACATAATTCTTTCACACTAATGATTACCTACAGGAATTTCCCCACTTCTTCCCTAATAACACCTACAGGTTGACACAGTCATGTACTAGTTCAAGCTAGTAAGAGGAGGAAGACATGGGTAGTAATAAAAAAAATGAAGTTAATATGAATTAACCACATACATAATGATTAATTCACTTTAATTCATCTCTTAGACAAATATCAATAGTTATAGGAGCTTTGTGATTTATGAGTGGCTACCTATAGTCAACATAGTCCATAGACTAGTCTAGGCTAGTGGGAGATTACAAGATGATTAACATACAAGGGTGTAAGGTGTGTGAACCTGTAGACACCAAAATTGTGTCTACTCCTTGGTCACCCCCCCTTGGTCCCCTTGGTCCACTTATAAACATTTCTAACCCACACACTTATTATTTAAAATAAATTACCTATTTTAAATTAATAACACCACCCTTGACACATCACCCATGACACCTCACCTTGCCCTTGGATACCATAATTTATCACCCCATGACTAATCATGATTACCTAAACCCCATTTCAACTCTCCCACTAACCTCTTGCACCTATTTAATCCACCTTTGGACCATTTTCCAATGACAATTAAACTTGGCAGTTGAAAGAACGGGCAAAAGGCTAAAAATAGCCCTTTTTCCCATTCTTTAGCCACCGACATTGGTCAACCGTCGATCGACGCCGATGGTATCACCAACATCAGCTTATTTAAAACTAGAATTCGACCTCTGCCCCCCCCCCCCCCACGAATGTGAATTCTCTTGCTCTTTGAGTCTTTGCAGGCATCAGCATCCCAATAACACTCTCCAGGCTCAGAAACTCTGCATCAGTCACTCCACATTGGATTAAAGGTTGCACGAAGTCTCCCACATCAGCCATAACAAAAACAAGTCTTATGCACTTGTGGTTCTCCACCAAGAGCTAAGTATTTCCTCTGGTTTTATATTTCAGTACTCTTAAGATGCATTAGCAATTAATCCATTGTCTATTTCTGAGTACTATTGAGACCACAACCAGACTTCCTTCTCGGAGAGGATAAAAAGCCTTCTTCTCATCCTTATTCTCCTTCCACCCCTGTCCTCTACCTGGCCCCTTTTTCAGACCATATTTACTACCCTACAAATCCTACACAACCATTAAACTCCCACAAACATCCCAGACCATTCTATTGACCATAGATAGACCTAAAACTCATCCAAAACCCATTTCCCCCACTGACATCGGCATCCAGGACCATTGCCCCTACCGACGTCAGCATCATAACCGATGTCAGCAACCTTGATCAACCAATGCTAGCAAGACTACTGACGTCGGTGACTATGGAAGACAGATTGTAGAATACAGGTACGCATTATCTCTATTTCTTTGGTTCAGTCTTTCACCATTTCTCTTTCTAGCAACATTCTTTTTATCAACTAGTGGACTGTCATCCCTCCAGGAAGTCTTTGCACTTCTGGGACTGAGCTTTGCTTGGTAGTCCACCATATGTCTATCTAACATTCTCCTTTGTTTGAGCTTTTCTTATCTACAGGTGTTGTCCTCCATAGCCAAAGAGGAGCTCCTTCAATCGTCTGGATACGGTGTGCAAACTTCATCCGGGTATCATCTAACCCATGACCATTACTTTAGTTTCTTTCATATTCTGAATGTGAAAGAGCAAAAAATAGTTATAAATAGAACCATTTTTATACAAATGAAATAAAAATTTCATGTGATCCTCATATTAAAGTAATTAGATCATAGTTAAACATGTAAGGTTCTAACCTTTACACATAGTTAACTAAATCCTACAGAGACAATCTTAGTAACTAGTCTCTACAAGGTTGAGATGTAGAATGATAAAGGGGCATGAAGGTGATATGATATTTTTTTAGATGGACAACATGACCTAAAACAACTTAAAAAATGTTTAATTTGTTTTTAGGAATAAGGGATATGCCCTCTATTCTATCTCAGATAGAGGGCACTCCATGAATGGTACAGTTTGCAGACTTGACATAAGAATGTTGAAATGATGAAGGAGAAGAATTAAAATAAGATTGAGGAGATATATATATATATATAGTTTTATTGGAGGTGAAAAGAGGTAAATTAGACTATATATTAATTATATTATTTATATAGGGTCAAAACATATAGTCATACTCAGTCTAGGTCTTTAGGCATAGATTAGGCCTAATACCCTCATGGCCTCAATATTGATCCAAATAAATCCTTTAGATTTATAAACACTTTGGGTACCTTAAGTACATAATAAAAATCTGGTAACATCAATTAGTATATAGAGAATAATATAGATTTGATTATCCAATCCTAATTTATTCACAGGCGTATTCAAAATACACTACATGATATTAAGGGTAACCTTCCTTCAATCAGATATATATAGAGGAATATAATGATAACCCACGGAGTTGATAATAGTTTAAGGGGGTACGTATATCAAACCAAGTTATATTTTTTCATATTTTCAACTTCAAGATTTTATAAACAGTCCTTAACAGTATGAGACACTAAAAACCTTCCTAAAACCCTCAATCTAACCTGATGGTTAAGACATGAATAGTTTTACATCCAAATGTGGTCAAAGGATAAAGGAAGTGATCTAAAAATGTTTCTAACTCTCATAGACCCATTGATACTTATTTTATCCATATTATATTCTGTATGGATAGACCTAGTAGGAGGTTTTCTACAAGATTTGAAGTGTTATATAAGTGCAAAGGTGGATGGTTGAGTGATAATAATTGTATAAGGTCATTTGGGACTTTTTCAACTCCCTATAATAAATTATCATCATAGAAAATCATGAAAACATCTATGCTATCACTTTAATCATAGGAAGTCTGAGTGAGATAATGAGAAAGCATATGATTGTCAAGATTGAGAAGTAAGAAGTGTTCTAGTGAGTTTCTTAAGGTCTATATGACTGATCATAAGACAAAGGAGTCTTGAATAGGTGTCCTAGACCTATGTAAAATGTTTCCAAAAGAAAGCGAAAGCCACCTAGTTGACAAGTGTCAAGATAAGTTGAGGAAGGCTAAGGAATGACTATTATAAAGTGAACAATAGTGTAGAAATAGAGATCATTAGTTAAGGACGCATAAGAGGACTATTATCATCAGGATTAAAAATTTTCATAATAGTGAAAATGTGTTTAATAACCCTATGGTAGTTTCAATTAGTCAGTGGAAGTCTTCATCATCGTGTCATTTTCAAAGAGGAAGGTGAAGAGTCTTTATGCCACATTGAGGGAGAATGACATGTTTGTGATGAACATCTATCTAAGAGGACTTTTTGACCTCTTTAACACCTCATTCACTTGATTTTTTACTAGTTTTTGTAGTTATAAATCTATATTTATGATCTTTCCACTTCTCATCTTCTCTCTCCTTTCTAATGCTCTATAAATGCATGCCATTTTGGTAATTGTAAGTAGTACACATGTAGTATGGAGAAGTCTTACTAGTTTAACACCTTGTTTTATCCTTTGAATAAGACATCTAAAGCATATTTTATATCAATAATATATTCCTTAGGTGTTTTAAGTGGTGTATATGGTTTTAAAGTGATGAATATGCTCTCCTTGCTTTCAAACTGCCCTTTGCATGTTTTGTGTAAGGATATTACTTCTAATAGGTATTATAGAGTGTATATGTTTATTGAGTGTATCTTGAAGTGTGAGAGGGATAAGTAAAGTCTATTATTTGATTTATTTTCACCCACCTGTAGATGTGCATAAATGTTTTCCTCTATATTAAATATTAATGCTAGAAGGCTATAGAGTTGAAGTTAGTTTTGACACTAAGTAGTGTATATGCAAGTGTGTTTGTGGACTGATCTTTTGGTGTATCACCTCAATAATATAGGTTTAATTTATATTAATTTCTTCCCTTTTCATCCCAATTGATTGGTTTAGTGTAGTGTGTGATCTTAAGAGACAAATTTATGGAGCTATCCCTTTAACCTAGAGGTCTACCTCTAATATAGGCAACCCACAAGCCTAGAGGTATTCCAATGTTGCCTAAATCTTAGAGTAGGATTGAACAACCTCCTTTAGGATGAAATATTTGGTGATAATAGTTCCTCTTCTGGAGAATCATTTAAGTTGGTATTTTTAATTCTATCTTGAAATTTTTAATGGACCTATCTAATTATGATACTACTACATGTAAATTTATAACACTTGTTTTACCAACATCATGTTTCACATCTTTAATGCCTGAGTAGCCCACTTAGGCATATATTTATATGTTTTAGGTGCTTCAAGTACATCTTCTAAATTTACTTCACTTTATATCCACTATTCTTGTGACTCATTCATTATCTGATGAATTTTTCTCTCTCCTTTAGGAAGAGTTTCAATCTCATGTATAGGATATAATAAATCATCAATTGATTCCCAATTATATGTCCCCCACTCATTGTTTAGATCATCCAAATTGTTAGTGTAAGATTTTTCTATTTTTATTTTTACCTGCATAGTTGTTATCAAATTGATTAGGGTTGTTAAGGTCATTAGGGGAAATAAACTTAATATGTTTTCTAATTTTAAGTTGTGTTTTTACCTTTATGGTGACCTAATTTATCACTACATAATATACATCTTTTGTAGCTTTTAGCTAATCATCTAATGAATCAACTAAGAAATTAATGAAGATCATTTTTAATTTGCATCTTTCTCTCACTAATCCTAAGGTTTCATGCAATCTATGATGTTTAGATATCTTGGAGTCATCTTATAGAGTATCATAGCTCTGATCTAATAACCATTTTATCATTTCTAAAATTGTTAGTGAGATCTTACCTTTTAGCGTTCCTAGTAGCATTTTTTATTTTTATTTTTTCATAGATTTGGTGGGATTTCATGAAAATCCATGAAAAATATATAGTAAAAGTATCCTATCATAAAACATATAGTGTCATTAGATTTGAAAGGCATTAGAACCCTGATATTGACTATACACTCAGCCTAGATTTGTGATAGTGATTTATGGCCATTTAAGCATTTTGGGGTATTTTCGGTGGTTTTACATATTTATGTGCAATAGGATTCTTAAACAAGGAAACATTTTTAGTTCATTTTAGGATGTTTAAGTTATCAAGTGGGTCTTTTCTAGTTTTTGAAGGAGCCATAATGATTTTATATATTTCTAGGTTTTCTAACTTTGATAGAGTTTCTACCCCTTACAAGTAATTTTAGTATTTTTTGGTATTTGTCAAAATTTTAGTGTCAAAAAATAGGCTTCAATAGACATTCATGTATTTGAATATAGGGCTATCAAAACCTAGCACATGAATGAGTAGCTATCAGAACTTGACACATACTTGAACAATCATCAGACCCTGACAACCTATCCAACAAACGATTAGAACCCAATAACCTATCCAATAAACCATTAGATCCTGATAACCTATCTAGAAAATCATCAAAAATTGAAAACCTATTTGACAGACCATAAAAACTTGAAATCCTATATGGTAGACCATTGGATCTTGATGCTTTCCTAAACATATGAGATAATGTGACTATCAAGTACATTAACTTCTTAACTTTGATGATTTCAAAAACACCCAATAGACCTCGCCCATCATGCACATAAATTTATTGAACTCTGATTCTTTAAGAAAACACCTAATGGACTCAAAACTTGTTTGATAATGATCTATTCTTTGATCACCTATTTTGTACCTATAATGGACATAAAAATGTATAATTTAAGTTTATATTATTTGATGTATGAGAGACTACCAAATTTAAGATAGTGAAAAGTTACACTATTCATTTTAAAAATAGAGGTTTTTTTAGATGATGTCATTCCCACATCAATCACATAAATCAAAAGTTAGAGGAGAGAGCACCCATAATAAGCCTTATCCCCCTAGTCATGTGCTATGATCACATGAGGGTAGCACCCACCTTAGCCCTTATCTATTGGTCATTTATAAATTAATCCTATAGTCACTTCCAACCCAAAAATGCTTTTCCCCAAAAGACCCTAAGTTTTTGTGAAGAAACTGATTTGTAAAATTTTTCATGCTTTTGATCCAAAGGGTCAAGTTTTTTTCTAGGAAGTGGATCAAAAACTATTTTCCACCACTATTTCAGCCCAATTTTTTCATGTGAGCTAATATTTTCAAATGGCCATAACTTTTGATAGGTAACTTATATTTGAGTGTTATCTTATTCAAAAGTGCCTATTTTTCATGCTCTATGCATTGGTGATATTTTTGGTCCCTTTATAGCTACATATTATTTACTTATTATACCTCTCAGATGCATTATCAAATAGCTTAATGTCCCTCCACTTCTTTCATACGTACATACAATTACTCAAGATTCATTCTCAATTGTGCTTGATGTCTATACGAGCATTATTATATTTAAAAATTATAGGGGGGGTCACTATTAATAGTTATAAAAGGTATTGTGTAGTGATGTGTATTATTTGATGTCTCTTTTGTATATCCTCATATTTTACATTATGTTGATTCCTACGCTTACTACTTATTTGGATGTATTATTCGTTGTGTTTGATGTCTTATTCATGAACATGAATTATTATTATTATAACTAGGGGGTCATTTCAGTTGTTTTATGAAGTTGTACACTTATTTGGTGTCCTCTCTCAATCATGCATACTTCACTTGAGAGACACTCATGGGGAAAATTTGATTCTATGCTAATGGTTCTTCTTGGAAAAATAAACTATGCTTCATGTCATGTTTAAATAAAACACTTTCTCATGAGAAAGAATATTACTCCATTCCTATATGAACATATTCATTCCATTATTGACTCATGTCAATATATTAAGGGGGATAAAACTTTTAATAATGTCTTTTTCCTTATTATCACATGTTTCTATGGATATTCATTTCCACGTGGAACATACATCATGTCCCTACACTATTTGGAGCATTCTTTAGTCATTGGGAGATCCTATTGAGATTTATATCACTCCTACTCTTTCTCTTCATATCATCCCTTTAAATAATATTATACTCTCTCCTAATACTATTATTTACTATGATGAGACATCCATGGTGGATAGTGCTCTTCTTTCTACTAAGATACCATTATAAGATGAGATTATAATTAACCTTAGTTATCCCATTGCATATTCTACTTCCATTATTGTGTATGATGTTATTCTTCTAGAGCCATCAAAGATTGTTGATTTGGAGAACTTTACTATTTTCTATAAGAGTAAACCTCATAAGAGCATCAAAGAATCTTCTTTTCCTATGGATATCTAGTCTATAGATCTATGTGATTGATCTATAGTCTCTTTTTTAGCTTCAAGGGTTGTTCAGACATCTTAATCACTTACCATGGACATTCCTTCCATAAATGTTCCATGCCATTATTCTTCATTAGACTCAAATGTACTTTATGACACTTTTGATCCTTGGTACATATCTAATATTGATGATTCTTATTTAAACATAGATGAATACAATAGTGATGGGGACACACCTACACCATCTCCTTATCATCTTTAAAATATTCAAGAGTTATTCTTTGATAAAGATACCCTTCATCCTCTCTAGACATTACAAGGAATAAGTATATTGATCTAGGACTCATGATACATCTATCAGTCTATTCCACAATTATAAGGTATTATACAGAATGTTTTAACCTTTACTCCCATTTCAATAACATTGCATAGAGTAGTTGGCTCTCTTACTATGAATGCATAGAATATTTCCTTAGTTGGAGTTCCATTAGGTACTTTGTGGAACTATTTACTATTCTAGGGTGATCCACTCTTTATTGCACCTACTTTTGATGGGTTCACTATAGTGGCATTACATTTAGTTCTTATGCATGATCTTTATAGATGTATGCCACACTTATGTTTTAGACCCTACTTAGAGTTATTTTTCATACTGCCTTCATCATACACTATGGAATGGGTATATTTGTATTATACTATTCATGTTCTTCCTTTGATAAAGGGAACAATTGTTGTTAGATGCAGATGGAGATTCTTTAGTCTTCACATAGAGGATCTTGTCAACAACATTCATCATTCTCCAATCTCTACTATAGGCAAATTCAACATATTCTATGGGTACGTATTATTTCTCATCTTTATGTACTCTATTGATCTCACTTGTGGAAGCATTCTCAGTTGTGCTCAATGGCCTTGGAGTGTGCACTTTTGTCACTTTGATCTCTTATAGAGAGGAGTTTTGTCCTATGGGTTTTATCCTTCTCTCTATATTATGGGAGTTGCATTATTCTTGGGTGCCTTATTAGGCCTCATTTATATGACCTAATTATTATACCCAAATAAGCTACACTTTAGGGGGTTATTACTATAGTATTTTTTCCTATTTTTAGTTTTACCTACATGGTTGTTAGTCAACTTGCTTAGGGTTATTAAGGTCATTGGGAGAAATACAATTAATGTGTTTTCTAGTTTTGAGCTGGGTTATTACCTTTATGGTGTCCTAATTACTCACCATATAATATACCTCCTTTGTGATTTTTGGATAATCACTTAATGAATAAAATAATCAATTAATGAAGCTTAATTTTGATTTATATCTTGATCTCACCTAATCCTAGGTTTTTGTGTAATCTATGATATTCAAATATCTTAGATTAATCCAACACAAAAAAAACTCCTTATAGACATCAAACTTTGAATATTTCTCAAGTTGAATTAATTTTAAATCAATGTTATCTTTTTACTTTATGGTTTCATAAAAAACATCTTTTCTTGTGATAATAATCTAAATCTCTTTCTCATCATATATCTTGTTTGCCATGTAGGTTTAAAAATATGAAAAATAGATGCATTTATGACTCATGTGGTCCAATTTATTAATCTTCTCTTGGAATAAATTCATAGCAAGTGGATCCAAAAATCTTAAAATGTTGCATTAAAGGAAGATTACCATACCCCATCTCATATGAAGTCAAGAATTTAATATTTGTTTATGGTGATATGTTGTGGAGGTATACTATTATTTTAACCACTTCAACCTAAAAGTGTAGATTTACCCCTTTGAAGTACAACATAACATGAACCATATTCATCATAGTTTTATTAATTCTTTCTACAACTCCTTTTTATGAAATGTGAGGAACTGTGAGATGATGTTTGATCCCATTTTGCTCGAGGTAGGATTCAAACTTATTTGAAGTGTATTCACCACCATTATATGTCTTGAGTGTTTTGTGTGGGTTTGAGATTTATTTTTAATCATGGTTTGAAAATTTTAAAAAGTCTTCAAGGCTTTTGATTTCTTCTTCATAAAGTATATCCAAGTCATTTTGTCTTAATGTTTAGTGAACAACATGAAGTACTTATGACCAATAGCTGAGAGAATTGGAATATAACACAAGTTCAAGTGAACCAATTACAACTTTATGTCTATTTTCCACTATTAATTTTAGAACAATTCTCTTGCATGTTTAGTCAAAATACAAGCTTCACACTTTTCATTTGATTTTATGCTCTAGGTAGGCATTCCATAAATACCATTATTTTAAAACACATAAATGTTTTTATTGGGAGTATAACCAAATATATCATGCCACAAAATATTTGGAGAAATTTTGTCTTAAATGAGAGGATCATAATTCCTTGAATTTGACGGCTCAAAATTTAGTTTGAATGATTTTCTTTCCTCATATACAATCAATACGATTGCATTTCAACATTTTATTTTGATAGTGACATCACCATTATCCAACATGATGGAATGGCCTTGTTTCCTTATGATAACTATTGAAAAATAGTTTAATTTCAATTTGGGAAGGTAGATAATAATTTTTTAGTTTAAAATCAAGAATTCTTGAACATTTGAATCATATTATACCTCATCTTATGGTTTCATTCTTGATCTATCTGTGAGGTATACTAAACTAAAAATTTATTCAATATAATCCTCAAAAAATTATTTATATAAATTCATATGTAGAGTGGCACTAGTATCAATAACACAAGAATCAAACTATGGTAAACTTACCAAGATAGTATTTGCTTTAGCATATATATTGGAATATCATATATATAGTGAATTGGGTAGAGTTTGAATATTTTTTTTATTTGATTTTTAATGTTTATTCCTATGGTATGCTTTAATTTTATCCCATGGATTTTTGTATTCATTAATCTCATGGATTCATTTTCTATTACACCATTCACAATAGAGGTTTTATTTACCATTTTGTTTTTGACCACCTTGATTTTCATTTTTTTTCTTTTTCCCTTGTAATTTTTCTTGTACTTAGTGTTTCAGTAATTTTTGAAATATGTGTCCTTATTGAATGTTTTGTAATAATTTGATTTGACATATCACATAATTTCACTAATTGTGGAATCAATTTTTTTTCCAAATGACTTTTCTATTTTTTCCATATTTTCAATCAATTGATCAAATGTGAGAGACTTAAACTAATTGCTTGCTTGTAGAGACTCAAAGTATGTTGACTAGTTGGGAAAAAGTTATTTTATGAATGTTTTCATATATATATCAATTTTGACACCCATTACATCTAGATCATGTTTGATGACACGTATCTCTGAATCCAATCTCATCACATCACCATCTTTCACTTGAGGTTAAACAACTTTGATTGTAATTGAATGAATTCAAACTCTAAATGGGAATAATATAGCTCCTTTAGTTTATGAAATGATTCCAAAAGAGTATTATTAAAGGGATGATGAATATATAATTCATTCCATGCCACAAAGATCACAGGTGATAATAACAAAACATCACCTAATAAGAAAATGTAAAACAAAGAGTAATATCATATATCTCCGTATTACTTATTTTATATATTAAAAATGGGAATTATTACATATATAAGCAAGGGAAAGTAAGGATCAAAGCATAATAACCAATGTGGGATAAATACAAAATAGGAAAAATATTTAAAAAAACCTAGTAAACATGAGTAACCTTCTCTAACACTCCCCCTAAAATGAATCTAGGGGCAAAAAATAGCTAAAAATAAAGTCACATATCTATGGTATGACCCTAAAAATTAAGTCTTGATTAGGTGCTCATGTATAATAAATATCCATGAAGTGGAGAAAGGGATAAACCTATACAAAAAGAAATTTCCCCAAAAAAATAATAATGATACATAATAAGGAAAGAATGAATTCATATAAAAGCCACTAAAGACAACTATCATTGATACTGAAGTTGTCTATACTCCATGTTGGAATTATAAGATGGCCATTATCAATGTAAAGATCCTCAACTATAAGACTGTAAAATCTCCATTTGCATCAACAAATGTTTCTTCCTTTTTCCAAAAGAAGAACATGAATGGTGTACTAAAAGTCTATGCATTCTATAACAAAAGATGAATGAGGCATCGGTACAACTATCTTTGAATCATGTCCAAAATTAAAGTGTGGAATATGTCTGGTAAGATTGTGCACATGAACTGGATGTAATGCCATGGAAATGACCATATCAGAAGAAAGACATGGAACATTAATTTAAATAATATCCATGGAAAGTGAAGTGTAATGCTCAACAAGTGTACTCTCATTGGAACCAGTAGAGTCCTCCTATGTGATAATCTATGGTGGCCCAATATCCAACATAGGAACAAAGGTAGTTTCTATAAATAAACATCCCAATTATATCATAAAATCATACCATAGAAGTGGATCTACAAAAATGAGAGTAATTTACATCAATAATGTGTCATTAAAATAAATTATAATAGGATGAGAGAGTACATCATTAGAAGAGAACACCTCGCTAATAGGAGGAGAAGGAAATGGAGAAACATCATCCATATCACCATCAAAATAAAAATCCTCACTAATAAGAGGTGAAAGAAGTGGAACAAGAGGTGGGGAAAGAGAGGGTTTAGAAAACCCAAAGGACTCAATATCCTCCTCAAATAAGGTTTAAATATCATCCCAAGCCTTCCTTTGGTGATGTGGCATCCATAACATAAATGTGCAAGTTTTATAAAACATTTAATTAAATCAAGTGAAGATCCTCACATTGTATGGATGTAATATAGGAAATATATTCCTCATCTATGAATTTGGGAAGGTCACCAAGTATGGTTCTTCAAAAAACTTTTATCTAAAGGTGTATCTTCTTTTTTATTTTCTAAGTAGTGTAATTTGGGGTGTTGACGGGATTCATTATCAAAATATAAGGAATAATTTGGGAAGAAGCAATAATGATCTCCACCCTAAAATAACAAATCCTTATTAAAATAATGACAAGGAACAAATAAACCCCCAAAAATATACAAATCCCTCTGACCCAAAATTTGGCACTTTATAATTTTGGTGCATTTACAAATAACAACGAGACCAATGGAATGAGCATGGAAAAGCATAAAAGTTTGAGAAAAGTGTCACTAAAATCTAAGAAACTATTAAAAAATTATTAAAAAATCCATTGCAACACTATGCATTACAAATTCTGAACCAATCTGCCCATAATATATTATTTCTATTTAAATAAAAAATAAAAAAATTTAGCAGCCATCTTCTCCTATATTATTTTTTTTCCAGTATGAGTTAGTAAAACTATGATAACTTTTGCATTTCTCTATTAATTTTAAAAATTCAATATTATTCAAAAATCTAAAAACAAGATGCAAAAAAATTAGAACATTTTTGTGTGATTATATATAGTTAGAGAGTTGTGTGAATAAAACTATGTGTTTAAAAAAAAAAACATAAATATGTATTTGTAAAAGATAGATCTAGTTTTAAATGTCCAAATGGAATAAAATAAGAAGTAGAATTGAATTTATCACACAATAGGGGTGAAATGGAGAATTATAATTTACTCCATGAAGCTCCAAAAATGTACCTATAACAAAAAAAACACTCAAATAATAAACCCTTCCATAAACTAGAACTTCTTGCACATGTTTTTGATTCTTAGGACCACCTAAAGAGGATGTAAGAGAAGAAAATACTTAAAATGGAGATGAGATTTATGGAAAGAATAATATATATGGAATAATCACAAGTCCTTATCATATAATCCAAATGTATTCTTGTCACACATCATGCTCTGTTAACATGAAATGAATGATGACTATATCATTTTAAGCCACAAATATCATAGTTGATAACAAAAAAAACATCACATGACACATAAATGCAAAAAAAAGATTAATATCATATATCTTCATAATACTTATTTGGTATGTTACAAATGAGAATCCTTTCATATATAGTCAAGGACAAACAAGGAGAAAATCATCCTAACCAAAGTGGGATACATCCACAATAGGAAAAAAAACAAAAAACACCTAGTAAATATGAGTAACCTACTCTAACATATTATGCCCTTGAATATGATAAAACACATCTCCATAAATCAAGTCCCTTATCAAGATCAATTCTTTCTATTTTTTCTACTTCTATGTTCAAATATCCCTTGCATTCTCTATTGGACCCACTAGTTGTTTGTTTAGACACTAGAATTATACACCATAAGTATCTTATGGCATGTATTATGGTTGAATCTAGTATCCAAAAATCCTAAAATATTGAAATAAGTTAAGTCTGAAATATGGTAGAACCCTCCAAAACCGATAATTTGCATCATAACTCCTAGAGGTCCAAAACCCCTCTAAAACATCCTAAAACTATATACATAAAATATGACTAAGAGTATAACAATGTAAATTTCCATATATAAATGTAAAATTATACTTATTTTATTTTATTTTTATTGTATGTATAAACTACCTGTGTCACCTATGATAATTAATTTTATACATTACCATTGTAATTATCTTAACTACCCATAATCTTAAAATATCTAAACAAAATCTATAACAAATTAAATAACACCATTAATAATCTCCTTCATAGTCCAAAACCCATGAAATAACTTAAGGTTACATTTAACAAGCTTAGCACATGGTTAAAAATAATTAAATCTTGCTAATCCTAAAAAAGGTGAATCAAAAATGATCCATGATTGGTGTCAATTCTCCCAGATCAACATCAATTATATAAACCTATACATTGCTCTTTATAAAGGACACAATTTTGACTGGAGAAACACTGATGAAATTCCCATTTCCTATGTTGCTAATGTTGTGTGGAAGCTACGTTTTAAACAAAGACCTTGTTAGCCTTTAAGAAGCTTATAATTCAAAATATCCATCTCACCCCATTGAAGGATGGCAACATAATTCATGTAAGTATATTTATTTTTATTAGCATCTCTATTATTCTTCTCTATTCTATTTATTTTTCCCTATTATCTTTGATAAACATACCTTTTATCCCTAGAACATCCTTAGCCATCTAAAACCATCTCATATCTTTTTAGATATCTCTTTAATCCCTTATACTCAGATTTATGTCTATCACTGTAGAATCATTACTGGTTCATCAGAATCATCATCACTTGATTAGAATCATTACCAATCAATCTCTATGTTTTTACTATTCTATTTTAGAACCTGAGCTTGTATTAAAAACATGAATTAATCTTAATCAAAAGATCTATATCTATTTATCTTGATTGTATGCATCTATTTATCTTGTTTATCTTATCCATCTATCTTAAATAATTTGTATGCACTTATCTTGTCAAAAATATTTAGCATGATCTATATTTTGTTTATTATTATTATCCACTTTATTATGAAAATAGTGAGCTAACATCCACCAAAACTTCTTGGGACTGGTTCCTAACTAGGCATCTCACCTATCTATCTATTAATGTATTTTGTCTAAGTTGTCTCATTATGTGTAGGTTATTATTCCAAGACAAAAATAAGTTCCCTCATTTGATGAATTCAATTAGTATGCAACCATATTTGTATCTATAGGAATTATTAATAAACCCTAAATTTCATTAAGTTTTTAGTAAGCTAATTAAATTAATAAATTAAAAAAACTACTATAATAGTTTTTCCTGTCATAAATATTGAGCCATATATCATTGTAGATGAGTGTGTTCTCCACTTGTTGATACCATTCTAACTAGTTGTCTTTGATAGTAAATATTGTCCCAATGGTAGATTTGATTGAATGCATTGTTTGAGTTTTTAATTTTTAGTTTTTAGTTTGGAGTTTGGATATTTTGTTAACCCCAAATTGGTTCCTTATCACTCTAAAATGGTCCCCTTTTCTATATACCACCAAACCTATATACCTACCCTTCCTATGTACCCATCTATATATGGAATAGTCTATCCATTCTACATAGTATTACATGAAAAAAGATTTAATGTACATAAAATCACAATGGCACATGGGACCTAGGTGTCACATGAAAAATATTTACCCTATCATTAACATCAGATTAATAATAAAACCTCATACTTGATGATATAATAAAATTTTCTGACAAAAATGAATAAGTAAAAACATAGCTCTCTTTATTTCTCCTTAAATTACAAAATTTGGTTGTTTTTGGCAAAATGTTTTTAAAGTAGCTTGCTCAAGGAAATTACAATGAAAAAATTTCTCCAAATTTAAATACTTTCAAATTGAAATGTTTTTAAAAATTTGAGAAAAAACCTTTAAAATAAAATAGAAAATCTATTTTTTAATGAAAAAGCTTAAAATGAACCACTCTCCATTTGTATTATATGAAAAATATTCTAATATTGGAAAATATGGACTTTGGTCTTCATAAAAGTTATCCTCAAATAAAATCAATCATCTTGTATCTCCTTGCTTTGGCACCAAGTGGAGGTGAAATAATGTGCTCATTAAAATAAACTCTATTCCTTTTTTGAACTTCAATCACCAATTAAAAACTATCAAAAATATACACAATAGATAATGAATATCATGTGCTAGCAGATGCCTTACAAACACCAACGTATCAATTCAAAAATTATTTTAACTAATAAAATAGAATTCTAGGTATAGCACAATAGAAATTTCAACCACTACACATTCAATTTTTTTTATAAAATTGATATGGATTGCTAAATCTATCCAATGACACAATATTTACCTTTAAGTGTGCCAAAATCTAAATTTGTTAGCCAAATATCTAGGTGTAGTTGTTGTAGCACATAGTTTCATCTCCTTACTCAGAAAAATTATTTGAATACATGAAAAAACTATCAAAAATATTAGTAAATACTATGAAAGGTCTCCAAAACACCTTTATTCAACTGATACAATTCATGAAAAACTTTTAATATATGCCTTGACATCTTTAAAGAGATATAATGTATTTCTAACTCATATAAACAACAAAAAAAATAATCCTATCTTCTGACAAAGTAAAGGGTAGTCTATCATGTGAATAATTATTCTCAAATAAATATGTGTAGGTCCAAGATAAACTAACAAGTTATACAACTCTAAAATAAAAAATAATAAACAATTAGACTAATGAAAATAACTAGGCTCTAATACAAATAGCAGGCTATATAGTTTATTAACATAATGACAATAAGAAATATTTGGTGTAAACCAAAATTATCTTCATGATTCCAATTTAAAAGGAGAAAAATATTTCAATAAATAATCCAAGGAATGGTTATTCACTTCACATTCCCAAATATACCTTACTATTCCTACATGAATGGAAACAAACTTATTATAATTAAAGAAAAAGCTACCTAATACACCTATTATTAATAAAAAATATGTAAAAATATTGTTACAATAATTTTTCACAAGATCAAAATGTAAGTACCCCCACTCGTGGTGGAAGGAGTGGAGGTTGAATTGTGACACCATTTCAAAAATTCTTCCCTTGGACTCCTTTATCAAGTTATGAGTCCCATCTTTCCTTATCTCAATAATATAAATAGATAATTAGGTCTTAATTCTTCCCCCAAGACATGGATTTTTAGACTTGACTAAATTTATATGACTCATCTTGAGCCCATGTTGGCCCACTTCCTCTAGTGATTGGTGTACCAGGGTCTTCCACTCGGGGATCAACTCTCCCATATTCAAATTATTCAACCCAAGTGTCCCACCTACAAAAACCCAGAGTTATTCAAACATCTCTTCTATTTTTTCCCTAGAGCCTAGGCTACCTAGAAATGGATTCATAGTCTCTTTTAGCCTTATCACCTTAATCATTTCTCTTGGAACCTTGCCTTGCTTTTGGATTTAGCCAACTGGCCTACTACTATTGATCTTTTCTACATTTTTTTAGAGTTGTGATTTTGTTCCAATTATGAAAGGCCATAAGTAATGATTTATTTAATAATGTTTAATGCCTATCTATTTTTTATTAATCAAAATTTTTATATTATATCTTCATTGTGCATGAAAATTAAAGTACAAACAAAAAATTTTTCCATGGAAGTTCATCATATGTAAGAGTTGTTAAAACATTGGGGGACTATTTCCTTCACAATGAGCTACATCCCTTCAGATGGACCACCCCATGTTTTGATGTTTTTACATCCAAAGAGGCATAATATCAATTCTCGTAGTCATATCCACTTCTCTTCTCACTTCCCATAAGGGGTGGATGTCCCTACCACTATGTGGAAAATATGATATAGCTCCCTCGTATAGGGGTTATCCTATTAGCACCACTACTCAGAATGTTACTCATATGTAATGCATTGTTACATGAGTGATATATATGGATTTGGACCCCTTAGATGGCTACATGAAATTATATCCTCCTTCTACATATCCTTCTATTTAGACTACTCTAACACCCAAGGAACACCCTACACCTTATCCTTTGGGTGTTGTAGCCTATGATTAATTATTTTTTGGGTTGTAATGTGATTTTGAATGTTTTATTGATGCAATGTGTTTTTTATTTTTGTGTCTTTTTTAGCCTTTTTTTTTCTTGGTTTTTGGTGTCATGTTCATAAGTATTATTTTGTCTTCCACTATAGAGTCTGAGTTGTGAATAACAACTGCATATACGTTAGTATGTAAACATCTATAATTTTAGTTTTTTGTATAATGAATTTATATTAAACCATTCCAATAGTAATATATATTTCATATCAGTCTCAAACTTAATTTTAGCACCATATCAACACTTTAATGTCAATTGAAGTATTGTTAATGTAGGTCTACTAAGGTTTTGGGTTAGTAGTGTATTTTAACTATTTGTGGACTAGGGTCAATTTCAATAGCATAATAAGTTAAAACACAAATATAATTTAGATATAAGATAATACATTGATAAAAAAATTCAGCAATGAACTATGACTAAATATAGGTTGAAAATGAGAATAAATGATTGAGAAAGCAAGGGAGATGGAAAAAAATAGAAATAATATTGATAAAAACACACTTATACACTATTTTCATATTTATGAAATTGTCAATGGGATATGAAACTTACATAAAGAGTATTCTATAAATCTAAATGTGTTTTATCATTGGGTCTCAATTCGTAGAGGTCTAATTATGTCCCTTCAGGGCATTTAGATCTATAACCATCTAGGCACATGCATCAGTTGATGACAAGAATATATGTCACCTAAATTTGTTGAATTGGTGGTAGAAATTTCTGATTTGTCTTCTCCTTTTCTTTGTCATTACTCAAGTGGGCATAAAATGTGCAAGTTAGTTGGCTTTACGAACCTCTTTAAGATTTATAGAACTACATATCATGAATGCATGTAATCATATCCAATGCTAATTCTAGTGCATTTTAAGTGTAAACTCAACCTAAGTGAGATATATATCTTTACCTTATATCATTATATAATCATGTGAAACTACATGAACATTTTCCTAATTATTGTTCTAGCATAAGTATGTAGAAATATGTACTTTCTATGTCTTTTAATCTAGGCCATATAGAGGAGGTATTTTCCTATCTTTAATGCTCCATAAATGGAAACCAAAGTCATCCTCACCATAACCAACAAATGTCTATTTCTCTGATTTATCCTCTAGCCTAGTCCTATCCTCTTTCTTAATGAGAGCAAAAGCCTCACATCCAAAGAATATAAGAAAAGAATAATCAATATTCTTACTAGACCAAGCTTGTTCTGGAATGCCTCCATCCAAAGGCATAAAAGGTCCTTTGTTAATCAGATATACCATTATGCTAACTGCTTATACCCAAAACTATAAAGGTAACCCTGCATGGAACCTCATGCTCCTAGCAAGTTCCGTTATTATTCTATTCATCCTTTCAGATACCCCATTCTATTTTGGAGTTCTTGGAACCATCCTTTGCCTATGGATTCCATTGTTAAAACAATAATCAAAGAAAGCATTACTACAATACTCACCTCCATTATTTTATTTGAGACAATTCAACTTGAGACTTGTTTTATTCTCAACCAAGGATTTCCACTTCTTCAAAGTGTCAAATAAATTAGATTTGTTTCTAATATAATAAATCCAAAATTTTATAGTTGTATCATCTATAAAATTAAAATAATAATTGGATCAACCAATAAAATATACCTAAGTTAGTCCCCATAAATTTGAGTATACCAAATCTAACTTGTGTTTTTTCTTTGTGGATCCAACCTTCAAGAACTTAACCCACTTCTATTTATCATACACACAATTTTCATAGAAGTCTAGATCTATGTCTTTTAATCCAGGACACTTATATTTTAAGATCTACATGCCCTTATGTCTCATATGACCAAGCTTATAATGACACATAGTTTCATCTCCATCTGCAACAACTAAATTAATAAAATCAACACTACTAGTCAAAAACACAATACCAAGTTTTTTACCTCTTGAGATCACAAGAGCACCTTTGGTAACTTTCCAATAATTTGTAGTAAACAATACTAAACATCCCTCACTATCTAACTACCCCACTGAAGCCAAATTCTATCTCAACATAGGCACGTGTCTAACATCCTTAAATACCCATGTGTTCCCATTCTACATCTTAACCTAAACACAACATTTCCCTACCATCTCACATGGTTCATCATCACAAAGATATACATGTCATAGATTTTCTTGAACATAATCAGTAAAATAATGCCTATGTGGGATGGCATGAAAAGAAGCCCCTGAATCTAATACCCAAGACTCAAAAAAACTATCCATAGAAATAATTAAGGTATCTTAACATGATTTACCTAATGTCACATTTACCTCATTCATTTCGTCCTTGTTGTCATTCATATCTTGAAGTGACCAACAATCCTTCTTTGAGTGTCCACTCTTCCCACAATGCTAACATATCATCTTGGTTCTAGATCTAGACTTAAATCTACCTTTTGACTTTCCATTATTGCCTTTGATCTTGTCAATTTGCCTCCCTCTAGTATTAATGGATAAAACATTACCTAAATATGATTCACCAATGATTTTCCTTTGCATATCCTCAGTAAGGATCACACCTACAACATCTTCAAAAATCAAGGTTCCCTTAGTAGGGACTGCATTACTTACAACCATAACCAAACTATCACAGCTATTAGGTAAAGAACATAAGATTAGCAAAGATTAGCAAGGATGGATAAACTTGGGAAGTTATATGAGAAACCTTCAGCTTCTAATAAAAAAATTCTTATGAAAAGATTATTTAACATGAAAATGTCTAAGAATGGTTCAATTTCTAATCATATTAATGATTTTAATCTGGTTGTAAGTATTCTCATTTTAGTTGGAATTCAGTTTGATTAAGCATACATTTATAGCCTCACAATCATAAACCATAGATGAATTGGATTGAGCATACATGCAGAAACCCTCAAGAGGATATGTGGGAGGTGGAGGTGTTTGAAGAAGGATATGGTGGTTACCTTTATTTTATAATTATAGGAGGATATCTTACCTCTCATGATAGTGATAACATGGACCTAGTTAAAGGGAAATTAACTATCATAACCTTGAGGGTCATGAGGAGGAAGAGATACTTTTCTATCCATTGTAAATTTTCAAAGACTAAAAATAGAACAAGAGAGGAGAGACATACAAAAGAGATCATGTAATCAAACATGATAAGAAAATTATAATTGAATTTGAAACTCTAGGAGGGAAAAAAATAGAATGGAAACCCTAAGCGAAGCTAGGGTTTGAAATATTCAATAATAAGTGGGTTTACTAATATGTTTTATAAAATTTGGGAGAACCTATAGATGTACAGATTACCCTAAATGACAAAATGTTGTGAAAAATAATTAATACTAATATATAAATATCAATCATTCATTGAATTGAAACTATATAAATTTAGAAACTTACATAATATAATAAAGTGTAATGGAAACCATAAACATAGCTGGAAAATAATGCTATGAAAGGATTCATAAACTCAGTGTGTGCATGGAATTGGGGGAAATTTATGTGGACATTTTCAATAATATGTATGTATTAAGACCATAATGTGTACATGTTATGGTAATAATTATACTCCTTATTTGAATTTAGTCTTAGAAGCCATTGAGCCTAAATGTGTATATGCTATATAATGTACACATTATTGCATGAACACATTCTTATGACATTGTGACCGCCTGATTATGATTTGTGTCTTTGTTATGCAATGGCATAGGAATGTGTACAGACTATAACATGTACATATTCATATGAAATTACATGAAAAAACAAAATACATATTTGGTAGTTACAAATGGTCATGTAGTAAATGGTTTAATAAAATAAATGGTAAGTATAAGTGTATTATAATTTAAATTTATTTTATTAAATGTAAAAAATTATGGTCAATTTGCATCTAATAAATTTGGTATCATATATGTATGCCTTATGATGTGGAATATAATTTTTCAAAATCTAACCTAGTCAATACATAGGCATTTTAGGGTCTCATTATTGAACTTAATGATTTTAGGGCATAACATTTGCAATTGATGACTATTTTTTTTATAAAAATATAGTCATTATTTGGTTTTTTTGTCTTATGGATTACTTCTTAGCATTTCATAAGTCCTAGGTTTGTCAAAACAAATATTTCAAACCACTCACTTTGAACTTGATCCAAAGTGGTGTGATTGAGGTAGCATATGTCACATTGATGACCTGTACACATCAAATGAACACTTTATGTTAATTTCACTTTCTCATCACCCCTACCTTATCTCTAATCCCTTCATACTCATCCCTCATCACCCCTAATCATTCTCTCCTCATTTATAATTGTCCCTAATAACTCCCTTATTGACCCTAACTATCCTTCATCATTTATAATCACTCTCTCATCATTCCTAATTACTCCCTCATTTAACCTCACTATCCCTCATCATCCCCAATCACTCCCTCCTTACCCCTCATCATTTCTAATCACTCCCTCATTGACCCTCATAATCCCTAATAATATTTATTCACTCCCTTATTGTACCTAATCACTCCCTCATTTAATCTCACCATCCCTCATCATCCCTAATCACTCCCTCATCATCCCTATTCATCACTTCATCACCCTTAATCACTCCTTCCTCATCATGCATCATCTCTAATCACTCCCTTATTAACCCTCACAATTACTCATAATTTATAATCACTCCCTGATCACAACTAATCAATCCTTAATTTAACCTCACCATCCCTCACCATCCTTAATCACTACTTGATCATCTTGCATCATCCATAATCACTCCTTCCTCATCCCTCATCACCCCTAATAAATCCCTCATTATCCCTAATAATTCTATTCTCTTTAATAATCATTCCCTCATTGAACCTCACCATCCCTCATCATTCCTAATGAATCCTTCATCATATATACTCAATCCATACTCATCTATCTTCATCCTTAATTATGCTAGTAGTTAATACCATTAGCCTAATTTGATGGTGCTTAGGCCTATACCCACACTTATTTACACTTTTACTTGTTCTTTCCTGACCTTAAGTTTTTTTATACTCTTTGAATATGTTTTTCACTTTTTTATGGTCAAATTTTAATCCAATTAAACCTTATTATGTTTATATCTTTAATTTTTTATTCAAAATTCTCTTTACTATAGGTCTGAACAATCATGCTTTTCCTTTATAGGTCTATAATCACTCTCTCCTAGATCTATTCTCATTTCAGACCTTACAAATATTTTTATCCTCTTAGATTTGTCTTGTAATACCAATGAGATTATATTATTCATATGGTTTCATAAGATCCACTCGATCTATTCTTAATTATCTCTAAGGCCTTTGATCTCCTTAAGATAAAGTTTGATCTTTTCACATAATAACCATTATCTTATTTCCCTAGGATTTGAACCTAGGTTTATAGTCAAATCAAAGGATAATAGATTGAATTATAGGTTCCATATAATTTAACCTTATCACACAAACTATTATTAATACCTTCCAAAGTCTTGTAACTTGTAACAACTCACCAAAGAATTTAGACCCTCCTTTAAGACTCTTAATCCTTACTTTCATAAATAGTTATAAGATTTTTAAGACATCGATTACAATAATTGTTATTGGACTAAATTTAAAGACCAATAATAATTAAAAAACCATTATTAACCATTAATTACACCTTTTATATATTTCAAGACATTTAGAAATCTTAATGGAGATTAAAAACCTTTTCATATGATAAAATCTTGATTTTCCTCTTATACATAGTTTTATTTAAATAAAGTCCTTCATATTAGGAATTTAGGGATAATTTATATAATGAGAAAATTTTCACCATGTAAATAATTTCTAAAATCATCTATATAAAAAATTTCACACGTTTCTATTGGCTTGTTATCAATCTAGAGTTATTTTCTTATCACCATCCTATCTTACAATTTAGGGTTTTAAGACAACCTAAGAGCATTCTAAAAATAATTTAATAAACATTATAGAGTTTTAAGAACTAATTCCATTTGGAAAAGGTATAATTCACCTTCCAACACCTTAAATAATTATTCAAACTTCATCATGCTTAGAAAATTACATTAAACAATACTAATTACTATGACTTTTATAGACTATGCCCTGTTCCTATCTTGAAAGTACTATAATTGAATTAAAATGTTTATTTTCATATGATAAATCTAGGATCATACATAAAATATATTAAACATGATTTAATCTTACCTTATAAATTATTTATTAGCTTTCATGCATAAAAAAACACATCCAACTCTCTTGTTTAAGACTTGCATACACATATTTTTATGTTGTTCCCTTACACAATCATGTTTATAAAGGTATAAAGATGAATATTAGCCTAATAATCATCTTAAAACACATTATTATCATTGTGGGAACATGAAAAACTATTTACCATAAAAATAAACACTTTAATTTATTGATCAAACTCTCAAAACAAGATACCAACCTTACTATAACCTTTTACTACAGACTTTGACTTCAGACCTTACTCTTCTCTTCTCATCTCCTCATATTAATCATAAAATTGGTTGAATTTATTTAGATTATAATTAATATTTTTAAAATTCAAATTCAAAAATCATTCTCTAAACATATATTTTATATTTTAAGAAGACCAAGGTCTTCTTAACTACTTACTTCTTAACATAACATATACTATCTTTTACCTTTTCCAAATGTTGAGTCATCTTTATAGATATAGTTGAGGTTGTTTTTACCTTCACATGAGTAAAATTATATTTAAATCATGGTTATAACCCTTTATAACCATTAAAAAAATGCTTATAACCTTTAAAACTACTCACAAGGGCTTACAAGCCTTCTTTCACAATTTGAATTTTCAAACATGAGGTTTTGGTAGGAAAGTGCCAACTATGAGAGTCTAGTTTATTATTTACCTTTAAATGTGTTGGGTGAATATTTTGTCAATCAACATACTAATCAACAAAATAGGTCTGATCAACCACAGTAGGAAGATTGGTTGGCTAGGTGTGCAACTTTACTACATTAATCGGAGACAAATATCTCCTCTCATCAAGGGGAGGTTCCCTATTAAATATGTGGAGGTTATATACTATATATATAAGCAAAAAGTAAGACACAGGGGTAGGATAAACCATCCATCTCTCTTTTTTCAGAGATGATGCTGATAAATGAGGAAGAGATCTTGGGTGATGGGGAAGGTACTTCTCTTCTTTCAAAAGCAACTTTCAGCAAAGAGCCAGATTCCTTCCTAAATAGTAGAAATCCTAGTACAATGATAGAAGGCACTTCTCTTCTTTCAAAATTTTTCTTCAGTAGGCAACAAGACTATTTCAGGTAGCTAGTAATTGATAATGGGGGTGCTAAGTGAACAACAACTTGAGAGAGAAAAATGAAGAACGATGAGGGCACCACGTCATCCCAAAGCTCTTTACACAGGAAAGGAAAATGAAAAAACACTAAAGGTACTTATGGGGGCATAATGTCGTCCCAAAATTGGAATTTAGGACACCTTCCTAATCACCTCCACTAGTTCTACTCATTTAATCAAATGGATAAGAAAGCTCCTAGGAAATAGACATACGAACAATCTCCTAAGATAGCACAAGCTATAACAACACAAAGTCTGCAAGTAACTTGTTTTCTCATTCAGATAAAATAATATGAATTATAATCTGAGCTCAAAGTCTTAGTAATGCCTTTCAATTTGGGTAGATTTTCACTTCTGGTAAGGGGAAGATCTCCTTAAAATAATAAAAGAGATTACAATTTATAACCACCAAGCAAGGCTTGGCACTCTCTCCCATAGGACATCCCATGCTATAGTCAACACCTTCAATGCGCCTTCAGTTCTACCTAGAGGGACCATGCCTAGAATAGTGCATCACCTTAACTATGGCATGTCCATTCATCTAATATGTCTTTTCTTGGGTCTGGATCATCTAGTTTGTCCCCTCTGATGTCTGGACAGCTGTCCATTTTGTCTTTACTCCAAAGGAGACGAACAGGTCATGCCTTCGATGTTTGCAAGCTCAAAAATCTACTTTGCAGACTATTCCATCTATTGGAATAACTTCTATGTAGATATTTTAGGCTTTTCCCTCTTTCCACTTTTGTCTTTTCTAGCTTTGTCTCTTCCTACTGTGATTTGAGCTATTAGGCTATCTTTTCAGCCAGTCGGTTGGTTCTCCCTTCAAATTCTATGCTTTATTTGAATTCCCATGGATATTGCCTTACTTTAAATTTGACATCTGAGGGGCCGTCAATGGTCGCCAACTGCTTGAACCATGTTGAACCTTTGAACCAGTGAACCTATGAAAGTTCATTGGTTCATTCTATCTCTTTTGTTCTATCGCTTCTTGGTTTAATCACTTCTTCACTCCTTGGTTCAACCATCCGTTGAACCACTTGTGTGCCACTTCTTTGACTGAGGCCACCTTTGAAATTTTTAACCATGTTGAACCATTGAACCTTGAACTCTTTTAGTTCAAATTTTAATTGGTTCATTGGTTTATTCTACATCTTTGATGAGTGGCAAGTTCTACTGTTATGAAACTCATTAGAAACTCATGGAAAATGGGATCCATGACATGTCTTGCTTGAGAAACATCAAAAGGGGAACACGAATGCAAACACTTGTCATGCTCTGTTGAGTCATAATAGGACATGTAACGTATTCTTCTCTACTTTATAATGGACACGTGATGTATTTTGGGCTTCTTTCTCTTGACAGGCTTTATCCTTTATGTCCTTAAAACAGAATGTCTGAAGGAATTCCTTCAGACAATTTGTTCGAAGGAAATATTCCTTGCCTTTGAATCTTTCCCATCAGTCTTTTAATTTGTCTTTCAAGGGAATTCCTTTAGACAATTTGTCTGAAGGATTTCACTTTGTCTTTTGACCTGTTCACTTTTTTGAAGGAGTTCACTTTGTCTGCTTTTGCTCACTGCCCTCCGCAAGGGCACTTGGCTTGGTTCACAACCCTCCATAAGGGCACTTGTTCCTTTGGCTTTGGGGTAGCCCCTTGAACCTGCCGATTAAACTGACTGATTGAACCAACTTTGGTTCAATGGTTTAATGGTTCAATCTTGCATTTGAAGCCATCTTTTTGTCTAAGTCTTTTGATCTCTTTGAACTGATTGAACTGATTGAACCAATCCTAAAACTAACTAAGCATTAGAAACTTGTTATTTTGATTGAACTCACTTGTATAAGCCTTTGAACCTATTGAACCTACTAACTTCAAGCATGTTGAGTCCATAGAAACATATCTACAGAGTCCATAGATTTGAGTCCCTTGAAAGAGTCCGTAGAAATGCACCTGCAGAGTCCATAGATTCAAGCCTACAGAGTTCGTAGATTCAAGCCTATAGAGTCTATAGATTCAAGCCTACAGAGTCCATATATTTTTGAGAAATATTTGAAAAATGAAGAACCTGAATGCTCAAAACAATTTTTGAAAGGGGAAGAGAGGATTTTGGTCTGTAGGACCAAAATAGTTTAAATGTTGTCCCAAAAATGAGTGATATTTTTGGGGGACAACAAAATGATTAGAAAAATAATGTGTATGATACTTAAGACTTAAAAATACCCTTTACAAGGTATAAAAAATCATGACTTGACTTCTTATTGCTCAACACATGACTTATTTCACTCATTTAAACCATTATGTATACATTTACATCTTTTGACTAATGTTCTTGCATCATTTAATCATGCTAAAAGTTTGTAGATATGCATTTAAATATGTTTTTAAAGTTATACAATTAGTTTCATAACTTAAAAGTACCTAGAAAACAATACATTCATGATTGTGTTTTTTTAACAGACATCAAATAAGCTTAAAACAAGGCTAAAAGTGTAGTCTTTCAAAGTCTCTTGAAAATCTAAGTTGGAGAAGAATATAGAATGTGTTCCTTGTCATGTTTAATGTGAAAATGAATGAATGAAGTAATTATTTTAAGCTTTAATATGAGTTTGGATCCATAACCCCTTAAATAATAGATCAGACTTAAGTGAGAGCAATAAAAAGCCTATTTTATTGCATTTTGGTGAGAATTAAGTACAAATAATGGAAGAAGATTATGTTATAGCTTAGATAATATCAAATAAAATAAAATAATAAGATTAGAGAATTAAGAGTCAGTATTGAGTGAAATATTTTCTATAAAGGGTGACAAACCTAATGATTAAGGCTTAATATGATAAAACTTCATGTTATCTACAAGAATTAAGTTTGTATAGACATGGATCAGTGTTTTGATGAAGATTTTAGGAAGGTAAAAAATTGAACTTAGGTTAAAATAGGTTTTCAAGGATATAATAGTAGTTAGAAGAGATTGAATTATAGTAAAGAGGATAAAAATAAAGGCTGTGACATAGAAGAAAGCTAAAATCCTTGAGAGAACATCATGTTTGTTGTGTCATGAAAAGGTTGTGTACTTCAAAATAATAAACCCTATTTATTTAGTGAGTAAAAAAATTTAGTGTACAAGAACCTCCTGTTAGTATAAGGAGGTAAATATGTGGCATGAAATAAGAAAGGAAGGCTATAAATCCTAAACAAGCTTAGAAGACCTAGATGAGTAAACTTATGAGAGACCTACTTACATTACATGATGAGGGACATATTAGGGATGATGAGGGATAAATAAAGAGTGACTAAGTATTATGAAGGATGAGGAGGAAGTGATTAGGTATGATGAAGGATATTGATGCTCAATGATGAGTGATTAAGAATGATAAGTGAGTTATTAGAGATGATGAAGGATAATTAATGTCAATTAAGGAGTGATTACGGATGAGGAGGGATGAGGAAGGATTGGTTATGGATGAATAAGTATGAGGATGAATTAATCAAAGATGGTGAGGGATGAGGAAAGAGTGATTATGGATTATGGGGGATCAAGGAGTGATTAGGGATGATGATGGATGGTGAATGTCAATGAAAGACTGATTAGGTATGATAATAGAGTGATTAAAAATGACTAGATAAGTGAAGGTAAATGATGTAGTGATCAGGGATAATAATGAATGATGAGAGAGTGATAAGGGGTGATGAGGGATATGTAGGAAGTGATTAGGGATGATGAAGGGATGATGAGAAAGTGGCATTAACACAAAATGGTCATTTGATGTGTGTAGGTCATCATGTGACCTTTGCTACCCTAATCACATGACTTTGGATAAAGTTCAAAGTGATTGGTTTTAAAACTTCAATTTTGACAAACATAGGAATCCTAAAAATGTTAGGAGGAAATCCAAAATGCATCAAAAGCTAAAAAATGACTATATGTCTACCAAAAATGTGCAAAAAATTATAAAAGTTATGACCTAAAATCCCTAGGTTCCATAATAAGACCCTAAAAATGCCTAAGTACTGACTGGATTGGATTTTGAAAACTATCTTCCACATCATAAGGTGTGTATCTATGAGACCAACTCTATTATATGTAGAGTGACCCTAATTTATTATATTTATTAAAATAAATTTAAAATATAATTTTACATTTATATTGTTATATTTAACAATAAAAACGTAAACTTATACTTAACGTTTATTTTATTAAACCAACTTCTACATGACCATATGTAACAACCAAAGATGTGGTTTCTCCCTTTTTTATGAAATGCCATAGGAACATGTACATGTTATAGTACATACACGTTCCTATGGCATTGCATAACAAAGACATAAAACATAATTTGGTGGTTACAATGTCATAACAACATGTACATGTTATAGTGTATACATGTTATTTAAATTTAAATTCATAAAACTAAGCCTTTTGGCTTAGAAATGGCATGGATTTTTGAGCCAAAGGCTTGGACTTGTCAATCAATAGTTAGGTCTAAGATTTTTAATAGAAAACCAAAAATTTAAACTTTCATAATCAAATACACTATAGATTTCAACAACAAAATTCAAAAAAATTATTACCACGATAACCAACACACTCTCCTCTTTCCAAATATATGATTTTTATAATTTTTGAACTATTTTAAGGGTTCAAACTATGTTGATTTCTAACTATACCTTTTTAGACCACTAGATGCCTATTCATGTTTATGTAATTTGATTTTAGTTGATCTATGTGTAAAAAACAATATATGTTCAAAAACTAGGCCTTAATATACACACATTTAAAAAAGTGAATTTTGGTTTATTTTGGAAGTAGTTTTTTTTTTTGGTGGTGGGGGGGGGGGGGGGTGCATGACCAGCTATCCATTTTTTTTAATCTATTTTCTTGAAAAATTAATTAAAAAATATATCCATTGAAAATATATAAAAAATGTAGGTCACAAACTATAAGCTCTTATCTAAATATTCACCAAAGCATTTTAAAAAATATTAAAATATAATAAAAAAATGGTAGGCCACATGAATGCCTATCTACTATGTTTTATTTAAAAAAACAAGAGTTCCTCTTCAAATTTTATATTTTCAACCTAGTTGTACTTAGCCATTTTTCAAAACACTTAGTGTTTTGGAAACTAGACTCAAAATGCTACAATTTATGTTGTTATACCACCTTCAAATTTTGAGTGTAGACATCTCAAATTATCTATAAAAGTATATATTTCTAAAATTTTAGGAAAATCATGTTCATGAGTAGGCCCTTTTTTATCCCCTAAATTTATGCACTTACCCATTTAAGACTAGTAGTTTGAGAAGGTATGGTAAATATGAAGCTAGATTTGGAACTAAACTGAGCCCTAGACAATAGTGCCCTAGGATACATAGGAGAGGAGGTGATCCTATCTTTTGTGAGGCTGGCCTTATTCAGTAAAGAAAGATGATTAAGGATTTATAGTATATATTCAATTTCATTTGTAAAGCCTATTTCTTATGTAGGAACCTCTAATCAACTACAGAGTCCACTCTATTATTATTTTACCTTCAAATCCATATCTCTTTGACATGTGAAAACTAATGAAAATATATGGAATAAAAAGGGGTTAGCTATTAAATTTGGGCATGTCCTCAACACCCCATGTCTTGAGCATTGCCCATATATCAATACTCCAAAGAGTGATCAAAATTCATGTAGTTATCCCATGTTATAGTGATGTGTGAATAAATGATACAATATGCTAGATGATGATGTAATCTTGGTATGATTAAGTGCCTTAACTATGAATTGTGACCTAGAAGATGTATTCATAATTAAGCTCTAGGATACAAGGGTTGTATGTAATCTAAATTAGGAAAACTAGGTATTTTTCTCTAAATGTGAAATTATAATTCTAGTTCTTTTCAATGTTGAATCCTCTTATGTTCAGAAGGTTTTAAATGTTTTTATATAGTCACATATTTGAATTTACTTCAAATAAGGCTTATTAGGGACATAGATTGACCTTTCTAAGAATTTCAATTTTTCAAGTTAGTCTTTATTTTGTAGGAAGACAAGAAAGGGGAATTAAACAATAGAGTAATGCACTCCTATCCCCTAGGGCAATATTTTATAATTAGGAAAATAACCACGTTAAGTTTTAGCTAGGGTCTAAATGGTGACTAGGGATGATATAAATAGGGATGAGTGTATTATGGGGCCATTAATAAGCTTAAAAGAGTGAGTCCTCTAGGGTAATATTTTATAATGGAGAAAATAACCATTTAAAGTGTTAGCTAGGGCCTAAATGGTGACTAAGGATAATAAAAATAAGGATGAGTGAATTATGGGGTCATTAATAAAATATTAAATGAGTGAGTATTTCATGCAAAAGGTGGTCAAAATTGATCAAAATGGCCTTAGGGTAGGTCCAAAGCTAATGTGTATAGTAGTGATCACAAGTGCACTATATTATCTTAATTTTTAATATATGTGTCTACAAAGGTAGATCTATTAATGTTGTTAATTGTCATTTGGTCATATAATTAGGAAATATAGTCAAATCTTTTATATTTGAAACTTTTATTATTATCTTATGCTTATTCTTAGATTTTAAATTAGGACAATCATTAGTCTTAGATTTTAACATTATATTTCCATGATATTTATATTTAGTGAATTTACAAGCATTAGATGTATACTTTAACATAATGTTGTTTACCATATGAAAAATTTCTTCAAAATAGTTATTAATATTTAACATCACTTTTTTTTTCAATGGTATTGGAAGACTATTTGTTAATATAGTTTAAAACTATCTGTTAGAGAACTGATGTGACACTTCCATAAGAATGGTCTTCAATTTAAGCATGTAGATAGAATTACATTTATTATATCCTTACATGATTCCAACAATTTGAAATAATTTTAAATTTTGATTAATATTTATCAGAGTAATGTTCTATTAAGAGATCAACCAAATCATGTAGTCTATGTATAGAACCAAAAACTAGGGCATAACACTAATCAAAAATATATACAACAAAAATCCTAGGAAAAATCTTGGTTTTAATTAGTTCATCATGTTAATAAGAAGTATAAATTTCAAATAAAGTCTTGACGTGTAGTGATGGATCTCCAATTCCACTAAAATTATGTAAATTTGGGCACTTCAAATGAAGGATGTAAGGGGTGAAAAAATAATTTTGTAGAAAATGGATAATGTATTAATATTTCATAAGATTAAAATATGTGTAAATCATAACATCAAACTCATTAGGATTATAAATCATAATGTAAAGGAATCAAATTTTTATTTTATGATATCATTGAAAAATTTCACATATATAAAATTATGAGGTGCATCATCAAAAGTAATTTTGTTTCCCTCACTATCATGATCACCATCAAAATTAACATTGTAAAAAGGCATACATTAGATTAAGGTGTAATAATTTATCATTACCATTAACCATGTAATGAGGGGAATCACTATAAGGTATCCTAGTAGCAATCAGTATTTTCAAATCACAAATTATATGTAAAGGTACTTTTTTCAATTCACAAGTAACACCACCCAAATGTTAACTTTGTATAGTTGGATATGAAGATCTAGGTTTCTTAGGCATGAGATAAAACAATGAATAAGACCAAAGAAAGAAAAGATATTAATAACTCAATGTAATATTCCTAAACAAATATGAAAATAATATGTTAAAATAGAATATCAAACCCTAATTAACCTTAAAATATATTAATATTCAAGGAACAAAGGTGTGTACACATTATTCTAAAGGTGGATATAAATTGAAAGCATAAATAGGTAGGTAGGAGATAGGGTTCAATCATTAACATGATTATTTTTTATTTTTGAGTGGTCTTGGTTTATACATAAGTGTTTTCATTTTTTTATCTTTAAGTTTAGACCTTTATAAATACTATAGGTGGATTAAATAGGTAGTATCATTGTTAGACATCTCAAAATTCTAGCAGGGTTAGTTGATACTTTTATTTATAAATTGGGGTAGGTCAATGGTGTATAGATCTAGTATAGGTTCCAAGATGTGTACATATGTGCTAAGCATGGAATATACTGAGAGGGGGGGGGGGTGAATCAGTATATCATATATCTTATAAAACTTTCCTTAATCAAATTCCACTTAATCAAAATTCAAGATATGCAATAAAACTAAAACAATAAACACCACACAAGAGAGAGATACTAGATATAACATGGAAACCCAATGTGGGAAAAACCACACAGAACAATCTCAAGTATATGAATGAGCACCAACCCAAACAATATTTGCAAGCACCAACTTGCAAGAGCACCAACCCCTTTGCTGAGCACCAACCCACATGAGCACCAACCCCTTTGCCGAGCACCAACCTAGCAATAATTCGTGAGCACCAACCCACAGGAGCACCAACCCCTTTGTCGAGCACCAACCAAGCAACAATTTGTGAGCACCAACCCATAGGAGCACCAACCCCTTTTTGTAAACCACACAGCTATCTCTCAATGTTTCTATCTCAACAAATGATAGTTCATTACAACATCTCTTTCCTCTCTCTCACCTTTGCTCTTCTAAGCTAGATATAACAAATAAAAATCATATTCATCTCTCACAAATTCTCTTCTAATCTAGATAATAAAATATCAAATCAACCTCTATTTATCATTATTACAAATGGCTTCTCAAGACTTTATTTATAGCTTTCCAAATGACCTTTGGCATTCCACCTTTGTGACCCTTTAATCCTCATGGAAAATGGCACCAAACTTGTATGACCCTTCATATCCTTGCCTTTAAAAAGTCATGTGGTGACCCTTCATGTGCAAAAATGTCCTTCCCTCTTTTGTCTTTACTTTGTTGAATTTTCATATTCCTCAAAGTGTCCCTTCATGATAAATTACACCCTTCCTCTTTTATCTTCACTTGGTGACTCTTGCAATTCCCCAAGATGACTCTTCATTAGAAAATGCATCCCATCCTTCTTTTGTCTTTACCCCATGGCTCTTTGACTTCTCCATGGGCCCTTCTTTTGTCTCATATGTAACCAAAAATATATTCATTAATATTAAATAAATATTAACTCACATTAGCCAAGATATATCAATTACAAATATCATTAAATGTAATGGGGCCTTTATCACCAAAAATGCTAGACCTTTGACATCAATGACAATATTTCCAACAATCTCCCCCTTTGTCATTGATGGCAACATCAATCCTGAAACTACCACATCTTGTCACCTACACATACTATCATCTAAAAACATACAGTAACTCCCCCTTATTGTAGCAACCTATACGTATTCCCTGTACCTATTCTACACCTATACCTATACCTTTTATTCTCCCCCTTTGACATCAATGGCAAAGGGCCTACCTAGAGATAACACTTAGCTCCCCCTGAACTGATACTGAACCTCAATGGCAGGAAGTAAAGGGAATTACTTCCAACTTCTCTCATAGATACTCAAATGTGTCTTTTGGTAGTGCCTTTGTGAAAATATCTACTATCTACTCTGTAGTACTAATATATTCCATCTTAACCTGTTGATCTGCAACCTACTCTCTCAAGAAGTGATATCTAATGGGAATATGTTTTGTTCTTGAATGCATTACTGGATTTTTTAAAATATTTATAGCACTTGTGTTATCACAAAAATGGAAATAGGTTCATCATACTTTACCTTGATATCTTCCAAAGTTTGCTTCATCCAAAGCACTTGAGTACAACACAATACTTCTACAATATATTTTGCTTCAGCTGTACAAAGTGATACTGAGTTCTACTTCTTTCTTAACCATGATACTAAGCTATCACCAAGGAAGAAAGCTCCTCCACTTGTACTCTTTCTGTCATCTAAGCACCCTACCCAATCTGAATCTGTATAAGCAACTAAAGTGAAATCTTTACCTATGGGATACCATAATCAATAATCTAATGTCCCCTTCATATATCTGAATATTCTTTTCACCAACTGAACATGACTATCTCTTGGAGATGACTGATATCTTGAAACCATACCTACTACATGAATGATTTATATTCTCGATGCTATCAAATATAAAAGACTACCAATCATAGATCTATACAAAGATTGATCTGTAATAGGTGAATCTTCATCCTTGCTCACCTTATTTCATGTACACATAGGTGTGCCAACTAGTGCACAATCCTCAAAACCAAACTTCTTTAACATTTCCTTGTCATATTTACTTTGAGATATGAATTTTTTTTTATTTGATTGAAATATTTACAACCCTAAGAAAAATGATAATTCTCCAAGCATAGACATCTCAAATTATTTTTGCATTCTATCAGAAGATTCTTTTGTCATCTTTTCAATATTTCCTCTAAAATGATATCAACATATACCACAACAATCAATTGATGCTCACTTTCTATTTTGATGTAAAGATTACTATCAGAAAATCCCCTCTTGAATCCTTGATCTTGCAAGTACTTGTCAAGTCTTGCATACCATGCTCTGGGAGCTTATTTTAATCCATACAATGCTTTCTTCAATCTACATACATGGTTACTAATATTAGAGAGAATAAACCCCTTAGGCTACTCAATGTAGACCTCTTCTTCAAAATTCCCATTTAGGAAGGCAAATTTGGCATCCATCTAAAACACTTTGAAATTTTTAAATACTGCATATGCAAGAAACATTCTAATAGCCTCTAACCTTGCCACTAGTCCAAAAGTTTCTTCAAAATCTATTCCCTCAATCTGAGCATATCCTTTACATACTAATCTTGCTTTATTTATGGTCACTTCTCCATTTTCATTCAACTTATTTCTATAAACCCATTTTGTTCCCATCATATTGTGATCTTTTCATCTCGACACTAATTCCAAAGTGTCATTCTTTTCTATTTGATCTAATTATTCATCCATAACCTTAACCCAATTCTCATCATGTCTAGCTTTTGAAAAAATTCTAGGCTGAATTGTAGATAAAAAAGAGAAATTAACTTGTTCAGATTCACTTACCATCATTCTTCTAGTGAAAATTCCTTCTTTTATATCCCTGATGATGTCACTTTCATTATTATTTTTTTGAACATATTTGGATGGAGTCTTGGTGCCCTTTTTCTCATTCTCTTTTTCCTCATCTTCATCTGATTCTTCAAAGCCTTCATCTTCAATGGTTTTAGGAATGTCTACTGGATCATTGATTCTTTGTGTTCCATCTTCTTCTATCCTGACACTTGCACTTTCAACAATTTTATTGGTTCTTTTGTTATAACATTTATAAGCTTTACTTTTGCAAGAATAACCAATAAATATACCTTCATCTGCTCTAGATTCAAACTTACCAAGTTTTTCATCGGTTCTCTTTATGAAGCATTTGCTACCAAAAACTCTAAAATAATCAACTGTTGCTAGTTTGTCTTTCCATAGCTCATAAGGAGTCTTATCAATATTGACTCTTAATAAATCTCTATTCTGAATATGCACTGCTGTACCAGCCACCTCTCTCCAATATTTATTTGCTATCTTGGATTCATTTAGCATTGTCCTCACCATCTCCTGAACTATTCTATTTTTCTGTTCAACTACTCCATTTTGTTGTGGAGTTCTAGCTACTGAATACTATCTCTTTATTCCATGATCTTCACAAAACTCAATAAATTGATTTGACATGAATTCTCCTCCTCGATCTGATCTTATACACTTAATCTTTAGATTAGTTTCTATCAGAGTTGTTGTTAGAATCCAGATAATGCGAGTGCAATGGAGACGTGATCACATGAGATGAAGCAAGTGCACACCACATAGATGCTAAAGCAATCTTAAAATTAACACAAGAAGATAAATTGCATAATACAAAATGGAGAAAACCAAAATCTGATTAACATGAGATGGCCAAAGTGAGGAATACATATAGGAGAGTACGTAAGTAACTCCTCCACAAAAGGTGGACAAGGCACCCCAAGAATAGATTGTAACTTCTTCATGAAAGGTGGTGACAAGGTGCTAAGAATAGAGAAGTAACTCCCATCAAGGGAGTTATTTATGACATTATTATGACACCTATGACACATTTATGACACACACCTCCACATAAGCTAGCCTATCCCATAGATGTAGGAAAACTCCATGTATGCACAAGAAATACAATTTCCCTAATTAAAAAATAGGGAATAATAAAAACTTACACTAATACCCCCCCATAAGCACAACTTAGGTGGCCAGTGTGGAAATATAAAATGGGTCCCAGCAACTAGGCTTGATGAGGTACCCATGTACAAATGCAATCTCCCATAAGATAGAGAAAAGGAGAAAATTCGTAGGAAAAAACTCCCCCCCAAAAGAGAGACATAAAATAAAAGAAGAGGATAGAAGCCCCCCTAAAGATGATGCTGCTACAAATGTGGACCACACCCCAAGAAGAGCTCATAGATGAATGAACTTTTTCTCAGTGAAAGGTTTGGTGAAGATGTCTACAACCTGATCTAAAGACTTGCAAAATATCAATTCAATGACCTAACTATGAATAAGCTCCCGAATGAAATGCATATGAATATCCATGTGCTTGGTCTGCTGGTGCTAAACTAGATTCTTGCAAATCTGAATGGTACTCTGGTTATCACAATAAATGATGGTGGGCTGCTTGATAGGAATGCCAAACTCAAAAAGTATCCCCTAAATCCAAATAGCCTTAGTAGCTACATTAACAACTCCCCTGTACTCTACCTCTGTGGATGATATAGAAATAGCATTTTTCTTCTTGCTAGACCAACTGATAAGACCAAAACCTAAAGAGAAACTGTAACCAAAAGTGGACTTGTCAGTCTGTGAATTGCCAGCCTAGTCTGAATCTATATATCGAACCAAGTCAACCTCTACGCCAAATATATAATGAATCTTGTATCTATGTAAACCCTGTATGTAATGAAAGATCCTCTTCACTTCTTTCCAATGCAGCTCATGAGGTTCTTACATGAATCTGGAGACAAGTTCCACTATATATGATATGTCAGGTCTGGTGTGAGTCAAGTAGATAAGACTACCAACAAGTTTTTGATACCGAATGGCATCAACCAATGGTGAAGAACAATCAGCCTCAACCTTGACCACTGATAGAAAGGGAGTCAGAGATGGCTTGCAATCAGCCATGTGAAATTGAGCTAATAAGTCAAGAGCATACTTAGGCTGTGTAAGAGAAATCCCTAAATTTGACTGTGAGATCTCGATGCCAAAGAAGTAGTGCAACAAACCCAAGTATGTCATATCAAATCTATCCTGGAGAGATGCCTTCACCACTACAATAGCTGATGAAAAACTCTTGGTGTTCAAAAAGTCATCAACATATAAAACCAAAATTAGAAGCGAATCATCTTGCTGTAAGAAGTAGACATTGGGATCAGAATGACACCTAGTGAAACCCATTGTGAGAAGGAAGGAATCCATCTTGGCATACCAAACCTGAGGGGCCTATTTGAGGCCATAGATATATTTCCTAAGTCTACATACTAAGGAAGAATCTTGAAAAAATCTTGGTGGCTACTCCATGTAGATCTCCTCCTCTAGGTCTCTATGAAGAAAGGCACTCTTCACATCCATCTAATGCACATCCCAACCATGTGCTATGGCAATAGCCAAGGTGAGTCAGATAGAATTCATCTTTGTAATGGGTGCAAAGGTCTCTGAGTAGTCAATGCCTGCCACCTGTGAGAAACCCTTGGTGACCAATCACGCCTTGTACTTATCAATTGACCCATCTGCTACAAACTTGGTCTGATATATCCACCTACATCAAACCATCTTTCTTCTTTTAGGAAGTGAAGTCAAATCCTAAGTGTGATTTTTGATTAAGGAAGAATATTATTCCTCCATAGCATTATCCCACTCAGGTACCCCCGATGCCTCTCAAAAAGTCTATGGATCTGAAACTAAAGTAAAGAAGGCATGCAAAGCTCTCTAAAAATCCCCCCTAGTACGTCTATCATATACAGGATCTCTTACCCAAGTGCTAGCACTCTCAAGTGTCTGTTTGGCCCAAAGTGGCTTGGAAGTGGGTGAGTTAGGTGCTAACTCCTCATCCTCTACTGACTAGAGGTGGATGACTCTGCATCACTGTCCTCACTGTCTAAACTTGAAGAAAAATAAGATGTCTCTGTCTCAAGAACCTGTTGTGATTAATTTGAATTTGATGAGGAATCATCATGAAGTAGATCCGATGGGGGAGAATAAGTGTCAAGTGTTGAGTCTCTAAGACTCTCTTAAAAATGGACACTTCTCTCGATGAACAACTCATGAGTGACTGGATCTAGAAGGCGATATCCCTTAATACTATCTAGATATCCTATAAGGATGCAAGGCTCAGACTAACATTCTATAGCTTTGCATTTCTTCTTTAGAATGTGGGCCATGGCTAGGGATCTGAAAACTCTAAGGTGCTCAACATCAGGTTTCCTTTTATGTGAAGCTTCAAAGGGTGTTATCCCTTTCAAAGCTTTGTGAGGAACCCTATTTTGAATGTAGCAAGCACAATTGATGGCTTCAGCCTAGTACTATGGTGCTAAGGATTTGGAGTGAATCATAAAGCTACCCATCTCTTTTAAGAACCTATTCTTACATTCTGCAAGCCCATTTTGTGAAGGACTGTAAGTGACTGTGCATTGCAAATTAATCCCCTCTATGGTGCAAAACTACTCAAACCTGATGCTGATGTACTCCCCTCCATTATCAATTCAAAGAACCTTGATGGATTTCTCACTCTATTTCTCAACAAGAGCCTTGAAGTCTAGAAAATTTTCAAACACTTCAAACTTTTGTTTGAGAAAATATATCCAAGTGTACCTAGAGAAATCATCAATGAAAGTGAAGATGTACTTGGCCCTTGTGAAAGATGGTTTGGGAAAGGGTCCCGATACATCACTGTAGACTAAATCCAAAGGTTGTGAAGCCCTCCAAGCTTTGCCTTTGTCAAATTTTGCTTTGGGATGCTTCCCAAGGGAACACCCCTTGCAAAGTCCTTTAGAGAATTGGACACAAGGCAAGCCAATGACCATGTCATTTTTGCAAAGTTGCTCAAGATAGTGGTAGTTAAGGTGGCGAAACCACTCATGCCACAATTTGCTAACTCCATCTGAATGAGTCAGCAATGTTTTTGGAAAAGAATTTGATGCAAAATGTGAGAAGGTGTACAACCTGGCTTGGTGATCTACCCTACCCACTGCCACTGTAGTATCACTATGCAACTCCCTGATAGCCACTAAATTTGGTGAAAATTCAACTCTCATGCCCTAACCAATGTGAGTGATTTGGTACACTGATAGGAGATTGGTTGAAAGAGAAGGAACACTTAGAACATTATTGAATGTTCTTCCTTCCATTTCAACTGACCCTCTCCCTACAATGGAAACTGATGTGTCATCACCCAAACTAATAGAAGTCATGCTACAAGGCTCTAAAGATGAAAAATCAACTAGTGAAGAGCCCATGTGGTGAGAAGCACTTGAGTCAATGACCCATGAAGATGTAGAAGCTACTGTAGCTACAAGGGCCTTGCCCTTTTCTTTCTCCTTACCCTTACCTTTTGCCTTGGTAGAATCTTGGGTAGATGAATTCTACTTGATGGACTTAGGAAAACCTATGTTGTTCTTCTCTAGAAGATGAGTTAGGTGATCTATTTGTTTCTTCATGCTTTTGTGTTCATCATGCCCTATATTTTTACAATAGGCACACTTAACCTTCTCCTTCTTAGTTTTAGCATTGAAAGAGGAAGTCTCAGTGTTGTTTTTAGCAGGATTGTTGTTTTCTTTCTTCTTCCCTTGGTCCTTGTTCTTTTTCTTCTTCTCCTTTGTTGAAGTATTATCCTTACCATTTCTAGCTATCAAAGGTTGGAGTTGAGTAGAATTCATTTTTCCCATTTTAATTAGCTTATCTTGCTCCTTAGTCGAGTCGGCAATGAATGAATCCAAAGAAGGCATTTTCTATGTAGTGCCAAGGGCACTTTTTATGGCATGGAAAGTGGAGACAAAGACTGAATAGCTTGGACCTAACTTTGTGAGAATAGAAAGTATGAGTTGATCATCTTTCTTCTCTATCCCACATTCTTTCAATTGTAATCTAAGGGCCTTAAACTTAGTGAAGAAGTCCTGTAGGGTGTCAAAGTTGCTAGGACTTAGACTTATGAGTTCATTTTTGAGCTCATGACCTCTCATCTCATCAAGCTTCCCAAATAACTTTTCTAAGGTGTCCCATATGTCATTTGGAGTCTAGGAGGATTCTAAATGGAAGATAAGTTTTGGAGACATAGACAAGCTCAGTAATCCATAGGCTTCATCACTATGGTTGTACCACTTGACCTTTTCAGCATCAGTGTTGGGTTCTACTTCAGTACCCATGGTGATCCTATATAACCCTTTGTTTCTAAGAATGATTGACATTTTAACCTTCCATTCATGATAGTTGAAGGGTTTTAGGGTTTTAAGTTGAAAATAATCCATTTTTAGCTGAATTTAGGTGAATTTATGTTGATTGCAAGTTGTGAATTTATACAGAAAGGAGAATGAAAGCAAAGATTTGCAAGTTTTGGAAAGAAATCACACCCCCCCAAAATATTGAGCCCCCTAAATATGAAAGTGCATGTTAAAAATACATTTAACTTAACTAAGAATGCATCTTAGAGCAATCAATGCAAGACTAAAGCAAACAGGACGTCAAACTCAGTCGAAAATGCGTCCTGAGAGACTCAAATTTTTGGCACTTTATAAAATAGTGCATTTTTAACAAATAATAAGCCTAAGGTGTGGAGTATTTGAATTAAAAACACTTTTTAAAAAAATAGCACCCAAATTTGAGCTATCGTTTGCAAGATATTAAAGGTTCAATTTTATCGTAAACTAGTGTTTTTGCAAAAAAAAGCACTAAAACATTAAAAAAATGCCTATTTTGAGGGAAAAAGTGGCCTTCCAACCACTTGTTAGATTTAGCACAGAATGAGGAATCCAAAGGAGGTTTGTGTGAGGGGGAATTGGCCTCCCTCCAACTTGGGCCTCACCCTTCATCTTCGTAGGTTGAAGATACAAGTTTAAAATGAAAAACCCCCAAATTACAAAACTGTCTATAAAACTGAATATTTAGTCAAATTGACTAATTTTTGTTTTATCAAGTCAATTTTAACTTAAAAAATTAAAGTAAATATAGAATTGAACAGCTGGCCAAGCATCTAAGGGTCCACATGGGATGACAAGTAAGGAAGGGGCACCCAAAAGGGCACAGTCCAAAATTTATCTGCAAAAAAGACAAAAGACAAATGTGCAGACTTGTTGGACGCACCATATGGCCTGATTGGTGGTAGAACTAAAGGCACCTTGCTAGAGACTGGCGTGTTGGAAGGACAAAGGCTAAATTTGGCATAGAATTGCAGGGTTGCGTGTCGTACGACCTATTTTGGATGCCGTACAAAGGAAGAATCTATAGCTGAAGCTTGGCATGGCAGAAGAGAAGACCAAAAGCTAGGCGCTACTAAAGGCATAGCAAATAGAATTGAAGACCAAAAGCTAGGCATTGAAGCCTAGCTGTAGAAGGACTGTTGTTTGGAGTTGTTGCTACTCCCTCTAGTGCTCCACACAATAATGGCATCCAAGAAGAGAAATAGATGAACCATCCCCTGAAGTGAAGACAACCAAGACACCCAAAGGCTAAGGATTTCCAAGAAAATGATACTAGAAATGATATATATATATTTTTAATTTTTAGATCAGATCTAAAAAAAATAAAATAGAACTCCACTCCTCTTGATTTCAAAATGAACTAAAAGCATAACCATACACACAATTACTATTCTTGCTCTGATACCATATTAGAGTTATTTCTAGAATCTAGATAATGCAAGTGCAATGGAGATGTGATCACTCGAGATGAAGCAAGTGCACACCACATAGATGCTAAAGCAATTTGAAAAATAACACAAGAAGATAAATTGCACCAGACAAAATGGAGGAAACCAAAATCTGATTAACATGAGATGGCCAAAGTGAGGAATACATATAGGAGAGTACATAAGTAACTCCTCCACAAAATGTGGACAAGGCACCCAAAGAATAGACTGTAACTCCTCCATGAAAGGTGGTGACAAGTGCTAATAATAGAGAAGTAACTCCCATCAAGGGATTTACTTATGACATTCTTATGACAACTATGACACATCTATGACACACACCTCCACATAAGCTAGCCTATTCCACAAATGTAGGAAAACTCCATGTATGCACAAGAAATACAATTTCCCTAATTAAAAAATAGGGAAAAATAAAAACCTACACTAATAGTTTCATTTTCAACTAATGCTTTGAATGCTTTGAACTGTCTAAAAGCTTCTGATTTTTTATTTAAAAACATTATCCAAGTCATAAGTGAAAAATCATCAATAAGCAACATGAAATATTTATCACCTTGAGTACTTTAAGTCCTCATAGGTCCACATAGATCAGTGTGAAAAATCTCTAGCATCTGAGTAGTCGAGTACTCTTTTGTTTTGAACCACCTTCTAGCCTGCTTCTCATGCTGAAAAGGTCCACAAAGTGTGTTAGATGGCTTTATGATATTTGGAAGATTACTGATTGCTTGTTTTTTGCAAATTTTGACAAGATTGTTAAAATTTATGTGCTCCTTTCTCCTGTTCCATATCCAACTTTCTTCAATCTGACTCAAACAACATTTTTGACCTTTGATGTCTGATAGCATATATAAGTTATTACCTATTCTCTGAGCATCTACAACCAATACATTTGAATCTTTTCTTCTAATTTCACAACCTTTTGCATAAAAATTTAGTGTGTGCCCCTAATCACACATTTGAATTACACTCAAAAGATTATGCTTAAGACCTTCTACATATAAAACATTTTTAGTTTTAGTTCTACCATTATCTAAACTTAATGTACCTTTTTTAGCCATTCTAGCAGTAGTATTGTCCCCAAATTTCATTACACCACCATTGATCTTCTTCAAGGTTATGAACTTGCTCTTGTCTCCTGTCATGTGCCTCAAACATCCACTATCAATAAACCATGTCTTTTCCTCATTTCTTGCATGCAAATCTGTTTGGACCAACATAGAACCTTTGGGTTATTTCTTTTGCCATGTCTGAACCTTTTTCTTGATGAATGGAGCCTTGAAACTCTAGTCCTTCTTGACTGACTTGAACACACTTCTACAATACTGAGCTATGTGTCTGAAGTTGTTACACTTGTAACAAATTATGGTCTCTTCATCAAAGCTTGATAGAGGAGAAAAAGAGTTATAGCTTTTGCTTGACTCTACATTACCTTCCTTTTCCTTATTTTTGAGATTGTTAGCTCTTTTTCTACATTCTAATTTCTTATGACCATATCCATTAAAATAAAAATAGTAACCATAAAAATAGAACCTGTTTGTGAATCTCTAACTTGATTGCCTTTTATAGCTTTGTTCTTTCCAGCCTTCTTTGTCCTCTGTATTGTTCACTTCTTCCCTTCTTGTTTCCTCATTTGTAAGAGATTCAACATAGCTCTTCTTATTTTCAAAACTGATACCTATCTTATCTGATATTTCCTTTTAGATTTCTAATATCTTATTTAGCATATTAGTGCTATTCTCAAATTTTGAATCATTGACTATTTTATTATTGACTGCTTTCTCAATCTCTTCTTTTAAAGAGTCAATTTTAGTAACACACCTTTCACATTATTTTCTTGATATTTCCAACTATGCCGTTAGATCTTCTTCAATCTTCTTCGCTTCTTTAAAATGTGCTTGTGGATCTTCAATTATCTCCTTTGACTCATCTTCATTTTTCTTGATCTGGCGCTTCAATCTTTGATTTTTCTTTCCAAAAACTTTCAACTCTTCTAAGGCACACATGAGTTCTCCTTCCATATTTAATTTAACTTCATCCTCTTCTTCTTCTTCTTGAGCAATTATTATTTTTCTTATAGAGGCACCTTTATGTATGGCCATCTTGTGCTTTCATGATCTACCTTCAAGCTATAAAACTTTTTCAAAAAGGAACTTGCTCTGATACCAATTGTTAAGCATATAATATACTGAGGGGGGTGAATCAGTATATCATATATCTTATAAAACTTTCCTTAATCAAATTCCATTTAATCAAACATTCAAGATATGTAATAAAACTAAAATAATAAACACCACACAAGAGACAGAGACACCAGATATAATGTGGAAACCCAATGTGGGAAAAACCATGGAGAACAATCTCAAGTATATGAATGAGCACCAACCCAAACAATATTCTCAAGCACCAACTTTCAAGAGCACCAACCCCTTTACTGAGCACCAACCCATTAAAGTACCAACCCCTTTACTGAGTACCAACCCAACAACAATTCGTGAGCACCAACCCACAGGAGCACCAACCCCTTTTCCAAGCACCAATCCAACAACAATTCATGAGCACCAACCCATAGGAGCACCAACCCCTTTGTGTAAACCATACAACTATCTCTCAATGTTGTTATCTCAACAAATGATAGTTCATTACAAAATCTCTTTCCTCTCTCTCACCTTTGCTCTTCTAAGCTAGATATAACAAACACAAATCATATTCATCTCTCACAAATGCTATTCTAAGCTAGATAATACAATATCAAATCAACCTATATTTCTCATTATTACAATGGCTTCTCAATCCTTTATTTATAGCTTTTCAAATGACCTTTGGCCTTCTCCCTTTGTGACCCTTCAATCCTCATGGAAAATGGCACCAAACTTGTATGACCCTTCATATCCTTGCCTTTGAAAAGTCATGTGGTGACCCTTCATGAGCAAAAACATCCTTCCCTCTTTTGTCTTTACTTTGGTGACTTTTCGTATTCCTCAAAATGTCCCTTCATGAGAAATTGTACCCTTCCTCTTTTGTCTTCACTTGGTGACTCTTGGAATTCCCCAAGATGATTCTTCATGGGAAAATGCGTCCCATCCTTCTTTTGTCTTTACTCCATGGCTCTTTGACTTCTCCATGGGCCCTTCTTTTGTCTCATATGCAACCAAAATATATTCATTAATATTAAATAAATATTAACTCACATTAGCCACGATATATCAATTAAAAATATCATTAAATGCAATGGGGACTTTATCACCAAAAATGCTAGACCTTTGACATCAATGACAATATTTCCAACAATATGAAAACTCAGTACATTCTCTTATGAGTGTATGTACATACCTATGAAACATATAAATAAAATAAACATATATATGTTCAATGTAAAATGAATACTGATATATTAATGATTCATAAAATTTTAAGAGGATGAATGGCCTCCTGACATGAGAAATATAATATAATGGATTTTATAATTAACTAAATGGATCAACCTTTCCCATACCCTCCCTCTTCTTATATTACTGATTAAGGAGGCTTAGTATGGGAATGAATCTATATATTATATGGATATTAGCCTAAAATAGTCAAATCCTTATTTTGAGGATGAACACTAAAGATATTATTAGATAATACATTATAAACAATAAATTATCAACAAGTTATGGATAATGATGCACACATAAGATGTTTAATATGAGGATATCTCTCAAAATGTAGGATTTCAAACATTAAAAACACAAATATCTAATAAGTATATCATAAATGATAAAGGAAATAGTAAAACACAACGTTTTATCAATGAGCAAAGTAATTATTTATTAAATTTTATTAAAAAAATTAATGTGCTCAAATATGAAAATCCTTACTAAATATCCCAAAAAATTCATGTGTCATATGTACACATAGATGAAATATCAATAAATTATTAGATAAGACTTACAAAGAGTGAAATAATATAAAATGTTGTTAACTAACTTAGATGATAAAATACTAGGAATATCACTAAACCACTAAGTTATTCTTTGAAACTAAAATTATTTTTATACTTTTTTTTCATTCCTAAGGACCCAGAAAAATTACAATTTTTTTCTAGGGCTTGGAGATCACAGAGAGTGAGTGGGTTCTAGATTCTAAAATAAATTTCCTAAAATATAGTTGGTTGGTGCTATTTTAAAAAATGGTTTGGTTTTTACAATTTTAGTTAGCTATAATTAGCCCAAAAGAAGGAATTTGATAATATATTGTGAATGCTACCTTCAACAACAGGGATTTTGAAAATGGTTAATGTGCACTTGCTTAAAAAATGTGATTGCCAAAAAAGGGAAACCAACCACTACCATTAAAAAAATGGTTTGTTTAAAGATAGTTAATAGTAGAAAACATCAAATAAAAATTTAGTTTGTTCAAATATATTTATTTAATGCTAGTTTCAAACAAGACTATTTTTTTAAAAGGTAGTTAGTGGCCACTAGCTTGAAGATAACTCTCAAGTGAATCCAAAACTAGTGTTTGTAAAATTAATAAGTAACTATCCATTTTGGCATCTGAAAAGTCCATATTTTTTATAATTATCTGGGTGGCATACAAAATTAGAGGAAACTAGTTTTATATAACTCTTAGGTCCAAAAAAGGATAGAACTAAAATCCATGAAAAATAGAATGATTAACCAATGGAAAATGTTTTTCATGTAATGAGCTTAGAAAAAATTAAAATTGTAAGTGACTCAGAAGTAGAAAAAAACTAAATCTGGTTAAGAAGGTGAATAAATAAAATTAAATTTTGTGACTAGGACACTTGTTCCATGTAATATATCATGTTAGTTCCTATAAGTGATGGCTAGAAATATGTAAGTTACATGAAATGTTCACATCTTTTCTAGTAGTTATGTTTTAGAGCCTCTAATATAGTCTATAATAATTTTTTTTAAAACCAAAAAAGGAAATATTGATCCCATTTTGTAATTTTTCCTATCATCATTTTTGAAAAAAAGAAGAATAAATTATAAAAATTAGTGAAGGTTAGAAACAAATTGTATTCAAGAAAATTCAAAACCCCAATAGTTGAGTATAATATATATATTTTTATAATTCAAATTTTACATCCTTGAACATTTAAAATTCAATGGAATGTATGCAAAATATATAAGGGCTCCTAAATTTGTAAAATAAGAAAGTTTTTGTTATGCAAATTTGAAATAAAACTTATGAAATTGAAGAGAAGATTATCTATAGAGGTGGAAATCATCCATGCAGGGGAGTGAAACTTAAGAACTCTCTAATTCCTTGTTATAAAATGAGGTATGACCATGGTGTGTGGATATGGTGCATGCTAAATGATATTTTGAAGTAGATAGCTCAATACTTTCACCCACGATTGCATGCGCATCATTTTGAAACATTTAAAGAAATTAAAAACATATATGTTCAAGGTAGAATGACTATAAATATTTTAATGAAGATAATAAATGCATGAGGTCTAATGGACCTCTTGAAATTAATAATATAGTATAAAAAATGGATCATTAACCTTAACCCATATCCTCTAGCTTATTATAACAAGATAGGTAAAGAGGTTTCATGTAGGAATCAATCTCTATATTTTAACAATAGTATCTCAAAATAGAAAGGCCCCATTTTGAGGATAACCACTACATATATTCTTTTATATTAATAGTAACTTATAAAAAATTCATTACAAATAAGTTACAGATAATGATATCCACATAAGGTGTGTTTTATCTATAAATAATACAACTACATTTGTATAGTAATCACTACAAGATTGCATCTTGTAATATAAGATATGGCTTTTAGTAGTTTCTTATGGCCTAACGGCCTGAATTCAAGGTACTATGATTTTTTAATTTATATAATATAAATTTTATATCACAAAAAATATGATTATTAATGACTAAAACTTTCAGTAATAAGTAATTTTTTATTCTATAAAAAAAACTAAAATTTGAAACTATTTATTTAAATATTAATATTTTCAAAATCAATAAAATAGAGAAATAATCTTGATTATGGATCACTAATTGTAATCCTAAATGTTGATTAATGTTGTACAATATTTTTTCCAAAACCTCATTTTTTATGTAATTATTTACTTTTTAAAAATTTAGTACAAACCTAGGTTAGTTCATGGATACTTTTTCTTTTCTAGGGATTCTTATGTATAGTCTTTAGTTTTCCTATGCTTACATTATAGAACATCATAAAAATCCATTGGGAAATTTAAATCATGTTATGACATTAAATTTTAAATTTAATCCCACCCATAGGTCAACTTGATCCTATTTATATACCCCTAAAGTATTCAACTTTAAATATTCTTGTAGATAATAGGAATATTAGCACCAAACTAAGTGAAATGTTTTGATTTGAAAGCCTATGAAAAGGTAATATCATTGATAGTACCTCTTAATATGTAGACATAATCTTAGTTGCAAATGTTAATTTTGTTTGTAGTTAGTATTATAATAATAACCTTATTTTATATTATATCAACAACATTATTACCTTTGATAAATACCTACACCTTTAGTTAAAATTAATTGGGAAATTTATTGGATTAAGCTATTAGGTGTTATGAACCTCACAAACTATTTTTTGTTTTCTTTAAAAAAATTGTATTAAGTGCATGAAATTTAGAAAAAATATTATTGTTGGTTTATGCACAAGACCCTTACGGTCTTGTCACTATAGACCAATGATTTCAAAATGATTGAGAAGGAATCACTCAAAGTTCTCATTTAAGTTGACTTAATGACCCTACCAATTATGTATTAGGAAGTTTTGGACCAATTAGTTGATAAGTTTTATTTTTATTGATCCTACAAACATGTTTGTGTTGAGGTAAACTTCACTAACTATTTTAAAAGAACTTTGGATATTTAAGTGGTTGCAAATTTTTTCTCTCAAAAAATATTTCACATAAACCTAGATAACACTTAGTTTTATTCTCAAAAGAATGACCATAAGATATGGCATTTTCATACTTTATTTTATTTGCACTGATTTATAAAGTGCCATAACATATTTTATAACTTTATCTACTTTTATGGGTATGTATGTTTTTTCTAATTCTATTTTCAAATTTGATTTGCATATTAATTTCATTTGACATATTGGAACTCTTACTTGATTATTTTGAAGTAATTTCTATACATATCTACCACATTAACACTTTTGTATATATTGAGTTTATTTGTCTTCACTCCCTAGTCAACATTACATGGAGTATTTTTTACTTCTAATGCTTCTTTGGTTTTATGAGTATGTTTTGTGCCTTATGATTGTTATTAGTAGATGTACGTCTATTTATTTTTCATGCCAGATGATTTTTGTGATAACCCTTCTAGGGTTTCCAAAATCATTGTGTATTTTTTTAATGCCAAATTTATAATCAACCAAGTTTAAGGTTTTAAAACATTAAAAATAGTATATGTCATAATATTATTTGGTTTTAACAATGCATTTAATTCATATGGGACATATTTCAATAGTCAATCTTATTCACACAACCATATTAATAGGATTTAATTTTATTTCCTTCATCGTTCTAATGGATGCCTCATTATATTTGATAGTCATCTACAACAAAAACTTCATTATTATTTTTCTCTTTAATTATATGTGGGTACCTCACCAAGCCTAGTTCTTAGGACCCATACTTATTAAAGTTTAATTTCTATTTTATTTTAACACATCACCTAAGGGGATCTTAAATGGGGTTTTTGGTGTGTGTCATTTTAAAATTTGATGTGAAGTACACCTCAAATTATGTGTTACCAAGGTGTGGCTTGTAATGTGCATTGTTTATGTGTACAATATTATTAAAATGATACTTATCCTCACATGTGTGATAAAGGTGATTTTTAATATGGGGAATTATCCTATCCAAAATTTCAAACAACTAGAAAAATATCTCTCACATATTCATTTTATATATAAGGACCCTTTATGTTCTTGTGGATAGTTATATTGGTACTTAGAGTCATCTCCAGAGTTGGTGGAGATGTATTATGTTATAAAATTATATTCAAATACAAAAATTGTTGGTTGTACACATGTATATTATATATTTAGTTAGTGTAATACAATGTGTTCTTTGTTAGGAAATATTTTTCTATGATCTAAGCACTATTGTGTGGTTGTATATTCATTATATATTTTTCATAGGCCATCCTCAATTACTATATATTGGATACCAAAAATGTAAATTAAATCTTTAATAACAAAATCTTATAGCTTATACCATTTAATAAATATCTATTAGTGATGGGATACAAGCTATCTTAGAAGAATGATACACTTGCATGGAGATAAAGACTAGGAAGATGCATGAGGAGTGAAAAAGAGCATGGAATATAGGTGATGAGGATATACACACTATACCAATTGGATATTTATAGCTAAAACTTTCTTCTTGACATACATTCCATAATATTGAGTTATAAATATTTTGAATCTCATAAACAACACCATTAAGGATTCCTTTTCTATACAAGGTAAAATGTAGTTGTATAGGGCATCCTTCAATATTATTTTACATTTATCATTCCAAAGATAGGTATATCTATTCACCTCACATATAATTTAATGATATTCAAATCCATTCATTAAGGTATCATCTATAACATGGTTAGGTAGACTAATAATAACCTTAATAATTTTATCTTCTTCAACTTTATGAATAAGAATCTATTAAGCATCATTGAATAAACATATTGGCTTGTTAAGTAGCCACTTTACCCTAACATAATGATGGAAATAATATATGTCATTGTTTCCATTCAAGTTCGGCATTATAGTTACAAATTCCCACTCTATATATATACCATAGATGTATCCCTTAACAATGTGATAATAACTGATCTATAAATAATTTTGAAGGTTTTTACTAAAAAGGGGCATCAATGTTGCTCCATCATGTTCATCCTCTTACTTCTCTTTGTGTATGATATTTTAAATATGAATTATATTTATATATCCTTATAAAATAAATCAATAGATTCTATTTGTATATGTTGTTTATGTACATATAAAAACCTAAAACATCTAAACAAATGATAACTAAATCAATGTACATATATTAATAAAATGAAAGACTCTTCCATAAGGGATACCAAACTTTTAGGAATTTCTAATTTTTTATTTCAAAAAACATATTTGATACGAAATATTATATTTTTAAAAATATTATACAAAAAATAATAATCTTATTCATAACAATGGTTGTTAGAAAAACACATGATTTATCCCACTAATGAGGAGCCTCACCTTATCACTCCAACTAAGACACCTATTATAATGTGTTTTGGTATTAAAGAAGTACACATATATAAACATTAACTTTAAATACTATTCTATCTAATAACATCACTATGTGATATATAACACGGTTATTCCAAAAATGTTTCAAAGGTTGAAGGAAAAAATGTTATTAATTTTTTTGAAGAAGTGTAACTTTATTAACAAGGATCTTATGTACTTGGGTTTTGTTATATATGAAATAGGTTTTAAAATTGATCTTGAAAAGGTGTGCACCATCATTAAGTAACCATTATCAATAAGCATGTTTGAAGTGTAAATCTTTCATGGAGTAACAAACCTATATATGAATTTCATCAAGAACTTTAGTTGGACATGCATAAAAATAATAGGTGATGAAATGAGATCATAATTTTTTTTATTGAAATACAAATAAAAACAAAAAAATTAGGAAGTGAAGAGGAAAGTGACTACACATCCAATGTTTGAATTGACTAATTTTGATAAAATATTTCAATTATATTGCAATGCAAGTGGTGACATATTGTTTTACCCAGAAGATATGACTATAGATTATGTAATAGATAATTATAACGTCATAAATATGAAATAATATATCTAAAACCAATAGGTTTATGCTATTATGTAATAACTCAAAACATGCATGTAAAATATATTACCTAAGGAATTTGTCCTCTTTTTTAATTTAAAATTAGGATTATAAAATATCATTCTAATCTAATTAAGCTAAATAATTGAGAAAATTAGAATGCATAGGATATCCAATAATCATAGAAACTATTATAGGAGGGAGGACTCAAATCCTGTGGAGCTCCTAAAAACCATAAAGGATGGGAAGAGTCTTCATGTAGAAATTACCCTAGATCTCATTAAATGAGCCTCCTCAAGGATGAATCAGGATCTTCTGGGGAAATTTATGTGATTGAGACCAACATAGACACATTCAAAGCATGGGAAAAAATGAAATGGAATACAAAGGGACACATGGAAATTTTAGCAATGGTTAATGGATTAATTATGATTAGATTCAACAAATCAAAAGATAGTGCTATGATCCTAGCCAGTGGACCATGGTTCTTCAACAAATTTGGGAAGGCTCTTCTTCAAAAAATGAGAGCCAAGCTTTGATCTTGAAAAAGAAAACATAAATCAAATGCCCATTTGGGTGAGACTTCTAGGTCTACCCTTAGAATGTTGGGAAGAGGAACTATTTTCTAGCATATCCAAATACTTTAGCTATCTAATATCCCTAGAATCAACAACCAAGGTAAGGTCTAGACTAGTGCACACCATATTATGTGTAAACACATTTTTTAATCAAGAGTTACCTAACTTGATAGTTTTGAACACACTTTATGGAACCATAACATAAATAATTAAGTTTGAAAGATCATCATTAATGTGTGAAAAATTACACAAACTAGGACACTCAGTGAAGGTGTGCCATTCAGACAGTAACAATATAATATGGCAGAGAAAGGGGGGTTTCCTTCAATAATGCAAAAAAGGAAAACTTAGCCATGATTTAGAATAAAATAGGGCAGAGCACTCAAATAACAAAAGCAAAAAAGGAAGGTCTATACATGATAGAATCAAAAGACATATATCCACAATCAAACCCAATGAGGGAGAGTCCAACCCAAATAGAAGGAAGGTCAAATATTTCCCAAAATAACAAAAATTGTGAATCAATTCAAGTAAGGAAAGTGGAAACTTCAAACAAGTTGAAATAACTAGTATTAGAAGGTACCACCATATTATGGGAGAATGAAGGGATCAGGTCTAAAGTTATAAAATAAGAAGATTATGGGAAAAATCAAGAACTCAACACACAAACCACTGATGTATAATAAATTTCAAATTTTGGAGTAGGACTTAGATGGTGAGGAATGCAAGGAACATGATTCAGATGTAGATGAGAATGGATAAAATGAAGGTGAATCAGAAGAAAGAATAAAAAAGACTATCAATGAGTAGAAATTGGGTGAAAAACCTCTCCAAAAAATAATTCACAAGTTAAGGTTTCATCTTCTAGAGTCACTAGAAGAAGTGTGATAAGACCAAACATTAGAACTCCCCCAATGAAAGGTAGACCATCCAAAAATAATTTATTTCAAAACTTAATGTAGATGGATATAGAAGATGAACACCAAAAGACTCTCCCTTTTAAGGGAGATACACCATATAAATAAGTTAAAATGTTGATTCTTTCCTAGAATATTAAGGGGATGCATAGTGTAAGAAAGAAAAAAGTCTTTAGAGAGCTTAGAAAGAATGAAAAATACATTGTTTTGGCCATACATGAATCCAAAATTGAGGAAAAATATTTTTAGTAGCATAAAAAAGTGTATTGGAAAGAATCAGAAGCAAGTTATGTAAGTGCATTTGGTGCTTTAGGTGGTTTGATCACTTTTTGGGACCCTAAATACCCTATAGGAGACCCTTTCCTCAAATCACAGAATCATCTGGGTATTCTTTTTATAGATATTAGTGAGAATAAGTAATGGATTTTCTCTAATGTTTATGACCCTAACACTAGGTCAACACACACAAAAGTGTGGGAAAACATCAAAAAATTTAGAAGAAACTACGAGCAATTGCCTTGGATTTTAGCTAGTGATTTAAACTCACCCCTTCATCTTGGAGATAGAAAAGGGGGAAATTCTGGGCATTTGGACAGTATGGAAGATTTCACTTCCTTTATTGTTGACCTAAGAGTTATATATCTTGAGCTCCATGGTTTAAAATTTACCTATACAAATAGAAGGCTCAGCAAGAATCTAATTCAAAGAAGATTAGATAGATTCTTCATCTCAATAGAGTGGCTACAATATAAATACTTTATTTTGAATTCTTTTTTGAAAATTATGTTAGACCATTCTCCCTTAGAATGAATTATTAAAGATTAGAAAGATAAGCTTACTAATCACCCTTTTCACATGGAACACATTTGGTTTACCCATATGGATATCCAAGATAAAATGATTAAATTATGGACTAAAAATAATAGAGGGATAACTATGTTTAACTTGGCAATTTTTTTTTAAAAAGATCAAACTTAAATACAAGCAGTGGATTAAACATGTTTTTGGTAATATTTTTTAGTAGAAAAAAACTCTAAAAGAAGAACTGATTAAAATTGAGGAAGAGATCAAATATAAGGGGTATGATCTTCAAATTAAAAATAGGGAAAAAAAATTATGTGTACCTACCATACTATAACAACTAGAGAAGAATTTCTATGGTGGAAAAAATAAAGAAATATCTAGATTAAAGGAGAACAAAACACAAAAAAATTCCATCTATCAATGCTCAAGCACAAGAAACACAATACCATCAGGGAGATTACCAACAAAGAATGGTAGATTATTGAATATCAAGAAGATATTATAAAGGTATGTGTGTAGTTCTACAAGAATATGTATAAAAATGACTTCAAAAAAAACATTGGTCTTGAGTGGGAATTTTTTAGTGTCATTTCGGAGCTAATAAATCAAGAGGATAATTCTATGTTATTGGAACCCACTTCTAAGGATAATCTTGAGTTCATTCATTTAGGACTAGATAGAATACCCATTGCTTTCTTCAAGACTTTTTGGGGCATTGTAGGTTAGAATGTCATTATTGCTATTAATGAATTCCTTGAGTCAAGACAACTACTTAAGGAATTCAATCAAACTTTTCTCATGCTCATTCCCAAGAAATAAGGGGAAATGAATTTGATATAATTCAAACCTCTAATTTTGTGCAACTCATTATATAAAATCATTACTAAAATTATCATCATGAGAATGCAACCTATCATGGAGAAAATCATATAGGTTCAACAAGGAGGATTTGTACCAGGAAGACAAATCCAAGATAGAGTAATTATTGTCCATGAAGCTATTCATTCTATGGAGATTAGAAAAAAGGTAGCCATGATCCTCAAGTTAGATATGGACAAGGATTATGATAGATTATATTGGAATTTCTTAGATAGGGTGTGGAACAAATTTGGTTTTAATGAAAAATTTAGGAAACTCATTAGAACCTCCATATCCACTTACATGTTCTTTAATCTGGTTAATGGAGTGGCTCAGGGATATTTTAGAGGAGCCAAATGAGTAAAGCAAGGTGATGCTTTATCACCATTTTTGTTTATTATCATGGTGGAGTCTCTAAGTAGGTATATTTCTAAGGCTTTAGTGGATGGACAACTTAGAGGCTTCAAACCAACCAGCCAAACAGAGCCTGTTACTCATAAATAGTTTGTAGATGATACAATATTTTTAGATGAAGCTTCTATCTAGGAAGTAAGGACCATAAAGGGAGTTTTGGTCATGTATGAAAAATCTACTAATCAAAAATCAATTTTGACAAGAGCTCAATTTACCTTTTTAACACTATGGAAGCTAGACAAAATAGAATTATAGGGATCTTCTAAATTAAGAATCTACCATCCACCTATCTCAACATGCCTCTTATAAATAATTAACTAAAATTAAGTTCCTAGAATATGTTAATTGAAATATTCCAAAAAAGACTTGCAAGGTGTAAAGGGAAACCCTTTCCCAAGTAGGGAAAGTTGTATTGATTAAATTGATTCTTGAAAGCTTATTGGTTTATGCTCTTTCTCTTTTCAAACTACCAAAAGGAGGGAAGAAATTCTCAACAAAAATCAAATAAACTTTTTATGGAATTATTATGAAGGTAAGAGCAAATTCCACCTAGTCGCTTGGAACAAAATATGTAACAACAAAAGATTTGGAGGTCTAGGCATAATAAATCTTCAAAGTATTAATAAATCTATGATCTCCAAGTTTGTGTGGAAATTTATAACTACTAACTTGACCTGGGGCAAGATATTATCTCGCAATTACCTTCAAGGGAGGAACCCTTTTTTCATTTTGAAATATGAGTATTTCATTAGAGGTTCATGTTGATGATTAAAATTTGTGCTGTTTCCAACACCAACAATGGGAAGTTTCAGGAATGTGGGACTTGTGACCTGAAACGACCTCCAAATTTTAAAGAAGTTGGCTCTTATTTATCTCAAATGTATTGTGAGAAAAGAGATAGAAATTAAACAAAAACACCAATGCAATGAAATAAAATTTAACTATGGCAATGCGCCTGAGTCTAATTTGTCCCTTAATACTAAGCACAGTGAAGCTATCTTTAGGATTCAATTATATTAAAGAGCAAACAATGCATGATCAATGTAAAATATTAAAACAAATAGAATCAAAGGCTCACAACTTAGACAATTTTTGCAGTAACACAGAAAATATCAGTAAAGGCACAAATTTTAGTCTTCTTATTAATTTTCCAATAACATAAAAGGCACAAGCACATGCACAGTTATACAAAATTTCTAAATCAAGAAAATAGAACAAAGGCAAATGATATTACTGGCCACAACAAGAAAGTCTAAAACTTCTTGATAACAATCTCTTGTAGAAAATTCTTTCTCTTCTAATGATGATTTCTCTGATTTGTTTCACCACTAGTTCTGAATCTCCTTTTACTATTAGATTCTTTACTTCCTTTTTCTTGGCTAACATGATCCCATGTACTAAGGATTCATATTCAACATCATTATTAGTAAAGGCAAATTAGAAATAGATAGCTCTTAAAATTTTCTCACCATTTGGAGTAACAAGACAAATTCCTGCTCCAACACCATTTTTACTTCTAGCCCCATCAAAATTCAAGGTCCAGATTTCTGAGTCCTTTTCAAATTCTTGAGTCTTTGGCATTTCTTCCCTTAAAACATTTGGGATTTCATGGTCTTCATCAAATATGACATAAGTATCTAGACTAGTAGAGTCATAATTTTCATATGGGTCACTTTGCATCATAGTTAACAACTGGTTATTTTCCTCCTCTTGGTCATGTTCACTCCAGTCACCTAACTCTTCAACAAAGACCCTTTTTTCCTTATTCAGCATAACATGAGCTGCCTCTAAATTTGAGGTTGGTTCATTGGTGATGTGATCCGTAGATAGTGACTCAGATAGTATTTTCATTTTTGAACCATATTTTGTTCTTAGGATGAGGTGAGACCAATCAAGTGACATATAACCTCCTCTCTTGGCTTTGAAATCTCTGGATAAACATAGGCCAAATTTAGGGGGTATATCTATGACTACCACATCCTGATTGATGATTATATTAGGGCAAGTATACAATTGCAATGGGAGTTGTTTAATTTTCACTATTATTCACACTGATTTCCCATCTAGCTGCATAACTCCTTTAATAAGTGACTCATACTTTATTTTAAAAGCATCTTCTATTTGCTTAGGCATTACTATAGTACTGGCCCCTGAGTTTATCATTGTATTATGTAACAGTTTCTTTCCAAATATCAAAGTAAAATAGAAGGGCTTTGGTTTGGATTTTCTTACCTCTGGTGCATTGTTTAAAAGGGCTATCATCTGTAGAGGAACCGTGTCTTTGAGATTTTCCTTTTTAGCAGGTCTTCCTTTGGTACCAGTATGTTTAGGCACTTCTTTGCCCTACAAAGCTTCTTGTAATAGTTTACTTTTCTTAAGAATAGATAATATGTCCCATATTGACACGTGTTGGGGTCCTCTTCAGCTGATCTACCACATTCACCGATCCTAGTGTTTGGGTTCTTGGATAATAAGGGTACCTTGCTTTTTCTTGAACTTGTCCAAAAATTACTTTGTTCTACTCTAGCTGAGGTATTTATTGTCTAGTAGCTATGTTTTGATGACCTTAAAATGGAGGAATCCCCATAATTTCATTATTTTTGACTTCATGCTATTCCATCATCCTTCTCTTGGCTCTGGTGTAGTAATCTAATTATACCACTGGCTTCTTGGAAGTAGAAGCCTCATTTAAGAATACTAACTCATCTTCAACTGATGAAAACAAAGCATGTTTAGGGGCTATTTCTTCTTCTTGTTGTAAGGACATCCCTTGCATTTGAGCCACCAGGATTGAATTTTGCATACCAGGGGATTGGTAGGGTTGAGTGTCATAAGTATTTTTTAATTATCCATCCATTCTTCTTTGCTCTACTATCTTTTGTTGTAGATTACCCATGGGACAATCTCTAGGCATATGAGCATTATTACAAGGGAAAATCCAAGCATTGGTGCCATCTACATAAGTATTCTACCCTAGAATAATCTCCCTATTTAGATTAGGGGGAACAGTATGTGAGGGTGTAGGGACTACAACTAATTGGTTTGATGGATGAGGGTTAGTTTACCTTTGAGGACCCTGATACTAATTTGGCTATGATGGAGGTCTATTTCCTTGGTAACCTTGATATTGGCATCTAAAATAAGGATTCTACTATCTTTTTAGGTTAATTATCTCATTATAAAATGTGCTTGAGATGTTCTTGATGTCATCCATCTCAGATGACTGGATAGGGACAAGTTCTTTAGCATGTTTTTGAGGAAATGTATACATAGACACAGGTGGGGCTATGGGATTAGGGGCTTCTTAAGGCAAAGGTAAGGTAATCTCTGGAAACATGGGCATGGGAGGCCTTGGGGGAAACTTTCTAGCATCTATTAAGTTATTTTTAGCTCTAACTGCATAGTCATAAGTTTCTGGCAGAGTCTAACCTCCAAGTGACTGAATCATTACTGATATATATGAATTTAAGGTTTTAAGATAAAATAATATAGCCATACCTGGTAATGAT